>CM029013.1:60150438-60750438 GCA_016801055.1 Panax notoginseng | reverse complement strand
GCAACGATGCCCAAACACGACGCGGACCGAACGAGGATCACAAAACTGATAAAAAGGCCACAAGAAGCAACCACAACAATCATTGAATTGCGAGCTATCCAAGACGGGCCAATTTACGATCCTCAGGAACCGAAAGACACCTTTCAGCTAATTACATCATCTTCTCGGACTACGATTCAATCAGACTCGACCTTATTTCACAGCCTTCCATAAGGACTTTTCGGGATTTTTGGAGTACGTTGGGGTTTCGATACAGAAACGCACAGCGAAAATTAAAATTTAAAGCAATTTCGAAACCCTAAAACAGGATCCATGCGAAAGACAATTAATTCAGTGGTAAGAAATTATACCGATTGTAAAAGCTAGAATCAATGCGGTCGAATCTCCAACGCAATTCAAATGGACTGCGTCTCTACGGTATCCACACGAACGCTCCACACGAATCGTCCTACGATTTGCAGAAGAAGGAAATGTGGTACTAGTCACCAAGGATGAAGATTTTCTGAACTGTTTTCTCTAGTCTCTCTCTAAGAGCGGCTAGAGTTTTTTTTTTTGACGTAAAACCTAAAGTGACTGATATATATCATATATATATATAGCAGTTAGGAGGAATTAATCAAAACTTAATGTTATTAAAATCCGAATTTATATATATCTTAATTAAGTCTTACTTAATTAATATATCTATATATAAATTATCCTATTAATTTAAATTCGTAATTTAAAATTATATAAATCATATTGACATGTTTAAATCTTTACAATTTAAATTAATTTCCTTTTAATTACGTTCTTTGTGTGTGACCCTATAGGTTATTATTACGTTGGCAATAACTTTAAAATCATATTATAAAGTTATAAACGGTGAGCGGCATCTAGTAATGCATCACTGCTACCCAAGTAATAATAAGATCGATGATTCGATGCAACCTTTTCGTGACCAATGTTTCAATGTAATTTAATCCTTTTAACCTTAATATCCTAGATTAAACTCGAGTCATAGAATGTGTCATACTCTTCATAATTTAATCTGAGTTTTCTTGATCAATAAGTAGATTATATGAAACAAATCACTATTTGAGCATGGCCATGCATTTCATAGTCCTACTCAATCAAGAGGCCTATGGATATCACCTATAAAATATAGGATGGTTAAATTCCATCTAGATCACTCATATTTCTCACACGATTCACAATGAACCCAATAATCACCTTTATAGTCCACCCTATTAAAGGTGACATTTGATGATATCAAAGTACATAAATTCTCGTATAGTAATATAGCGGTTTCTGGTCGGAGGACCATTACATCATTGTCACTATGAGAATTGCTAATGACACTTCGCATAATGCTCCATATAGAATTCTTATGGTGGGTCTGTCCAGTACATCGTTCTCTAACATGTACCTATGCATTGACTTAATATCTCATATATTTATGACCAATGAGATTTGGTCATCAGTCAATCCACATACTAGTCTCAATGCATCATTGTTGTCCCGTCAACAATGATACTCGACTAGGGACATTTAAGAACAATGATACTAATTGTAATTATATAATCTCATGTTCAAGTCACATACTTGAAACTATATAATTTGTATCATTATTCTAAGGAATTTTATTATGTTAACAATTATATTACGCAGTAAATAAAACTATAATAAAATCATTTATTTATTCAATCAACAATAATATCAAATGTTAAGCAATTATATCAAATAATTGGTCTCTAGGGCATAAACTCTAACAGCTCAACTTTCACTGGACCGAGAACGAAGGAACAAATTTCGAGACAGCAGGACCCACGAGGCCCAGCCGCAGGTACACCTGCAAGTACACCTGGGGTTGGCCGGGAGGTCCTTAAATCAGCTACATCAGTTCATTTAAAAAAAGAGAGAAGAAGTTAAAGAGAGAAAGCAGTTAGAGAGAGAAAGCAGATCTAGATAAAGAAGGCCTCAGATCTTGCATTCTTTCATCATATTTGAGTTGTTTAATCATATATCTTATACATATTGAGTGTCTAGAGTGATATAGAGTGATTCCAAGCCAAAAGAAGCTTGTTCATGCGTCCCCCAAAGTGAAAAACACTCATTTTTGGTCATTTCCTTTGTAAATGATGTTATAAATAGTAGATATATGTTATATATCTTGTTTAAATATAGTTAGACACTTAGACTTGTTGTTTTACATATATTTTGCGTAGTGGTTGGTAGATTTAGAGATTCTACTGGTTATTTTGTGCATATATAGTTGGAAATCAAGTCCGAAGGCTAGATCTACCTAGATCTAAGCCGGATCTAGCCCTTTGAACGATTATGCAGCATGAAGCTCTAACTTATATACTAGATCATTTCAGATCCATGGTAGATCTAGATGTTTTAACGTTTTTGATTCGTCCCCTAGATCTATATCTAGAGGTGAGGGTCCTAAGGGCTTGTAATGGAGATTTCAACCTATGAAATCATCTATTATCGAGTTTAGGACATGTAATATATATATATATATATATATATATATATATATATATATATATATAAATATGTTTAAGTTTAATAATGTGAGCCTAAGAATCTCGGGGTTGAGATCTAATGATCGGATCTTAACTAGATTCTCACGATGGACTTTTCGTTTATTATGTAATGTTTAAATAATTAATGCGAAATCGTTGTATATGTAATATTGAATCTTAAAACGAGTTCGAGGGGTTCGTTCAGAGAAGTCGGATTTAAGATCCCGTGATAGTAAAATTTATGATTGTGGGTGTTCAAATTCATCGAGATGTCTTTCATGCCCGATGATAATCTCACACTTTTTGGCGCCATGCATCATCACTAAAAATGATTTTCAAGTCAAAACCACAAAGAGCTTTCATAAAGAATAAAGTGATTCAGGGTAGATTTACTTAAGATAAATAAAAGGAAGTACTATCAAAGAACCTCAACTCTTCTTTGACGAAAGATTTGAAAACCTCGTTTTTCAAAACATCACTGATATACAATGGCGGAACCAGGGGGTCTAGGGGGGTCATATGACCCCCCACCCTATAAGATTTGGGGGTTATTTGCTTTCCTTTTTCTTACTTTTTTTTTATATATTTTCTTTTCTTTTTTTGCTTTTCTCATTGATTTTGCTTTATCATCAAAGTTGGGCAAAAAAAGACAGTAATAATTTTCTCTGTAAACTAATTAAAAATAAAAAGCTAAAAAAATAAAATATTTTTTTTTGGATCTCACTATAGTGAAATCATAAGTGCACCATAGTTCTATCCTATCAAGATTATTAAATCTTTCTTCTATTTTTTTGTTGTTGCTGGAATTCCTTCTTTCAAGCTAATTAATCTCGTGAACCACAATATAAGGTTTTGAATATAGAATATTATAATTTGTAATTTATCTATAAAAGTAGCTAATCAATTGACTAAAAATTTTAATATTTAATTAATTGTCCCATAGTTCGGGAAAAATAATATATATATATATATATATATATATATATATATGTGTGTGTGTGTGTGTGTGTGTGTGTGTGTGTGTGTGTGTGTGTGTGTGTGTATTTAAAGCTATTAGACTCGTCACTCAAAAGGTTAACAATGGTTGGAATAAGATGTTGTGAAATACTATAATTGGGCAAAATAAATTTGAAAGAAGCATTCTAAGTGTCAATAAATAAATTTTTTTACTGATGTATTTTGATCACTCCCCTCTAAAAATGTTCTGATTCCGCCACTGCTGATATATATTGTGTTCTAAAAATGAGCTTTTATATAAATCAATTCATTTGTGCATAGATCCAAAGAGGTACAACACTACTTTCAGAATCACATCATAAGTTTAAAGTTAATAATCAGAAGTATTAATGGATCTCAATTCCTATTTGACGAATGATTTGAAAACCTTGTTTACCAAAATGTAAACTTTTCATTTAATCAAATCCTTCGTGCATAGATTCAAAGAAGTATAACACTGCTTTCAAATAACTCACCATGAGGTTTAGAATAAACTTTCAAATTAAACACTGAGCACAATAAAAGCGCGGGTGCACACAGACACACACACTTTATGCATAGGAAATGAATAAGATACGGTAATCGTGTTTTCACGTAAGTTAGGAGGTGTCTAACACCTTCTCCTCGCTTAAGCAAGCCTACAAACTCTATGAATCTCGGGTTTTCGTCGACAATTATGTCGATCCTTTTTCTTAGAATTTTACCCTTTAAATGAATTAATTAATTGATATATCGAAATAAAAAAAGACAGGAGAAACAACACATAGGAAAAAAATAATTCCGGCACCGACACTTGATAAAAAATGTTTTATAATTTGGAGTGGATACAATGGATAAGTCTTATACGCCGTAATATTATAGTCACGAAATTTATTTAATTTTCTATATTATTAAAAGAGAAGAAGAAAATATAAGTGACTCTAAGAAACTGTGAAATATTTTAACTTTTTCTATAAAAAAATAATTTTTCTCCATACTTTTTGTCAACCAAAATTTTTTTGCACCATGTTTTTAACTGCACACGCAGTGTACGTAGTGTATGATTATTGACATATAGTGTCATTTGCTCATATTTCTTTGCACAATAGTGGCTATAAAGATTGCAAATTAAACTGTTACGAACATAATAGCATTAATAAAGCGTATATATTACCAGGGCCCTATTTTGAGTGGTACAAACAAACTTCTAGTTTTGTCCTGAAGTGCATCTTTATTTACGTTAGATATTACAATAGAAAATTGATATTTTCATAACAGAAAATTATATTTTTATAACAAATTCGTCGTTATATATAACGACGATTTTTACCGTCATTATACATTTATAGCGATATTTTTGTTATAAAAATATTTAAAAGTGTTATGAAAAATATCAATTTCCTTCCCCTTGCTCATTTCCATTATACAAAGTACTAGTATACATTTGTTTTTTTTACTATGTGAAATATATTTATCTATACCTAATCAACTAAGCAAGCACTTTGGCACATTTGAGCTAGCTACCTACCCTAATTTGCTACAATCAGCTTTACCAAAACCCACTCTTCGATTACTAACATCAAATTCCACCCAAAGATTTTGCTGATGAAAATTGCCAATAATATTACTTGGGACCCCCAGCAATTCCGACCGTCCGATGCCGAAGCAATGGACCCCACTCCCCACATCATCTAAAATCCTACCATTCTCGATCAAAACCTCCACACCCTTGTCAAATTCAAATACCATGTCCCCTATCAACCGCCCGATCTCCCTCGGGTCCCCACCGAAACACATGTCCAATGTATTTTCGTAAACGTAACCATTCTTCATTTTTGGCCCTACTAACCTCACAATCTCCTCCTTCACCTTTGAGTAAGCCTCGTCCACCAGAAACGTGTACTCCGTGCCGGAATCGATCATCGTCTGACCGGACCCTCCGGCGTTAGGCCGGAACACCGACGCCGGTATGTTCAATTTTTTCCCTCCAATTCTTATCCCGACCATTCCTAGAGTGTATGCTAGGGGGTCAAGATTAGGCATGCGTTGACTTTGAGGAAAAGTCAAAATGTTGACATAATTAAATGAATTTGAATTTGGGTTTTGGCCTAGGTAAAATACTCCGGTAGGCATTATCTTGGCTAGCTTTTGGCGAATCGGCAAGCAATAAGAAAATTTACCAATCTTAGCTTGCAAGGGAAATGAGAACCGTCCGAGGTTCATTCCCAGAATACCCTCTGCCTCGGCCGAATCCGTGGCACATCCGAGTATCAAAGGAGGGGTACTTTGGGAAGGAGAAAACGTCAACTTTTCCCTTACCAAATCCCCCTCGGCATAGGTACCATCCGCGTAGAAGTAAGAGTAGTGGCAGTGACGGTTTTGGTCACATGAGGTAGGGAGGGTATAATCGGGAATTGCGGGCTTACAAATTGGGTGGTTACATGGGAGGATAGAGAAGGATGAGGAGAGAGAAGGGTCAAACGACGTCGTCGGAGGGGGCTTCCTCGGAGTCTCATTATGGCACTGAATCCACGACAACTGGCTGCCAGTATCCAACACCATCTGTTGGGTCTGTGGTGGGGTCCCAATCGGGAGAGAGACGATCAGAGCCATCGAATATTTGAAGGATGATTTGACATCGTAGTTTAGGAGTGAATTCGTTGAGCTTCGGTTGTGGGTCGTTCTGTTTGTGTGGTGTGACGGTGAGATTAGAGAAGCCCGAAAGGCTGAGTGAGGAGAGAGGGGGAGAGATTTAAGAGGGAAGGAGAAAGAAAGAGATTTGTTATAAACTACTGGTTTTAAGGTGTTTGGGTTATAGTTTGATATGGCTGAGAATCTGGGAAGAGAGTTTAAAATCAGCAGTAGGTGGAGGAAGAGGAGAGATTTGCAGAGAGCCATGGAATTGGAGGGATAGTTTAATTTTTTGAGAGAGAGAGATTTGGAGAGTAGGGAGATACTGAGTTACAAGTGGGGGATCAAGATAGGGGTGTACGTATATATATACGATTTGAGTTGGGAATAAAAAGGGAACAATATAAGGCCAAAATAATGAGGAGCAAAACGCGTTTTGATACTGTTGAGTTGTTGAGACTGATTAATTTCTAATCAAATATAGTAGTAGAAGTTATCTGTAGAGTGAAATTTGTGCCACGCTATCTACATCTTCATTATATGACTAGCCTCCTTCCACTTGATGAAATAGACAAGCACCCGAATTGTTCAGTATGATTCTACATCGATTCTAAAATATGATTCAAAATTTGAATTTAAGATTAATCCAAGTTAAATATGATTAATATTTATTTTTTATTTAATAATACACGAATCGAATTCGAATATATTAATATTTATTTATATTAAAATTTTAATACTATAATTTTTAATGAACCATACTCGATACATGCTCGATAAATATATTCGAATATTGTTTTGATCTATACTCAAAGTTAAATATGTGATATTTGTATCAATTTTAATTTTGTAATTTATAAAGTGTAGTATGTAATTGTGTAAGATTATACTTAAATAAATTAATGAGTTGTGATTATCAATTTATATTACATTCTTTGTAATTTATTTACATGAATAAAAGTGAAATTTTTTCATGTATAAACATTAGATTCGTAGTCAATTTAGTATGTATATAGTGGCTCACTTTTAAGTGAAATAGTTCATATTCGAAACTCGTTTTGAAGACTTATGAGTAACTCACTTTGTAAACGAGTCGAGTACTTACAAGCCGAGTAGGTCCGAATAATTATTCGAGTCGAATCTAACGCAAAATTTGAAATCCCTTATCGAATCCGATCGAGTTGAATTCAAGCTTAATTAATTTTTTCGAGTCGAGTCAAATCTGAGCAAGAGTGTATTCGTTGAGATTGGACTTGTTTATAACCCTAAATAGACTGATATTCATAGTTTTGAATGCGTAATGGTATTAAATGTGTTAATTCAATTAGTTAATAATGTGTGTTT
Organism: Panax notoginseng; assembly: GCA_016801055.1. Classification (NCBI taxonomy): domain Eukaryota; kingdom Viridiplantae; phylum Streptophyta; class Magnoliopsida; order Apiales; family Araliaceae; genus Panax; species Panax notoginseng. The sequence goes on along the minus strand of CM029013.1, from coordinate 60,742,975 downwards.
AATTTATTTAAATTTCATATTAAATTAAACGTGTTAACTTTTTATGATACGTTTATATTTAATACTAACTTTCTTATTGCATGTCATGTTTGTAGTGGGATTACCGTGTTGTATTATAAATTGCATCCTTTAATTAGATGTCCATGGCAAAAACCTTAATTAAATTGATCTTTATTTATTTTTGCTCTTTACATCTTGCTTTTTGTGTGATGTGACCTAGTTAGAACATAATCACGACTATTGATAAATATGGGGAGAGAGCAAATTCGAAAGATTAAATTATGTGCTTTCGGCAAATAAAAAAAAAAAGAAAAGAAAAAGGTATTACTCCATAACCTAAAGTTTCTTAAATTAGCATTAAATTTCTATTTCAATAATTTGGTATTATTTATTTATTTAAGTTTCTAATACCGTCATTCGGTTAATCACCCCCTCTATTGGTCATCATCACTTTTTTCTTTTAATATTAAAATACATCAGTTTGGTTTAAAAGAGCAAAACTAAAGTGCTATCTGTATGTATATAATTAAGCAGATTTTTAAAGAAAATAAAATATTCCAACAATTCTCCTTGAAAACTTAACTTTAACTTTTGACTTTGTATATATTATATTATATTTATATAAATAACCTCCCAATTAGGAAAACTGTTTTTCTCTATAGTGTAAATTGATATTGTCTAATTAAGTAACAAAGTGATTAATAAAGTATATCGCTCCTTTTCCAATATGATAGCAACATATGTAAATCTTGAACTCCATCTATTTTTTAATATAAGTCATTTTAGAATTATGTAGAAGTATTCAAAATATAATTATAAAATATTAAATATAATATTAATTATTTATATTATTTTTCTATTGAAAAAAATAATGTTATTTATTAGACACAGAGAATAATAAAAAAAATTAATGTTTATTTTAAATTTTTAAACGATTTATATTAACGAATAAAAAAAATTATATTAAGGGAAAAAGGGAGTACGTACATCGGTTAGAGGAGGAATGATCAAGTAGGTAGGGCAGGGTCCCAAATCACAGCTGTTATTGCTAGTTTTTCAAGAAAAATCAAGAGTCAATTGATCAAACTAATACAAAAGTAAGCTTTAATTTCAATTCTATGAACAATTTAGTCTTCAATATATTCAACCCCAAATCTTATCTCTTTATATACTAATATACTTGTAGTCTGATTGATTTAATTTATTAATATTGTGTTCTAGGTGGTCTTAGAGTTTATGGACCAATTTGACTTAGTGGGTCCCGATTATATTAATCATTGAGTACGTACGTAGGTTAATTATACTACTACTATACAAACTAAAAATGTTTGATACACGTAATATTATGGCACTAAATCCCACTCAATTCTTGCATGATCATCAGCTACATAGTCCATTCGCAAGTGCTACGTTTTTTGGAGACATTCTCATATGGGTACATATGTTCTCGTTCTTTATAAAATATTTTTCTTATTTAACATTTTAAGAAATGAGTATCGTATAAAGTTGCAAGCTCGCAAGAACTGTTCACACTATATATATATATATATCCTGGCTCTCTCCAGCGAATTAAAAAGAGCGAACTAAGAGCGAATCGACTATAGCGACGGTTTTTTCCGTCGCTATAACATAAAAAATCGGCTTTCTATACTATAGCAACGGAAAAAACCGTCGTTATAGCCGGTTCATTTTTAGTTCGCTCCTTATAGTTCGATAGAGAAGCAGACTATATATATATATATATATATATATATATATACATAAATGATCAAGTAAGGGATCCCTTACTTTCTTAAAATGAGGGACATTTTTTTTTGCTTTTTTTTAATACAACTAAAAAAAAGTTTAATATTTTATGGAACTGAAATTTTTTCATAATACAATATTTTGGGCGTGTTTTGAATACCTATACCAAAAAGTGGTGGTACAGTCTTGTAAGACCCCAGCTTATTAATGAATAAAATCAAATTTTTTCTAAATATTATTGTGAATAATAAGGGGTTAATTTGATATAATACTTTGGTTATGGGTGAAATATGCAAATTTTGCAAAATAAGCAAGTAGTTATAAAATATTCATTTTGTCGTGGAATATTCGTTTGGTCGTGGAATATTCTTGCTGTTGGGGAATATTCGTACGACGGCGCAGTCTTGTGTGGGCCCCATAACGGAAAGCGATTGGATGAAGACAACGACAAGTATAAGTTGTTTATAAATAACGGCGTAGTTGTTACCGTTAATACTGTTGGAATACCCGATGGTTAAAATACAGTAGCACACGGTATTGCACCAATTATTGATTCTTACGTAAGAAAGCACTACTCAATAATTGTTACAGTAGTTATTGTTCAATATTTTATTTTATTGATTCAATAATTGTTGCGTTGATATTTTATATTATTGTTGTTTCAATAATTGTTGCTGCACAGTATTTTTCTTTATCAGATCAATAATTCATATTATTTGAATAATATTATTAGATAACATTATTGGTGTTGGGAGAATGCATATTATGATTTGATATTTTAATGAATGTGTTCATGATTATTTGTAAGGTCCTTAAAAAATATATGTACAAGGACTTAGTGATAGATCAAAATTGTTAGGTTGATCTAAGCTTTCAACGTGTATCATTCTGTTCCAGAATGTATAGATAGAAAGATCAAATCTGAGATGTAATAGACTAGTCATGAAGAGATCGTAGAGCATCAATCTGATCAACATTGCAGAAGTCAAGGCAGAAATTGTAGAGCCTGAAGATCGTAGTGTGCCTGCCTTGAAGGAAACTCTTTGAAAATCGTAGAGTGGTCCCAACGTTCGCCGAGCCAACTTCACGATCGTAGTATGCTGAAGAAAACATGAAGTTTACAAGTCAACGATCGTAGTGTGCTCTCGGGAACGTATAGTCAACTACACGAGTAAGAGAAGATCGTAGTGCATAAAGGTTTAAGAGAAATCGTAGTGCTCTCAAGTGATGTCATCATAGTGTGCAAGTCAAGACACTACGATCTAGATCGTAGAACACAGCGATCCAAATCGTAGAGCGTCATTTGTCTCATGTCAGAAAACGTCAAGCCTCATGAGTTGTTAATTCAAGATACGAGGAATGAATCTGAGAAGCTGCAGTGCCCATCAGTCCTAGATTATATGAAATATCCTTAGGACGCAACAAAGAAGCGTATTGAAGAAGCCAATGATAGTACTATGGAAAAGAGGGACAAAACACCTTTTCAGGTGGTAGGTGAGAAAGCAGTCTGCAGTGTCAGTGGTCCAGGATGCAGAATTCAGAAGATGTGCAGAAATGTCACCATCACAGCACAAAAAGTTCAGACGCATTTAATGCCTCAACGGATGGATTCAAACGGATAGTTTTCTGTATCACATATATACAGATCAGACAGATGAGAGGGAATTAAGCAAGCATTGAAACATTCAACGTGAATAATTCTCTAAGGCTCAACTCTACGATCTGAGATATTACAAAGCTTGCTCAGCTACTCAGTTCTTAGACGAACCAGTGCTTGTGACGCCCCCAAAATTAGGTATACATCACCCATCTTGGGTCGTCAGATACAATGTACAGAATACAAATACAACTTACTAATACAACTGTCGTGTACAATACAACAAAACATAAACTGCGAGTTTGAATACAAATATTATCTTCTAGAGAGTATTCATACTCAAAAGGAGTCCTCATTACATTTATTAACACACTATTACATAGAATAGTGAGGACTACTAACTAATACTATCATTCGAACCATCACTCCGTTCCCCGACTTGCCCCAGCTACGTTCTCATTTCCTGAAGAGAATAGTGAAAGAAAGGGTGAGCTCAACTAGCCCAGTAAGAAATATTATGACTAAGATAATGCAGAATAAATTATCATTAGCCTTCAACAATGTTAAACTGATAAAATATAATAGACATCAAGTTTAACTGCAGCGGAACAAGCAATCCATTAAAAGAGTCAAGTAGAAAATAAACTCTACTATCTTTTATGATTTAAAAGGTTTTTCAACACTGTTATCGCTGGGACTCAGCTTAATAAAATAATCCACATCATCGAATCACCCCTGCACTACGGTCAAGGATATTCGTGTATTCATTAATGGTCATGATCATGCCAACAACTGTCCATCAATGCACTACGGGCCAATGAGGACTTTTACCACATCATTTATAATATTACGGTCATGATTATACCGAATAATCCCTGGTCATAATCATACCAAGTCCATCTATGTACTACAGGCCACAGATGACTTTCAACATTTTATAAGCATGAGGATGATGACAATGATATAAGAATTCAATAAAATAAGTTCAAGAATTAATTTATCCAAGAATTAACAACGTCCAAATTGTCAACATGATACTGCTTTGTGGAGTAAAATTCAAGAATACTTAGAAGAATATTTTCATGAAAAGATACTGGATGAAACGCAATTATCAAGGATATTCCACAAATTTCATGGAGTATAGAAGTCAAAACTTAACCAACTGAGTATAATAAAGAATGGAATAACAAAAGAAATCACCATGCATGCGATAGACCGCACAGACAGGTTATTCCAACAGAATAATAAATAATGGAACCAGGTCCGGCGTAAACGCACAGACAGGATATTCCGACAGAATAATAAATAATGGAACCAGGTCCGGTGTAAAACACACAGACAGGATGTTCCAACAGAATAATAACAAGACGGAACCAGGTCCGGTGTAAAACACACAGACAGGATGTTCTAACAGAATAATAATAAAACGAAACCAGGTCCGGTGTAAAACACACAGACAGGATGTTCCAACAGAATAATAGAAGAATGTCACCAAGTATAGGGTAGACCGCGTATACAGGTTATTCCAACAGAATAATAAGAAATGGAATAACAACAGTTCTCTTCATGAATAAGAAAGAATAACACCCCTTACCATTTTAAAGAAGAGCTGAAATAAGGAAGTAGTTAAGTAGTAGAATACTCTTCTTCTCTCTCTCTATAGTTTCTCTCTATAGTTTTTCTCTCTAGAGTTCAGTGAATTCGTAAGAAATAATGAAGTAATGAGTTGCTATTTATAGAAAAATAGAATGCATAGTAACTAATCCATGAACGGTCCAGATTGATTACTTTAATCTGACGGTCCATATTTAAAGAAAAATCTTTTAAATAAAATATAATATATTCTATTTATAGAATAACTTTAATAACGTATTTTGTTTTATATAAAAAGATGTTTCTGTTTTATTACGTTAATAATACGAATAAAATAAAACGTCATTATCGCTAAATAATTCATATTATTAACTGACAATAATTGAATCAAACTGAGTGACTTCTCACATAAGCATTAATAATCAATACCGTGTGCTACTATGCAACCACACGTATTAATATACTTTTACTACCAAGTAGTTCAACAGTAACAATGGTAAAACTTCCGCCATTATTTTTAATAAAATATTTTTGTCGTTTTCTCAATCCGACAATAATTTCGTTGTGGGGTCCACCAATGATTGTGTCGTTGTACGAATATTTCCTGTTAAAACGAATATCCCCGACCAATCGAATATTATATAACAACTTGCGTACTTTGCAAAATTTATAAATATTACCCACAACTATAACATTATATCAAATTAACTCCATAATATTCAAAAATGATATTTATAGAAAATTCATCTTTATTTATAAAAGTTGGGGTCTTACAGTGCTTACACAGCAACTGAGTAGCAACCTTCAGAACGAGACAACAATCATCAATCAACTGAAGAAGAGTACCAAGTCTGCTGGACTTGAAGAGTTCGAAGTGAACTATAAGATAGCCAAGTCTGCTGGACTTGAAGAGTTCAAGAGTGAACTAGAGAAGTTCCTAGGCTGCTGGTCTAGAAGGAATCCAGTGTGATTCAGAAGTTTGTAAGAGACATCCTTAGTGGATATCCTACTCGTTGAGTAGAAGAGTGGACTAGGAGCCTTGTGTGCTCTGAACCACTTAAAAATAGCTGTGTCATTTACATTCTTGTCATAACTGCTATATCTGCTATAACTGTCTTACTCGTCCATAACTTCATTGCTTGGTTAAGAAGATTAAAACAAACACTAATTCCGCTAAGTTTTAATCACTATCTAAGAATAAGTTTAAATAAGAAAAGATTTTCAAATATCTATTCAACCCCCCTTCTAGATAACTTGTGCCTACTAAGAACCAACAATTGGCAATGTTTAGAAAGTTCTGTCTAAGGAGAGTTTTGGTCATCTAATTGCGCGCCAGTAAGGAGAAATCCTTATTGGAAAGCCCCCTCTTTCCTGGGAACGGCCTGGTTCTCATAAATGTGATTCTGTAATATTATTTGTGAATAATTAATTATTGATTCATATGATAAGGAAATATTTATTTTATGTGGATATAAATGAGGGATATATTTTTGTGGTTAAAAATGAAAGAGTTAATGTTGAGGTTTTTATCAGTATTTTTGTCGGAATGGAGGTATTAAAAAATCAGGGTTTTTGATATATTTTGCGGGGGTTATAATTTTTAATCCGACCGTTGGATCGTGGTAATTTTTGGATATGTTATACATATATAAGTTGAGTATATGTCCACAAATTTTGAACCGTTAAAAATAAACGTATGATTTATTATGAATTTTACGAGATGACTGATTCAGAAATTGTTGAATTTTCGGAGTTAATCATTTTGGTGAAAAATTCTAGAATTGGTGGGCCCAACTTTTGGTTGGTGAAGAAATGTGCTGAGATTTTTATTCAAATGTGGTGGGTGGGAATAGTAGCAAGTAAAGCCATCAGGTTGCATGTTAAGTCTGCTTCGGCATGCTAACATTTTCCTATAAATAGAGGGCTAAGTTAGAATTGAAAATCACACCAGAAACAAGTTTTTTCTCTTTCTCTCTCTAGATTATTGAGTGTATTTTGTGAGTATTTAGATACTTTGAGAGTTTCTATTCATCAGAGCAAGTTTCTTTCAGCCTTATACCGGTATTTCGACCAGAAGTACTGATATTTTGAGGTAAGGGATATTATTTTCTTCTTAATGATATCATTTTCTTCAATATCATTATGCTGAAATATTGATATGAACTTTTTATCAAATTTAGAACTTTTTGTGTCGGGGTTACCATTCACGTATACATTACTATTCACGTATACCGCACTATTCACGAATACGACACTATTCACCGAAAAATAAAATTTTTTCTTTTTGTCCAAGATGTCTATTATGGTTACTATCTTTGATTGTATCCATATTTTGATCTTTATTTTTGAATTCTGCTTCACAATTGATTATTATGAAGTATTATTGATCTTGGATAAACTGTTATACGAATCCCTACTATTTGTCCTTCTGTCTCACTGGATTCGTTCTCTTTAAGATATTTTTCATCATCCTCAGTCTTAAATGATGATATTACTGAATATCATTGGCCTGTAGTGCAAAGATGTATGATTACTTGATGAATATCTTTGGCCTGTAGTGCAAAGATGAACAGGTGTTGAGATGAACATGACTGACAGGTGATACAAATGAATATCTGTGGCCTGTAGTGCAAAGATGAATATTTGGATAAAGATGATTATTAATTGATGTTACAGGGATAAAATATTGATGATGGACTTTTAAATCTTAGAAGATAGTAGAATTCGTTCTCTACTTGACTCTTCTAATGATTTGCTGTTTCCGCTGCAGTTGTTGATCTAAAACTTGTTGTCGATTATATTCTATCAGATTTTTCCCTGTTGAATACTAATGATAATTTGTTGTATATTATCTTAGTCATAATATTCTTTACTGGCTAGTTGAGCTCACCCTTTTCCTTTTTGTTCCATTTTTCTTCTCAGGAGGTGAGAACATAGCAGGATCTAGTCGGGGTATGAAGTGATGGTTCTAGAAAGTTGTTTTAGCAGTCCTCACTATTTTTGTAAAATAGTGTTTAAATAATTGTATTGAGGACTTATTTGAGTGTGGATATTGTCTAGAAGACAATATTTGTATTTAAACTCACAGTATGTGTTATTGTATTTTGCACGACAATTGTATTATTGAAGTTGTAGTTTTCTTTCTGTACCATGTATTTGGCGACTCAGAATGGGTGTTGTATACCTATTTTGGGGGCGTCACAGTTGGTATCAGAGCTTAGGGATATGATCCCTGGCTGAGATGTGAGACAAGAACTAGGAGGGGAGAGACGGGGAATTCCTTCGCTAGTATGACCTGACTAAGTTTATTTGGTGTTTATTTGGTCGGTCAGAGTATAGGAATAATATATGACATGACTATTAACCCTTGTTTTATGGCAGTATTTAAGAATGGCAACTGAGAACGTTAATAATGGAGTAAATCAGACCGTGAAGACACCTTTGATCACCACCCAGGGAAACGTGCAACAGGAAGGTAATATTCCTCCAACGTTACCGAGCAAACGATGAATGATGGAATGTTTAGGAGCTTTTTGCAGTTCATGCAAAATCAGACGAGGGAGACTCGTGTGCAGAATACAGGTGAAAATGATAACAACGCGCGGTTTGTCACAGCCAAGCAGTTCAAAGAATTGGGACCACCAGAATTTAAGGGAAAGCCGGATCCGATCATGGCGAAAACGTGGGTCAAGCAAATTACCAAGATATTCGATGTCTTGGGATGCACGGAGGAACAAAAGGTTCTATTCGCCACCTTTATGTTCCGCGGTGAGGCAGACTACTGGTGGGAGTCTGTGAAGCGTACCCAGCCTGACGCACTCAACATGTCCTGGGAAACATTTCAAAAACTGTTCAATGACAAGTACTTTCCTGAAAGTATTCGTCATATGAAGGAGGTAGAGTTTATCAGACTGGAACAAAACAACATGACGGTGTCCCAGTACGAGGCGAAGTTTACAGAGTTATCCAGGTTTGCACCTCATTTGGTCGAAAATGAGGAACGAATGACAAGGATGTTTCTGAGAGGTCTAAAATCCAAGATTCGACAATATCTTATCTCTCATAAATTTTCTTTATATTCAGATATTGTAAACAGGGCTCAATTATTAGAGCGAGATAATGGGTATGTGCAACCGAGGGACCACAACCAGGGTCATACCGGTGGCGGCAGTCATCGAAGCAATGAAAATCAGCAGGGAGGAAAACATTCGGACAAAAGAGGTAACCACTCTGGTGGTAATCGTGGTCGTGATAATAAAAGGAGCGAGTCGGGAGGAGATTTCAAGAAGAGAAGGTACAACAATGATAACGTGAAGACGTCAGCACAAACATCAATTGTTTCTAAGGGAGGAGAACGACCACCGGTCGTATGTTACAAATGTGGGAAAGAGGGACATATCAGCCCAAACTGCCCACAACAATTCAAGGTATGTTATAACTGTGGAAAGGAGGGTTATATAGCTCGAGAGTGTTCTGTAACAAAATCAAGTTCAGCGGGGATGGTGACTCCAAAAGCTGTCCCGGATAAGTCAAAATCAGCGGTTCCTGGAAGAGCGTTTGTCGTGACTGGCCAAAACGCGAGAAACCCGAACGAGGTGATCACGGGTAAGCAAATCTTGAATTCTTGCGAAGTTTATACTTTACTAGATACCGGTTCTACCCATTCTTTTATCTCTCCTGCTTGTGCTCAACGTTTAAACTTGACTCCGGAGAAATTGGACTTTGACTTATCTGTTGAAACTCCGTTGGGTGAAACCTTCGTTACATATACAGTTTATAAATCTTGCATGATCCAAGTTGGCACTATCACATTACCTATTGATCTTATCTCTTTAAAGATACTTGCTTTTGATGTGATTTTAGGAATTGATTGGTTAACTACTCATCATGCTAAAATTGATTGTTTTCGTAAGGTTGTTAGTTTTCATATTCCTAACCAACCTGTCATACGAATTCAAACTACTAAACCACTAAAATCAGTCACTGTCATATCAAGCCACAAAGCTATTCGTTTATTAAAAAACGGATGTCAAGCTTTCTTAGCCCATGTTATGAATTTGAACAAAGACAAGTCAGATTTGAATAATATTTCTATTGTTAGATAATTTTCCGATGTATTTCCTGAAGAACTTCCTGGTCTACCCCCAGAACGTGAAGTTGAATTCTTTATTGACCTTGAACCCGGTACAAAGCCCATTTCTAAAATCCCATATCGAATGGCTCCTATTGAACTTCAGGAGTTAAAAGTCCAACTACAGGAGTTGTTGGACATCTGTTTCATTCGTCCTAGTACATCTCATTGGGGTGCTCCTGTGTTATTCGTAAAGAAGAAAGATGGGAGTATGCGACTTTGTATCGACTATCGAGAATTGAATCATGTCACTATCAAGAATATGTATCCGCTACCTCGCATTGATGACCTGTTTGACCAGTTGCAAGGAGCACATTTCTTTTCAAAAATCGATCTTCGTTCTGGATATCATCAGCTGAAAATTAAAACTGAGGATATTCCAAAGACTGCCTTCAGAACTTGGTACGGGCATTATGAATTCTTTGTCATATCTTTTGGATTGACTAATGCTCCTGCTGCCTTCATGGATATGATGAACCGTGTATTCAAAGAATATTTGGATCAGTTCGTTGTTGTCTTTATTGATGACATCCTCATCTATTCCAAAAGCCGTGAAGATCATGAGCGCCATTTGAAGCTGATATTGCAAAGGCTTCGTGAAAACAAGCTATATGTCAAACTGAAGAAATGCGAGTTCTAGCTTGAGAAAGTAGCATTCCTTGGGCACGTGGTGTCAAAACATGGAGTATCAGTCGACCCGGCGAAGATTGAAGCCATACAAATTTGGGAGCAACCGAAGTCGGTAACCGAAGTACGTAGCTCTCTGGGCTTAGCTGGTTATTATCGGAGATTTGTGGAAGGATTTTCTCGAATCGCTACTCCGTTAACTCAGCTGACTCAGAAAGATACAAAATTCGTATGGAGTGAGGAATGTGAGAAAAGTTTTCAAGAACTCAAGAGGAGACTCATTTCGGCACATGTTCTGACAATACCATCTGGTTCAGATGGATTTGTTATCTACAGCGATGCTTCAGGCAAAGGGTTAGGATGTGTTCTCATGCAACATGGGAAAGTCATAACCTATGCCTCGCGACAACTCAAAGAATATGAGAGGAATTATCCTACTCATGATTTGGAGTTGGCAGCAGTCATTTTCACGTTGAAGATCTGGAGACACTACCTGTATGGGGAGAAAGTGGAGATCTATACAGATGTGACACCCCCAAAATAGGTCCATTCCATCCAACCTATTCTGAGTCGCCAAATACATGGTACAGAAAGTAAACTACAACTTCAATAATACAATTGTCGTGCAAAATACGACAACACATACTGTGAGTTTAAATACAAATATTGTCTTCTAGACAATATCCACACTCAAATAAGTCCTTATTACAATTATTCAAACACTATTTTACAGAAATAGTGAGGACTGCTAAAACATCTTTCTAGAACCATCACTCCATACCCCGACTAGATCCTGCTATGTTCTCACCTCCTGAGAAGAAAAATGGAACAAAAAGGAAAAGGGTGAGCTCAACTATCCCAGTAAAGAATATTATGACTAAGATAATATACAACAAATTATCGTTAGTCTTCAACAGGGAAAAATCTGATAGAATATAATCGACAACAAGTTTTAGATCAACAACTGCAGCGGAAACAGCAAACCATTAGAAGAGTCAAGTAGAGAACGAATTCTACTATCTTCTAAGATTTAAAAGTCCATCATCAATATTTTATCCCTGTAACATCAATTAATAATCATCTTTATCCAAATATTCATCTTTGCACTACAGGCCAAAGATATTCATTTGTATCACCTGTCAGTCATGTTCATCTCAACACCTGTTCATCTTTGCACTACAGGCCAAAGATATTCATCAAGTAATCATACATCTTTGCACTACAGGCCAAAGATATTCAGTAATATCATCATTTAGGACTGAGGATGATGAAAAATATCTTAAAGAGAACGAATCCAGTGAGACAGAAGGACAAATATTAAGGATTCGTATAACAATTTATCCAAGATCAATAATACTTCATAATAATCAATTGTGAAGCAGAATTCAAAAATAAAGATCAAAACATGGATACAATCAAAGATAGTAACCATAATAGACATCTTGGACAAAAAGAGAAAATTTTATTTTTCGGTGAATAGTGCCGTATTCGTGAATAGTGCCGTATACGTGAATAGTGCCGTATACGTGAATAGTAACCCCGACACAAAAAGTTCCAAATTTGATAAAAACTCATATCAATATTTCAGCATAATGATATTGAAGAAAATAATATCATTAAGAAGAAAATAATATCCCTTACCTCAAAATATCAGTACTTCTGGTCGGAATACCGGTATAAGGCTGAAAGAAACTTGCTCTGATGAATAGAAACTCTCAAAGTATCTAAATACTCACAAAATACACTCAATAATCTAGAGAGAGAAAGAGAGAAAACTTGTTTCTGGTGTGATTTTCAATTCTAACTTAGCCCTCTATTTATAGGAAAATTTTAGTAGATTTGACCTGCAACCTGATGGCTTTACCTGCTACTATTCCCACCCACCACATTTGAAATATAATTCAGCACATTTCTTCACCAACCACAAGTGGGGCCCACCAATTCTAGAATTTTCTATCAAAATGATAAACTCCGAAAATTCAACAATTTCTGAACCAGTCATCTCGTAAAATTCATAATAAATCATACGTTCATTTTTAACGGTTCAAAATTTGTGGACATATACTCAACTTATATATGTATAACATATCCAAAAATTACCACGATCCAACGGTCGGATTAAAAATTATAACCCCCGCAAAATATCTCAAAAACCCTGATTTTTAATACCTCCATTTCCGACAAAAATATGATAAAAACCTCAACATTAACTCCTTCATTTTTAACCACAAAAATATATCCCTCATTTATATCCACATAAAATAAATATTTCCTTATCATATGAATCAATAATTAATTATTCACAAATAATATTACAGAATCACATTTATGACAACCAGGCCGTTCCCAGGAAAGAGGGGGCTTTCCAATAAGGATTTCTCCTTACTGGCGCGCAATTAGATGACCAAACCTCTCCTTAGACAGAACTTTCTAGACATTGTCAATAATGTTATCTAATAATATTATTCAAATAATATGAATTATTGATCTGATAATGAAAAATACTGTGCAGCAACAATTATTGAAACAACAATAATATAAAATATCAATGCAGCAATTATTGAACCAATAAAATAAAATATTGAACAGTAATCACTGTAACAATTATTGAGTAGTGCCTTCTTACGTACGAATCAATAATTCAATATACTGTGCAATCCGTGTGCTACTGTGCAACCACGAGTTATTACTGTATTTTTAACCACCGGGTATTTCAACAGTGTTAACGGTAACAACTACGCCGTTATTAATAAACAACTTATACTTGTCGTTTTCTTCATCCAATCGCTTTCCGTTATGGGGCCCACACAAGGCTGCGCCGTCGTACGAATATTCCCCGACAGCAAGAATATTCCACGACCAAACGAATATTCCCCGACAAAATGAATATTTTATAACCACTTGCTTATTTTGTAAAATTTGCACATTTCACCCATAACCAAAGTATTATATCAAATTAACCCCTTATTATTCACAATAATATTTAGAGAAAATTTGATTTTATTCATTAATAAGTTGGGGTCTTACAACCTCCCATCCTTATGAAATTTCGTCCTCGAAATTGACGTACGTACCTGATGTTTCAAAAAGGTGAGGATACCTCGCTTTCATTTCTGATTCCAACTCCCAGGTCATTTCTTCAATAGCATGGTTTCTCCACAAAACCTTAACTTGTGGTATAACCTTCGTGCGTAGGACATGCTCTTTCCTATCCAAGATCTTAACAGGTACCTCCTCGTACGTTAAATCTTCAGCTATCTCGTCTGGTTCTAACTCAATAATGTGGTTCGGGTCTTTAACATATTTACGAAGCATAGATATGTGAAAAACATTATGAACACGAGACATGCTTGGAGGTAATGCGAGTCTATATGCCACATTTCCTATTCGCTCAAGAATCTCAAATGGACCAACAAATCTTGGATTGAGCTTTCCTCTCTTCCCAAATCTTGTAACTCCCTTCCATGGTGCAACACGTAACAATACATGATCCCCAATATTAAATTCCACGTCCTTCCGATGAAGATCCGCATAACTCTTTTGTCGATCCTGTGCCGTTTGTATACGTTGTCGAATCGTTTGGATCTTCTCTGTAGTAATGCGTACCAACTCTGGTCCCAACAATGTTGCTTCACCCACCTCGTCCCAGCATACTGGAGAACGACATTTTCTTCCATACAACGCCTCGAATGGAGCCACACCTATGCTCGCCTGATAACTGTTGTTGTAGGAGAATTCCACCAATGGTAGGTACTTATCCCAACTCCCTTTGAGATCTAGGACACAAAGTCTTAATAGATCTTCAAGAGTTTGAATAGTCCTCTCTGATTGTCCGTCCGTTTGAGGATGGTATGCCGAACTGAATCGTAAATCCGTGCCCATAGCTTTCTGCAAGCTAACCCAAAATCGTGAAGTGAATCTTGGGTCACGATCCGAAACTATGGATACTGGCATGCCATGCAATCTCACAATCTCGTTCACATACATACTAGCAAGACGTTCAAGGGAATAAGTCTCACGTATCGGCAAGAAATGAGCGGACTTGGTTAATCTATCAACAATAACCCAAATCGCATCTATGCCTTGAGAAACCTTGGGAAGACCCGTAACAAAATCCATAGTAATGTGTTCCCACTTCCATTTCGGAATCTCAAGTGGTTGCAATGGACCCTTTGGTACTTGATGCTCCGCTTTTACACGTTGACAAGTTAAACATCTCGAGATAAACTCCGCGATCTCTCTTTTCATATTGCTCCACCAAAATGTATGTCGAAGATCGTGATACATTTTGGTACTCCCAGGATGGATTGCAAACGGTGTGTTGTGTGCCTCCATCATTATTCTATGCTTCAAGTCAAAATCGTTAGGAACACAAAGTCTGGAGTTGACTCGAAGTATTCCTTCTTCATCGATTCTTGCTTCTGGAATAGCACCTTCTTGCACTTTCTTCTTCATACGCATCAGCTCCATGTCCGTAGCTTGAGCAGCTTTAACTTTATCGATTAAAGTCGGTTCTACTCGTATATTTGATATCATCATGTGGGTACTTGGAGCCTTCATCTCTATCTCCATCCTTTGCAAGTCATACAAAATGGGCCTTTGTGTTAACAACATTGCACTCGTACCCGCATATGATCTTCTACTCAATGCGTCAGCTACTACGTTTGCTTTTCCAGGATGGTATTGGATGGTATGATCGTAATCTTTCAACAGCTCAAGCCAACGTCGTTGCCGCATGTTGAGTTCCTTTTGGGTGAAGAAATATTTGAGGCTTTTATGATCTGTATAGATCTCCACTTTCTCCCCATACAGGTAGTGTCTCCAGATCTTCAACGCAAAAACGACTGCTGCCAACTCCAAATCATGAGTAGGATAATTCCTCTCATATTCTTTGAGTTGTCGTGAGGCATAGGCTATGACTTTCCCATGTTGCATGAGAACACATCCTAACCCTTTGCCTGAAGCATCGCTGTAGATAACAAATCCATCCGAACCAGATGGTATTGTCAGAACAGGTGCCGAAATGAGTCTCCTCTTGAGTTCTTAAAAACCCTTCTCGCATTCCTCACTCCATACGAATTTTGTATCTTTACGAGTCAGCTGAGTTAACGGAGTAGCGATTCGAGAAAATCCTTCCACAAATCTCCGATAATAACCAGCTAAGCCCAGAAAGCTACGTACTTCGGTTACCGACTTCGGTTGCTCCCAACTTTGTATGGCTTCAATCTTCGCCGGGTCGACAGATACTCCATGTTTTGACACCACGTGCCCAAGGAATGCTACTTCCTCAAGCCAGAACTCGCATTTCTTCAGTTTGGCATATAGCTTGTTTTCACGAAGCCTTTGCAATACCAGCTTCAAATGGCGCTCATGATCTTCACGGCTTTTGGAATAGATGAGGATGTCATCAATAAAGACAACAACGAACTGATCTAAATATTCTTTGAATACACGATTCATCATATCCATGAAAGCAGCAGGAGCATTAGTCAATCCAAAAGATATTACTAAGAATTCATAATGCCCGTACCGAGTTCTGAAGGCAGTCTTTGGAATATCCTCAGTTTTAATCTTCAGCTGATGATATCCAGAACGAAGGTCGATCTTTGAAAAGAATTGTGTTCCTTGTAACTGGTCAAAGAGGTCATCAATGCGAGGTAGTGGATACCTATTCTTGATAGTGACATGATTCAATTCTCGATAGTCGATACAAAGTCGCATACTCCCGTCTTTCTTCTTTACGAATAAAACAGGAGCACCCCAAGGAGACGTACTAGGACGAATAAAACCGATGTCCAACAACTCCTGTAGTTGGACTTTTAACTCCTGAAGTTCAATAGGAGCCATTCGATATGGAGTTTTAGAAATGGGCTTTGTACCGGGTTCAAGGTCAATAAAGAATTCAACTTCACGTTCTGGGGGTAGACCAGGAAGTTCTTCAGGAAATACATCGGAAAATTATCTAACAATAGAAATATTATTCAAATCTGACTTGTCTTTGTTCAAATCCATAACATGGGCTAAGAAAGCTTGACATCCGTTTTTCAATAAACGAATAGCTTTGTGGCTTGATATGACAGTGACTATTTTTAGTGGTTTAGTAGTTTGAATTCGTATGACAGGTTGGTTAGGAATATGAAAACTAACAACCTTACGAAAATAATCAATTTTAGCATGATGAGTGGTTAACCAATCAATTCTTAAAATCACATCAAAAGCAAGTATCTTTAAAGAGATAAGATCAACAGGTAATGTGATAGTGCCAACTTGGATCATGCAAGATTTATAAACTGTAGATGTAACGAAGGTTTCACCCAACGGAGTTTCAACAGATAAGTTAAAGTCCAATTTCTCCGGAGTCAAGTTTAAACGTTGAGCACAAGCAGGAGAGATAAAAGAATGGGTAGAACCGATATCTAGTAAAGTATAAACTTCGCAAGAATTCAAGATTAGCTTACCCGTGATCACCTCGTTCAGGTTTCTCACGTTTTGGCCAGTTACGACAAACGCTCTTCCAGGAACCGCTGATTTCGCCTTATCCGGGACAGCCCTTGGAATCACCACTCCCGCTGAACTTGGTTTCGCTATAGTACAATCTCGAGCGATGTGGCCTTCCTTCCCACAGTTGTAACACACCTTGGATTGTTGTGGACAGTTTGGGCTGATATGTCCCTCTTTCCCGCATTTGTAACATCTAACTGGCGGTCGTTCTCCTCCCCTAAAATTTGTTGTTGGTGCTGGTGCTGCTGCTGATGTCTTCCCGTCATTGTTGAATCTCCTCTTTCTGAAATTTCCACTTGACTCACCTCTCCTATTATCATGGCCACGATGACCACCCGAGTGGTTACCGCCTTTGTTCGTATTTTTCCCTCCTCGTTGGTTATCATCGCTCTGATGATTGCTGTCACCGGTATGACCCTGGTGGTGGTCCCTCGGTTGAGTATACTCATTTTCTCTCTCTAATAATTGGGCCCTGTTGACAACGTCTGAATACAGAGAAAATTTATGAGAGATAAGGTATTGACGAATCTCAGGTTTTAAACCTCTCAGAAACATCTGCGTCATACGTTCCTCATTTTCTACCAAATGAGGTGCAAACCTGGATAACGCTGCAAACTTCGCCTCGTACTGGGACACCGTCATGTTGTTTTGTTCCAGTCTGATAAACTCCACCTCCTTCATATGACGAATACTTTCTGAAACGTTTCCCAGGACATATTGAGTGCGTCAGGCTGGGTACGCTTCACAGACTCCCACCAGTAGTCTGCCTCACCGCGGAACATAAAGGTAGCGAATGGAACCTTCTGCTCCTCCGTGCATCCTAAGACATCGAATATCTTGGTAATTTGCTTGACCCATGTTTCCGCCATGATCGGATCCGGCTTTCCCTTAAATTCTGGTGGTCCCAACTCCTTGAACTGCTTGGCTGTGACAGACCGCGTGTTGTCATTATTTCCACCTGTATTTTGTACACGAGTCTCCCTCGTCTGATTTTGCATGAACTGCAAAAAGCTCCTAAACATTACATCATTCATCGTTTGCTCGGTAACGTTGTTTACAGGAGGAATATTGCCTTCCTGTTGCACGTTCCCCTGGGTGGTGATCAAAGGTGTCTCCATGGTCTGATTTACTCCATTATTAACGTTCTCAGCTGCCATTCTTAAATACTGCCATAAAACAAGGGTTAATAGTCATGTCATATATTATCCCTATACTCTGACCGACCAAATAAACACCAAATAAACTTAGTCAGGTCATACTAGCGAAGGAATTCCCCGTCTCTCCCCTCCTAGTTCTTGTCTCACATCTCAGCCAGGGATCATATCCCTAACCGCCAGTCCTAAATGATGATATTACTGAATATCTTTGGCCTGTAGTGCAAAGATGTATGATTACTTGATGAATATCTTTGGCCTGTAGTGCAAAGATGAACAGGTGTTGAGATGAACATGACTGACAGGTGATACAAATGAATATCTGTGGCCTGTAGTGCAAAGATGAATATTTGGATAAAGATGATTATTAATTGATGTTACAGGGATAAAATATTGATGATGGACTTTTAAATCTTAGAAGATAGTAGAATTCGTTCTCTACTTGACTCTTCTAATGGTTTGCTGTTTCCGCTGCAGTTGTTGATCTAAAACTTGTTGTCGATTATATTCTATCAGATTTTTCCATGTTGAATACTAATGATAATTTGTTGTATATTATCTTAGTCATAATATTCTTTACTGGGCTAGTTGAGCTCACCCTTTTCCTTTTTGTTCCATTTTTCTTCTCAGGATGTGAGAACATAGCAGGATCTAGTCGGGGTATGGAGTGATGGTTCTAGAAAGATGTTTTAGCAGTCCTCACTATTTCTGTAAAATAGTGTTTGAATAATTGTAATAAGGACTTATTTGAGTGTGGATATTGTCTAGAAGACAATATTTGTATTTAAACTCACAGTATGTGTTGTCGTATTTTGCACGACAATTGTATTATTGAAGTTGTAGCTTACTTTCTGTACCATGTATTTGGCGACTCAGAATAGGTTGGATGGAATGGACCTATTTTGGGGGTGTCACAAGTGGTATCAGAGCTATAAGTAAAGAGCCCCGAGCCTCTCGCTGGTGACTTCCTGTTGATGGGGGATGCACCGAAGCCAGACTCTCCGTAGGGGACGCCGTTCTGCGGTGACAAACTGATAGGTACCACTGTGAGGTGCTGTCCACTGATGGGACAATTGTCACAGTTGGTATCAGAGCTTAGGGATATGATCCCTGGCTGAGATGTGAAACAAAAACTAGGAGGGGAGAGACAGGGAATTCCTTCGCTAGTATGACCTGACTAAGTTTATTTAGTGTTTATTTGGTCGGTCAGAGTATAGGGATAATATATGACATGACTATTAACCCTTGTTTTATGGCAGTATTTAAGAATGGCAACTGAGAACGTTAATAATGGAGTAAATCAGACCGTGGAGACACCTTTGATCACCACCCAGGGAAACGTGCAACAGGAAGGCAATATTCCTCCTGTAAACAACGCTACCGAGCAAACGATGAATGATGGAATGTTTAGGAGCTTTTTGCAGTTCATGCAAAATCAGACGAGGGAGACTCGTGTACAAAATACAGGTGGAAATAATGACAACACGCGGTCTGTCACAGCCAAGCAGTTCAAGGAGTTGGGACCACCAGAATTTAAGGGAAAGCCGGATCCGATCATGGCGGAAACATGGGTCAAGCAAATTACCAAGATATTCGATGTCTTAGGATGCACGGAGGAGCAGAAGGTTCCATTCGCTACCTTTATGTTCCGCGGTGAGGCAGACTACTGGTGAGAGTCTGCGAAGCGTACCCAGCCTGACGCACTCAACATGTTCTGGGAAACGTTTCAAAAACTGTTTAATGACAAGTACTTTCCTGAAAGTATTCGTCATATGAAGGAGGTGGAGTTTATTAGATTGAAACAAAATAACATGACGGTGTCCCAGTACGAGGTGAAGTTTGCAGAGTTATCCAGGTTTGCACCTCATTTGGTCAAAAATGAGGAACGAATGACAAGGATGTTTCTGAGAGGTCTAAAACCCCGAGATTCGGCAATATCTTATCTCTCATAAATTTTTTTTATATTCAGATGTTGTAAACAGGGATTAATTATTAGAGCGAGATAATGAGTATGTGCAACCGAGGGACCACAACCAGGGTCATACCGGTGGCGGCAGTCATTGAAGCAATGAAAACCAGCAGGGAGAAAAACATTCGGACAAAAGCGGTAACCACTCTGGTGGTAATCGTGGTCGTGATAATAGAAGGAGCGAGTCGGGAGGAGATTTCAAGAAGAGAAGGTACAACAATGATAACGTGAAGACGTCAACACAAACATCAACTGTTTCTAGGGGAGGAGAACGACCACCGGTCGTATGTTACAAATGTGGAAAAGAGGGACATATCAGCCCAAACTGCCCACAACAATCCAAGGTATGTTATAACTGTGGAAAGGAGGGTCATATAGCTCGAGAGTGTTCTGTAGCAAAACCAAGTTCAGCGGGGATGGTGACTCCAAAAGTTGTCCCGGATAAGTCGAAATCAGCGGTTCCTGGAAGAGCGTTTTTCGTGACTGGTCAGAATGCGAGGAACCCGAACGAAGTTAGCACGGGTTAGTTAATTATAAATTTTTGCGAAGTCTATACCTTATTAGATACCGGTTCTACCCATTCATTTATTTCTCCTGCTTGTGCTCAACGTTTAAACTTGACTCCGGAGAAATTAGACTTTGATTTATCTGTGGAAACTCCGTTAGGAGAAACTTTCGTTACATCCACTGTTTATAAATCCTGTCGATCCAAGTTGGCACTATCACATTACCTGTTGATCTTATCTCTTTAAAGATACTTGCATTTGACGTGATTTTAGGTTAACTACTTATCATGCCAAAATTGATTGCTTTCGTAAGGTTGTTAGTTTTCATATTCCTAAGCAACCTGTTATTCGAATTCAAGCCGTAAAGTCATTCGTTTATTGAAAAACGGATGTCAAGCTTTCTTAGCCCATGTTATGGATTTGAACAAAGACAAGTCAGATTTGAATAATATTTCTATTGTTAGAGAATTTCCCGATGTATTTCCTGAAGAACTTCCTTGTCTACCCCCAGAACGTGAAGTTGAATTCTTTATTGACCTTGAACCCGGTACAAAGCCCATTTCTAAAATCTCATATCGAATGGCTCCTATTGAACTTCAGGAGTTAAAAACCCAACTATAGAAGTTGATAACCGAGCCTCTATCTGGTGACTTCCTTTGTAGAATACACCGAAGCCAGACTCTCCGTAGGGGACGCCATATTCGTGCGGTAGTAAACTGATAGGTGCCATTGTGACGTGTTATCCAAGATTGGGATATGAGTCATAGTTGAGAACAACCTAAGTTAGTAATCGAAATACCTAGCTTTCTGGGCTTAACTGGTTACTATCGGAGATTCGTGGAAGGATTTTCTCGAATCGCTACTCCGTTAACTTAGCTGACTCGGAAAGATACAAAATTCGTATGGAGTGAGGAATGCGAGAAGGGTTTTTAAGAACTCAAGAGGAGACTCATTTCGGCACCTGTTCTGACAATACCATCTGGTTCGGATGGATTTGTTATCTACAGCGATGCTTCAGGCAAAGGGTTAGGATGTGTTCTCATGCAACATGGGAAAGTCATAGCCTATGCCTCACGACAACTCAAAGAATATGAGAGGAATTATCCTACTCATGATTTGGAGTTGGCAGCAGTCATTTTTGCGTTGAAGATCTGGAGACACTACCTGTATGGGGAGAAAGTGGAGATCTATACAGATCATAAAAGCCTCCAATATTTCTTCACCCAAAAGGAACTCAACATGCGGCAACGACGTTGGCTTGAGCTGTTGAAAGATTACGATCATACCATCCAATACCATCCTAGAAAAGCAAACGTAGTAGCTGACGCATTGAGTAGAAGATCATATGCGGGTACGAGTGCAATGTTGTTAACACAAAGGCCCATTTTGTATAACTTGCAAAGGATGGAGATAGAGATGAAGGCTCCAAGTACCCACATGATGATATCAAATATACGAGTAGAACCGACTTTAATCGATAAAGTTAAAGCTGCTCAAGCTACAGACATGGAGCTGATGCGTATGAAGAAGAAAGTGCAAGAAGGTGCTATTCCAGAAGCAAGAATCGATGAAGAAGGAATACTTCGAGTCAACTCCAGACTTTGTGTTCCTAACGATTTTGACTTGAAGCATAGAATAATGATGGAGGCACACAACACACCGTTTGCAATCCATCCTGGGAGTACCAAAATGTATCACGATCTTCGACATACATTTTGGTGGAGCAATATGAAAAGAGAGATCGCGGAGTTTATCTCGAGATGTTTAACTTGTCAACGTGTAAAAGCGGAGCATCAGGTACCAAAGGGTCCATTGCAACCACTTGAGATTCCGAAATGGAAGTGGGAACACATTACTATGGATTTTGTTACGGGTCTTCCTAAGGTTTCTCAAGGCATAGATGCGATTTGGGTTATTGTTGATAGATTAACCAAGTCCGCTCATTTCTTACCGATACGTGAGACTTATTCCCTTGAACGTCTTGCTAGTATGTATGTGAACGAGATTGTGAGATTGCATGGCATGCCAGTATCCATAGTTTCGGATCGTGACCCAAGATTCACTTCACGATTTTGGGTTAGCTTGCAGAAAGCTATGGGCACGAATTTACGATTCAGTTCGGCATACCATCCTCAAACGGACGGACAATCAGAGAGGACTATTCAAACTCTTGAAGATCTATTAAGACTTTGTGTCCTAGATCTCAAAGGGAGTTGGGATAAGTACCTACCATTGGTGAAATTCTCCTACAACAATAGTTATCAGGCGAGCATAGGTGTGGCTCCATTCGAGGCGTTGTATGGAAGAAAATGTCGTTCTCCAGTATGCTGGGACGAGGTGGGTGAAGCAACATTGTTGGGACCAGAGTTGGTACGCATTACTACAGAGAAGATCCAAACGATTCGACAACGTATACAAACGGCACAGGATCGACAAAAGAGTTATGCGGATCTTCATCGGAAGGACGTGGAATTTAATACTGGGGATCATGTATTGTTACGTGTTGCACCATGGAAGGGAGTTACAAGATTTGGGAAGAGAGGAAAGCTCAATCCAAGATTTGTTGGTCCATTTGAGATTCTTGAGCGAATAGAAAATGTGGCATATAGACTCGCATTACCTCCAAGCATGTCTCGTGTTCATAATGTTTTTCACATATCTATGCTTCGATATGTTAAAGACCCGAACCACATTATTGAGTTAGAGCCAGACGAGATAGCTGAAGATTTAACGTACGAGGAGGTACCTGTTAAGATCTTGGATAGGAAAGAGCATGTCCTACGCACGAAGGTTATACCACAAGTTAAGATTTTGTGGAGAAACCATTCTATTGAAGAAATGACCTGGGAGTTGGAATCAGAAATGAAAGCGAGGTATCCTCACCTTTTTGAAACATCAGGTACGTACGTCAATTTCGAGGACGAAATTTCATAAGGAGGGGAGGTTGTAAGACCCCAGCTTATTAATGAATAAAATTAAATTTTCTCTAAATATTATTGTGAATAATAAGGGGTTAATTTGATATAATACTTTGGTTATGGGTGAAATGTGCAAATTTTACAAACTAAGCAAGTGGTTATAAAATATTTATTTTGTCGGGGAATATTCGTTTGGTCGTGGAATATTCTTGCTGTCGGAGAATATTCGTACGACGGCGCAACCTTGTGTGGGCCCCATAACGGAAAGCGATTGGATGAAGAAAACGACAAGTATACGTTGTTTATAAATAACGGCGTAGTTGTTACCGTTAATACTGTTGGAATACCCGGTGGTTAAAATACAGTAGCACACGGTATTGCACCAATTATTGATTCTTACGTAAGAAGACACTACTCAATAATTGTTACAGTAGTTATTGTTCAATATTTTATTTTATTGATTCAATAATTGCTACGTTGATATTTTATATTATTGTTGTTTCAATAATTGTTGTTGCATAGTATTTTCCTTTATCAGATCAATAATTCATAGTATTTGAATAATATTATTAGATAACATTATTGGCAATGTCTAGAAAGTTCTTTCTAAGGAGAGGTTTGGTCATCTAATTGCGCACTAGTAAGGAGAAATCCTTATTGGAAAGCCCCCTCTTTTCTGGGAACGGCCTAGTTGTCATAAATGTGATTTTGTAATATTATTTGTGAATAATTAATTATTGATTCATATGATAAGGAAATATTTATTTTATGTGGATATAAATGAGGGATATATTTTTGTGGTTAAAAATGAAGGAGTTAATGTTGAGGTTTTTATCAGTATTTTTGTCGGAATGGAGGTATTAAAAAATCAGGATTTTTGAGATATTTTGCGGGGGTTATAATTTTTAATCCGACCGTTGGATCGTGATAATTTTTGGATATGTTATACATATATAAGTTGAGTATATGTCCACAAACTTTGAACCGTTAAAAATGAACGTATGACTTATTATGAATTTTACGAGATGACTGGTTCAGAAATTGTTGAATTTTCGGAGTTAATCATTTTGGTAGAAAATTCTAGAATTGGTGGGCCCCATTCTTGGTTGGTGAAGAAATGTGCTGAGATTTTTATTCAAATGTGGTGGGTGAGAATAGTAGCAGATAAAGCCATCAGGTTACAGGTTAAGTCTGCTTCGGTGTGCTAACATTTTCCTATAAATAGAGGGCTAAGTTAGAATTGAAAATCACACCAGAAACAAGTTTTCTCTCTTTCTCTCTCTAGATTATTGAGTGTATTTTGTGAGTATTTAGATACTTTGAGAGTTTCTACTCATCAGAGCAAGTTTCTTTCAGCCTTATACCGGTATTCCGACCAGAAGTATTGATATTTTGAGGTAAGAGATATTATTTTCTTCTTAATGATATTATTTTCTTCAATATCATTATGCTGAAATATTGATATGAACTTTTTATCAAATTTAGAACTTTTTGTGTCGGGGTTACTATTCACGTATACGTTATTATTCACGTATACGGTACTATTCACGAATACGGCACTATTCACCGAAAAATAAAATTTTCTCTTTTTGTTCAAGATGTCTATTATGGCTACTATCTTTGATTGTATCCATGTTTTGATCTTTATTTTTGAATTCTGCTTCATAATTGATTATTATGAAGTATTATTGATCTTGGATAAACTGTTATACGAATCCCTACTATTTGTCCTTCTGTCTCACTGGATTCGTTCTCTTTAAGATATTTTTCATCATCCTCAGTCCTAAATGATGATATTACTAATATCATTGGACTGTAGTGCAAAAATGTATGATTACTTGATGAATATCTTTGGCCTGTGTTGTAAAGATGAACAGGTGTTGAGATGAACATGACTGACAGGTGATACAAATGAATATCTTTGGCCTGTAGTGCAAAGATGAATATTTGGATAAAGATGATTATTAATTAATGTTACAGGAATAAAATATTGATGATGGACTTTTAAATCTTAGAAGATAGTAGAATTCATTCTCTACTTGACTCTTCTAATGGTTTGCTGTTTCCGCTGCAGTTGTTGATCTAAAACTTATTGTCGATTATATTCTATCAAATTTTCTCCTGTTGAATACTAATAATAATTTGTTGTATATTATCTTAGTCATAATATTTTTTATTGGGCTAGTTGAGCTCACCCTTTTCCTTTTTGTTCCATTTTTCTTCTCAGGAGGTGAGAACATAGCAGGATCTAGTCGGGGCATGGAGTGATGGTTCTAGAAAGATGTTTTAGCAGTCCTCACTATTTCTGTAAAATAGTGTTTGAATAATTGTATTGAGGACTTATTTGAGTGTGAATATTGTCTAGAAAATAATATTTGTATTTAAACTCACAGTATGTGTTGTCGTATTTTGCACGACAATTGTATTATTGAAGTTGTAGTTTGCTTTCTGCACCATGTATTTAGCGACTCAGAATGGGTGTTGTATACCTATTTTGGGGGCGTCACAAGTCTGCCCAGACTGTACATACATGTTTTGTTATACGTACCCAAATCATACCCAAAATACTGTATTATGAAAAAATTTCGGTTCCATAAAATATTAAACTTTTTTTTAGTTGTTTTAAAAAAAATAAGCTAAAAAAAAGCAAAAAAAAAAAAAATCCCTCATTTTAAGAAAGTAAGGGATCTCTTATCTGATCCTGACCCTATATATATATATATATATATATATATATATATATATATATATATATATATATATATATATATATATATATATATGGTGGGCGACCCAATTAACTTTGCACTTTGCTATCAGCACAAGTGAACCAATTCTAAGAAATATCAAAAGTGTGGATTTTTTTTATATAAGAAAATTAGTCTTTTCATTTTTTTTATTTTTTTCTATTCTGTAAATGATGAGGGGAAGTACTGTGATAACAACCTTGATCATACTGAGTCACAAATCCCCTTTCCTTTTTTGTCCCTATAGCTAGGTTAATTTGATTTTATTGCAATCATCTTTCATATATTTTTGCTTTATTTTATTTATCATATTTGATAAAATTTCTATCCTTGTGGTAAATGCACACGCAACATGAGACTAGTTTTTATGAAAAGGGTAGAGTGGAGTACTTTATGAGATAATCCAACCGATGCAGGATGGCCTTGTGCATGTAAATAAATTGTGTAGCCATTGATTTATCTATTAAATTAAGAGAATGTTTGATAAAATTGAAAGTTGTTTAAGTAGTTTTAATGAGTTGAATGAATTAAAATTCTGAATATTGAATAAAAAAAATTATTTGATAATTGACATATTTGAAAGGCTTAAATATGATTTACTACCCTAAACTATAGACCATACTCCACTTCGGTGATCCACCTTTTAATTTTGTCAATTAGTTGATTGAACTATCAATTTTTTTCGATTTCATTCAATTGGGTCTGCCACGTCAGAAATTGCTGACGTGACATCCTAATAGGCAGCAGGAGTGCTTATGTGTAAAAATATTATATATTTTTAATGAGATCAAAGGACAAAAAGGTAAAATAAGAAATAAAACAACTAAAAATTACACAAATAATATAAATTAGTTGTATAATTATTTATTTATAGTTATATAAATAATATAAATTATTATATAAATAATATAATAATTATTTTTATTAAAAATAATTATTTTTATTAAAAAAACTGTGTTTTTTTTAATTTTTTTATTAAAAAAAATTGTGTTTAATATTAATGATAATAAAAATAAAAATATTAATGATAATAAAAATAAAAATAAAAGTGCAATTTTTTTTAATAAAAAAAAATAATTATTATTTTATTAAAAAAAACCAACCAACTGTGTTTTTTTTAAAAATAAAGCAACTGCGTTTTTATTTTTATTATTTTTAATAATTATTTTTATTAAGAATAATAATTATTTTATTAAAAAAAAACCAACCAACTGCTTTTTTTTAAAATAAAGCAACAGCGTTTTTTTTTAGTTGCTTAATTATTATTTTTTTTATTAAAAAAACTGCACTTTTATTTTTATTTTTATTATCATTAATATTTTTATTTTTATTATCATTAATATTAAACACAATTTTTTTTAATAAAAAAATTAAAAAAACGCAGTTTTTTTAATAAAAATAATTAATTTTAATAAAAATAATTATTATATTATTTATATAATAATTTATATTATTATATAATTATAAATAAATAATTACAACTAATTTATATTATTTGTGTAATTTTTAGTTGTTTTATTTCTTATTTTACCTTTTTGTCCTTTGATCTCATTAAAAATATATAATGTTTTTACACATAAGCACTCCTGCTGCCTATTAGGATGTCACGTCAGCAATTTCTGAGGTGACAGACCCAATTGAATGAAATCGAAAAAAATTGATAGTTCAATCACCTAATTGACAAAATTGAAAGGTGGATCACCGAAGTGGAATATGGCCATAGTTTAGGGTAGTAAATTATATTTAAGCCTATTTGAAATATCTAAATAACATATTTTTATTATTTTACCCCTCTGAAAAAATTTAAAATTGTTGTAAATTTATTTAATATTACTTAATATAATTGTTAATATTGTAAAAAAATATATATAAAAAATACTTCATTTAGAACTTATCCAACCAAAAAAATTACACTTGATCATTCAGCCCAAAAATCTGATCGATTCAGCCATTCAGACGATTTTTATTCAAAACACCCGCACTGAATGACTGACCGATTCGGTCATTGATCAACTATTCAGTTACATTCAGCTCTAAACAAACATCCCCAAGTCTTGTTAATTATGGTACAATAAAAAAGGTATTAGAAGCATTACCCTAAGGAAAAAATTAACATGCATGCATGTTCACGGGTGAAGTATGTATGTTAAGAACTAATATTTGATGAGGACTAGCTAGCTAGATCTTTACATATGTCATAAATGAAGCTCAAATTAAGAACACGAACTCCAGTACTAAAAGGGTGTATGTACATGGAGATTGAAGCTAGAAGACGGTTAAGTTAATTAAGAAGATAAAAAGTTGTAGGAAATTAACTAGCTAGCTAGTTCAGGTGAGTTCTGGGGTCACGGACTGTTATATAAAGGATGAAAGTGATCACAAGCTGTGCATTATGTGTAATGCATGCATGCATGAGATGTCTGTCTCTTCACGTTCCTCTTATGTTTGATGTTGTACAAAAGAGATCGAGACATCTAATTAAATAATGGGAAACTTTTCTTAGTTTCTTATGGTAATGCCATTGTTTGTACGTAGAAGATGTGATAAATGCACTCCATTTATTATTATTATTATTATTATTATTTGTTTAATTCAGTACAAAATTAAGAGGAAACAATTTATTATACTGTGGGACAATTTATGAAATATGAAGTGCATTAATCTTTACCTTAATCTTCTTTCGAGTTGTAAGAATTTCAATATTAAGATGTACTCCCTAATGGAAACTCAAGCACCTAGAAGCAGTGGCGGAACCAGGACAATATTAAAGGAGTCAAAATACATCAATAAAAAATTATTTATTGACGCTTGAACCGCTGTTGTAGGCTATATACCATCATTATACCATAAACATACCATTTCTCAAATTTATATTCAAATTCATTTTGCTCAATTATAATATTTCACATTAATTTCATCAATTTAAACATTTCATAATAATTTCATCAATTCAAAGTTTCAAACATTTCATCATAATTTCATTAACTAACCTAATCTAATTATTTCACAAACAATATACCATAATATAAATATACCATAAATATACAATATCAATTCAATGATAATAACACAAAATCTCTAATTCATGGCATAACAAACTCTAAATCTTTAATTTAATGGCAACATTAATCACATAATTCCTTATTTGTATCAATTTTAACTAATGGCAACAATAAGTACCACAAGTCCCTAATTTTTAAAAACCCTAAATCAAAATTTCAATTTAATTGACAACTACATACCATTATCGGAGCGACGCGGCAAAAGAGGGGAGAGGAGATCGTCGGCGAGGTGCTGCTGGTGCCTGGTTGCGAGTAGCAGCTGCCTGCTAGTGGCACTTGACAGTTGGCAAAGGCTGGGCTTGAGGCCCGAGAGACGGACGAACTAATTGGCTAAGGGGAAAAGGAAATGAACACCCGGCAGGTGGAGAGGCGCGGGCCGCGCGGCTGAGCGGCTGAGGAGGAGCAATCGGCGGAAGAACTGAAGTTCGAAGACTGAAGAGAAAGAGGCGAAGTCGCGTCGCGAAGAAGGAAAAGAAAATTATGCCTAAGAAGAAGAAATCTGATAGAAAGACAAAATCTGATGTAATTTTTTTTTAATGAAACGACGTCGTTTCAGTAAAAAAAAAAACCTGTGTTACAGTCTTGCAGAGGAAGAACGGAAGAAGAAGACTGAGTCAGCCGCTGAAGGACAGAAGGAGTCGTCGGAATACCAGTCAGGCAGCGGCCGCCCCCAGCCCCCCCAAGTTCAGCCTCTACTATCGGGGTCAGTTGCCCCCCATCCGCCCCCTCTAGTTCCACCTTTGCCTAGAAGAAGTGCCATTTTCTCGGTTAATTAAATATAGAGGGTAATGTTTAGACAAAAGGTCTACATTTGAGGGTATAACGCCCTAACACTAAGCCCTAACACTAAATTTGTATGTATGTAAGTAACGTCTTTACACACACATACACACACAAATATATATATATATATATATATATATATATATATATATATATATATATATATAGGGTCCGGTTCCTATCCGGACTTTCGCAGTTTTTTAAAATGCCGACTTTTTTTTTTTTTTAAACAACTAAAAAAAAGTTTAATATTTTATGAAATTGGAATTTTTTCATAATATATTGTTTTGGGCATAATTTAGATACATGTAACAAAACACTGTATTATGAAAAAATTTCAGTTCCATAAAATATTAAACTTTTTTTAGTTGTTTTTAAAAAAAAAGCAAAAAAAAAAAAAAATTAGTCCGTAACTTGAGCCAGTCCGGGAGTCACTGAATCCCCTTCATATATATATATATATATATATATATATATATATATATATATATATATATATATAATTTACCTCTATATTGTGTTATTTGGAATATTAACACGAACATCAATGGCGAATCTAGATGACAATTTTATGCGCATCTATTCATTTATCTTGTTTCAAGGTTCAAGGTCTAACTTACGAACCTTGATACGGCTACTGGCGTAGACGAAATCAGCCTTCAACATGTCGTAAATTATTTTTATGATTAGTTTGTGGGATCTAATTTGTTAATATCACTAGAGCAAATAACAATCTGGGGCACAATTTAGATCTGAATCAAGAATCAATCCACTGTTTAAAAACATAAATAGTATTATTTTAGTTCACCACATGCCTATTCAAAAATCAAAACAATTAAGTTATTAAAGTTTTAATAATTGTATTAATATCTTATGTACAATTTAGTTTTTATCGCACATCATAATTATAATCCTTTCACTTAAATATAATTGTGTCATCCATTTATAACGACCCGGGTTAAACCCAAACTCGAATCAAGACTTAATGCGTGTGAGTGCGCTCGTTGTTTTTCATGAATTTGGTACCATGTCACTAATTATCTATAGATAATAATGAAGTCTTGGATTATCGGCATTGTCTTTAGTTCACGTACGGTTGCGCATTATAGGGATTGTGGTGCAGAATGTTTGCCATATCGTCTGAAACTTTGTGACAGTTAACAACAAAAGAAATACTAATATTGAAGGACAATAATGGGAATTAGGCGCCATGTTAGATCACCTAAACCATTAATATCGAGCCCTTGGCCTACAGAGAAATGGCGGCCATGTTTGAGATTTTTCAATTATTAACTACTATCAAGGTATATAGTTAGCAAACATTTAATGCAGTGGCCTCCATTTCCTAAATACTTAGAACTAGTTAATGGTTCACAGATCAAAAGGCATAATTTCAGTGAGTTTAAGAGATAAGTATAGTAGTATATGTTTAGTTTACCTTACCAAATAAAAAAAACTCTCTCTCTCTCTCACACACACACATGTATATATATATATATATATATATATATATATATATATATATATATATATATATATATAGAGGAAGTGGTTAGTATGAAGTTTATTTTGGGGTAAGTTGGTCAATTAACCAATAGAATACTGACAAGCAGACGAAGTTGTATGTGTGTCAGTATTCTATTGGCCAATTGACCAACTTACCAAAAAAATAATTTCATGCTAACCGGATCCCTATATATATGCACACATACGCACTCCCTCCGTTTATTTTTAATTAATATTTTAAAACGAAATACAAAGATTAATTAAAGCGGAAGGGCCTTTATCCATTATTTCTTTTTTGACCGTTGGATCTTGCTGTGGACTGTTAGGGATGTACTAGTTGTAATAGTGATCGATCCCGACAAACATTAGTCATGGATCACTCACCCTATGGCCATATATATGACCTTCAACTGTTCAACATTTGGGTCATTTTTAGCTTTCCAAATCATGCAAATTATTAAAATTTATAAAATTAAAAACCATATATACAATTCAATATTACAGGATTAAGTTTAGAATTAAGATGATGTATATATATAAGGTTGTAAGTGAAATAGGAAGGTTTAGTTTATCCCGAAAGGGAAAGGCGGTCCTAGCTAGTCGGCCAAATGCATCGTATATAAAGATATAAATTCACAACCGCGATGTTTAATGGGAAGAAGCAAAGAATGTATATTTAGTAATTAGTATGTAGGTGGCACATGTATATGTATGTATCGGAATCAGATAAATTAACCAGTTACACGTTTGCTTCTATTTACTTCAACTCGCACCCCATTCTCTCTTTGGACCACAACTTCTATGTAAGCAAATCAATTCTCTAAACCCATGCACAATCGTTATTGTCATCAATTGATTCTTATCGGATAACACATAATTAAAAAGTAGTTGAATGATATATATATATATATATATATATATATATATATATATATATATATATATATATATATAAAAGATCAAGAGCATACTCTTTATCCAACATACCTTCTTTTAGTGACGGACCGAGCGACGGTTCGGTCTGTCACTAAAAATTAAGACGACGATTCTATATCCAACATACCTTGTATACCTCCCGTCGCTAAAGGGAGGTATACAAGGTATGTTGGATAAATGGTAAGCTTAAGATCCGGACTATATATATAGATATATACACACACGTGATCAATGTATGTTATATTATATAGTGCTTATAATACCTTTCAAAAGCATCAAATTTTACACATTTCATTTTAAGATTTAGTTGTCACGATTTAAGAACACAATTCTCCTATCGCAACACAATGTTACAGAGAAGGACTTGACCCACAACAACAAAGTGTTATGAAAACTTTTCAATATTTTCAAATTGTGATCGTTAAATCTTTATATAAAAATAAATAAACACCTTTTATTATGAATCGGGACTATGTATGTACACGCAAAAGCAACACAAGTAACAAGAGAAAGAAACAATTATTTCATAACTTAATTTAAAGAGAGAGAACGATAAGTGACTCCTCATCCAGTTCAACCATATTGAATTGAATGCAAAGGCTAATGCTTTAATTTCAATTAAATATCTATCTATTTAATTCGTTTATCAAGCCGGCCGGAGAGCTTGGCATGTTCCTATGGTTGAAGTGATTAATTTGGTGAACGTGGAAAACCATAAAATTTGGTCCAAATTAAGTTGACGACGGAACTATCTATCTAGTAGCTAGCTAGACACGTGAAGTCCATATCCAACTTAAATAGACGCCTATATTTGTTCACTCAGTTATTGTATATACTATATTGCATGGATACTGGATAGCCAATTAAGACCTAACATGAACTTGGCCTGAATAATTTTCGTGTAACTAAGCTAAGGTTCTTAATTTGATGTGATCTCAACTTCACGAGTCCTAATCGTTTTAATTAATTAGGTACTCCCTCGTTACCAACTTTTTTTCTCTTTTCCCTTTCTAATTAATCGATGTATTAATTATCTATTCGGCTTTTGCAAATATCGTCGCTAATGTCATAGAAATGTTTATGCTATTAGAATATTTAAATGTTGCTGGATTAAAAGAATCTTGTTAGAATAAGTGCAAAATTGTTTCTAAATATACGTATTTACTTTGATAGAATAAATATTGTCACAACATTATAAACAAGGTTTTGCAAAATTAGTTGATCACAACTTTGCGAGATGACCAGGGGCGGATACATATAAGGGGCACCGAAGACAGTTGTCCTTATTGGAATTTTTTTATAGGTATAGGGGTAAGACAAATATGTAAATTAATAAATTCAAGTGGACATATTAATGAAAGAGTTAAATTCACAAACTAATTCTGAATACGAGTACAAAAATCTTCTTAATTTTAAGGCTTGGTGAAATCTTAGAAGTATTTTTTGTATAGTTTTTGATTTTGAATGTTCATCAGCGTGTGATCTGTGAGGGATTGTTTGATTCAAGTTTGATTTTTATTTGTTATTGATTTAGTTGACTGCGGTTACTGTTTGTTTGGTCTGATTGAGCTTTTTGTTTTTGGGTTGTTTGATCTTCAATTGAAAATAGAATTGTTTTGGTTTTATCTTTTATTGTGCATGATAGTTTACAATGATTTTGCCTTATTTTATAATGAAAAATAAAAAATGACTATGAGCCTTTAGCATCCCCTCATAGCTAACTTGTAACTAACTAATGAACCCTGTATAATTATTTTCGGTGTTCTGAATATAAATTTTAGATGATTTGTTTCTCTTATTTCAAGTAAAACTTATTTGAAACTTATAAAAAGATACCAAAATTTGTTTATGCTTTGAAAGTAATTCATGATTTTGTTTGAATATAAAAAGCAAATTTGGTTTGAGACTTTGAACATTTAGAGAATCATTCAAATTAAACTATGACAAGTAACCGAAATAAGTTTATAAATTGTATCTAAATATTTTTTATTTGAAATTCCTTTTTTAATTTGGATTATGAATATTTATAGCAATTTGTAAACATTATTATGATTAATTAATATTATGATTAGTTCAAGTTTTTTTTATATATAACTTCAACAAAAAAATTAGTTAAAATTCATCCATACTGAGAAAAATTCCTAGATGCATCCCTGTAATCTCTGGTTCTTCATTAATTAAAAAATTTGTGTTACTGGTGATTTGTATATCCTTAATTGAAGGCCAAACGTATAGCTTTAGGTTATGCATGCATGGGGTACTACTTCAGAGTTAGACGTACTATAACAAATTAAAACTATAAAATTTAATTTGGATTGTAGTCATAATGCCATATATTAGTGTTACATAGTTCTTGTGAATGCAAGCGTGCCAGAGTTCTACCAGAAACTCAATATAGAATGGTGGATTTGCCAATGAACAGATGTGCATAAAAAAGCCTAAACGCTGCCTATATTTGGGCCCAACACCACGACCATGATATGCAATACTTATCCACGAAGTTCATTTAAATTGGGTCATTGCCAGTTTGAATGAATTGCACTTAAAAATGGGCCGAGTCAAGAAACCCATTTTGAACGGACCTTAGTTTATGCGGGCTAGTTTAGTCGGCTGCGCCAAATTTTGGCGGGCTAAAATATCAAAACTCCTCGCTTCACTTTCATTTCGTTTTGTTTTCCAAAATCAATTCTTCCTTCGTCTCTCTACCAGTGTCGTCTAAGAAGACTCCCTTCTCTCTTGCATCTCTGAAGGTTCCATATATACACATATATGTATATACATATTGATACACATACACATGTTCTTGTATGTTTGGTATAGATTTTCCTGTCAGAGCTTGATTATTGCTATATACTGATGCTAGACCTAGTTATTTTGGTATATATTTAGTATGATTAGGCTTCAATTGAACTGGTGTTTGGGATTTGAAGGAAATATGTAATTGTATTTTATTTGGTACTGTGTTGGTACTTTAATTAAGCTAGAATCTTTATTATTAATTTTTCTATTTTGATTTAGTGATATGGTATTTTGATGTTGGTAATGGTAAAAATTGGAGTAGTAATATCTACTCATTCATGCCCCTGCAAATCAGAATTAAAAGGAACACGCTTACACCCACAAAGCAAAAGGACATAAATATATGTAGTTAAGAAACAAGATTGAGGGGTGAAAGATGTGATCACGTGGGATCCGAGGCACAACTTGATGTTTTGTTTAGTCTAGGTGGCTTTG
The DNA here is from genome assembly GCA_016801055.1 of Panax notoginseng. NCBI lineage: Eukaryota > Viridiplantae > Streptophyta > Magnoliopsida > Apiales > Araliaceae > Panax > Panax notoginseng. The sequence goes on along the minus strand of CM029013.1, from coordinate 60,706,965 downwards.
AATGATTGAAACTTGCATAACGAGCTTGAAGGTTTACCAATATCATTTTTGATGAAGTGAGGAAAAGGACTGATCCAGATTTGTTTTTTTTATTCTTTTGATACACGGTGGAACCCGGTTGGAATGGGCAGACAAACGGGTGCACAGTACCTCCCTTACCCTGCACACTGGGTAACCCTATAGCAGACTATGTTTAGGTTGTCCAAAAGGAATTATTGCCTTTATGGAGTACTAGAGCTTGTACCTATACTTTACACACTTGTTACTAGGCTCACTATCAGTGAGCTACCTCCTTTGCATTATTTTTGTGAACTATATTGTATAGAATTGTAATTCTAGATATAAAAATTTTCAGTTTTCAAACTCCTTGACATACTTTTAGGGCTTGCAGGAAATGGTGGATGATGATGATTATGTTGAGTATGTACCTGTTGTAAAGCGCAGAGCAATTGAGGCACAAAATATTCTTCAGAGAAAGGGGAATTCTTCAGCTTTTGAAAATGAATTGGAAGCACCTAAAGTTGTTGATGCTAAACCTAGCTTGCTTTCTAAGGCATCACAGCTTAAGCGTGACCAACCTGAGATTAGTCCCACAGAACAAATAGTACAACAAGAGAAAGAGATGATTGAACACCTATCCGATCGGAAGACTTTAATGTCAGTTCGTGAACTTGCAAAAGGAATAACATACTCTGAACCATTGCCAACTGGATGGAAGCCACCATTGCCTATTAGAAGGATTTCTATGAAAGCCTGTGATGCCATGCGAAAGCAGTGGCATATTATTGTTGATGGTGAAGATATCCCACCACCAATTAAGAATTTCAAGAACATGAGGTTTCCCGAGCCCATCTTGAAGAAGTTGGCAGAGAAAGGAATTGTACAACCAACTCCTATTCAAGTTCAAGGGCTTCCTGTTATTTTATCAGGGAGGGATATGATCGGGATTGCGTTTACAGGTTCTGGGAAGACATTGGTCTTTGTGTTGCCATTGATCATGATGGCTGTGCAAGAGGAGATAATGATACCAATCGCTCCTGGGGAAGGACCATTTGGATTGATAGTTTGTCCATCTCGGGAGCTTGCTAGGCAAACCTATGAGGTTGTGGAGGAATTTCTTATATCCATGAGGGAGTATAATTATCCAGAAATAAGGCCATTGCTTTGCATTGGTGGTGTCGATATGCGCTCACAGTTAGATGTTGTGAAAAAAGGTGTTCATATTGTAGTCGCTACACCTGGGAGATTGAAGGACATGCTTGCAAAAAAGAAGATGAATCTTGATAATTGCAGGTATTTAACTTTGGATGAGGCAGATAGATTAGTGGATCTGGGCTTTGAAGATGACATACGTGAAGTGTTTGATCACTTTAAAGCTCAAAGGCAAACTCTTCTATTCTCTGCTACCATGCCTACGAAGATTCAGAATTTTGCTAGAAGTGCGTTGGTTAAACCTGTCACTGTTAATGTTGGAAGGGCAGGAGCAGCAAATCTTGATGTGATTCAAGAAGTTGAGTATGTTAAGCAAGAGGCAAAAATTGTTTACCTTCTTGAATGCCTGCAAAAGACTCCACCTCCTGTTTTAGTATTTTGTGAGAACAAAACCGATGTTGATGACATACATGAGTATCTTCTTTTAAAAGCAGTTGAAGCAGTATCAATTCATGGTGGTAAGGATCAAGAGGAGAGAGAATATGCCATTTCGATGTTCAAAGCATGCAAGAAAGATGTCTTGGTTGCCACAGATGTTGCCTCAAAGGGTTTGGATTTTCCCGACATTCAGCATGTAATTATCTATGATATGCCAGTAGAAATTGAAAACTACGTTCATAGAATTGGACGGACTGGAAGATGTGGTAAGACGGGAATAGCAACTACATTTATCAACAAGAATCAAAGTGAGACCACGCTTCTTGATCTGAAGCACCTGTTACAAGAAGCAAAGCAGAGGATACCTCCGGTGTTGGCTGAGCTGAGTGATCCAATGGAAGAAGCAGAAGCTCTTGCTAATGCAAGTGGAGTGAAAGGCTGTGGGTACTGTGGTGGACTCGGTCATCGTATTCGTGATTGTCCCAAGTTGGAGCATCAGAAAAGCATGCAAATTGCTAGCTCTAGGAGGGACTATTTTGGAGCTGGGGGTTATCGAGCAGAAATCTAATAGATTCTACCCTGTACTTTGTTTTGTACTCAGCAAAATAATTGTGTTTGTAGGATATATCAACAATACAAGTTTTCTGTTACTAGTTACTACTACTTTTTATATTTAAATAGCAATTGATTTTCTGTCATCCTTTACGGGCTAAAAACCAACAAGCAATCTGATACTGAAACATGTTGCCTGGTTAGCTATAATTTTTGTTACACAGACCTTATTTTACAGTTCTTCGATTTTTTGTGGTCTCTTGTTTGGGTTTGCGAGTTTATGGTGGTCCGGCTATGCTGGCAGAGGATATAGTGCATGTTGTGGTGGCTAGGTTACCTACAAGTAGTTCTGTCTGGCTTGATTTGGTGTAATTTTGGGCTTGTTATTAAGTGTGGGCTAGGTCTATTTTCAAGTTCTTGTGGGTTTGATAAAAGTATTTAGGTTTGTGTTTTATATTTGTGCTTTTTGTATTTTAGGTTTATTTCTGCATTTATTATTATTATTTTTATTTTTCTTATTATTGTCCTTATTATAAGTTGGAGGGCAAGGCTTCACCAGCTTAGACCCAAATTTTAAAATTCTTCATATAATTTATCCTCCAGCTTCTATAATATGTCTATTTAATCCTTCAAATTAAAATTTCAAATTTTAAAATAAATAATATAATACGAATTATAGATGCAATGCTTGTGCTAGACCACCCACAGTTTATTTAGTTATAATCGAAAATAAAAACATAACTATAATTTTATTTAGATAAAAGAAAATAATCTTTAATCTTGAAATTAATGAGCATCTCTCTAACTACTCTCTAACTAGTAAAATAAAATTATTATTGAAGGAATAAAATAAAGGAGAGAATGGAATAGCTGAAGTAATGTACTAATGGAATAGCAGAGGTAATGGAATGATTTTTTAATATTCCATGTATATGTTTGGTTGATGTTAAAAATACATTAAAAATAAAATAAATAATTAGAAAGTGACCTAAATACCCCCAAATGTTTAAATTTATATTTAAAATTTGACTCATATTTCTCTAGAAATTTTTTTATAATTCTTTCGTTCTTCCTTTTTTTTTCAACTTATAATTTCTCATATAATTTTTTTTATAATTTCTTTTCTTACTTATAATTTATCTTTTTTTTTTATAATTATTTGTTATTTCTCTTGAATTAACTTTATTTTAATTGATTAAAACTAAAGATAAGTAGTGTAAAATAAAATACAACCAACAAAACTAAAACAACTAATATAACACTCTAGTCAATAATATAAAGTGATCATAAATCCAACAACATAACGGATAACTTCATTCAACAACCAACAATTTAAAAAAATATATACTTAACTAGTTTAGACTTGGCAAACGGGAGGGCCGAGCCGTGTGGAGCGCAGGCCGGGCCAAAATGGCCCAAGTTTTGGTTGGCTAAAATTGTTAGGCCCGTGACTCGGGTTGGGCCGGCCCGGCCCGCGAGTTTCTCCCTTTAATTTTTTTATTTTTTTTCCATAAAATCTTGCTACACCAAAAATAATAATAATAATAAATATTAGAAATAATAAAATAATTAATAATAAACAATAATACAAACAAACACGATTAATTAATTACCTACATTAACTACATATCTCAATCAATTAAAATTTTAATAGTATTATAAATTAGTATTATTAATTAATTACATACATTAACTGCATATCTTAATTATAGTTTTCAATTATAGTTAAAATATATTAAAGATTGCATTAAAAACAAATAGTTGTTATAGTGCAATTGGTTTGAACTCTTATTTATTTACTTACAAGTCTTGTGTTCAAACCTCACAACCCACAAGTAACAACATTTTAATTTTAAAAAAAATAAGTGCGGGCTAAACAATTGCAGCACAAAGCCCGACCCGTGGCGGGCAAGCCTGAGTCTCTATAGTAAAATGTTTTAAATAACTAGTATAATACTCTACTCAATAAATCCTTAACAAAAATCTCTTTTCGCTCACCAAGAAGGCTAAAAAAGACCACCATCAACTCCTCCTCGCGAGCATATGACCCTGTTATGCTCACTATCAGTTAGATCGGACACATTTCTCAACATATTAGTGAGATTCTTGCGTTGCTCATTTAATGAAGCCTCCCATCCAAGAAAGTTAGCAAATTGATTGTACATCGAGAATAGTAGCAGCCCTCTCCATGGCAGATTCAGAATCAATATCGAAACTTGACTTTCTCTACCTCTTCTTGAAACTAGAGGATTTGCTAGATATTTTCTCATTGCAGGTTGGAGTCTAACCATCATCTCCATCATTTGTTTGAATCTCTTCATCTAGCTCGATCATTTCGAAACTCGACTCTGCTCCCTTTTGGTGTAGCTAAAACAAGTTAGAGAAAAAAAGATAACACAGTAATTAAAAAAAAAAAGAAAAACAGCAAAACACAATAATTAGTAAAAAAGAAACTGCAAGCATAGCAGTTTTAGTTAACTAATGAACCATTGCGGAGTGTAGCAATCCTAGGTGTTAACAACCCAAACTCCAAAGAAGTTAACTTCAAAAATATTCTGCTATGTACACACGAAAAGGGGTTGATTAAATAGCATATCAAGTACTACTATTTCTTAATCATTTTGAATGAGCAAACAAAATTCTTAACCAATCTGTCACAAACTTGTGTTGTATTTTCCACTCCTCCTTGACCCAATATGGAAAAGGAGATTAGGAGAAGAAAAAGAAGAAACACGAAAGACTTTTAATGGAAAATTATTGATATTCAAATTAGGTAAAATAATCGAGTGACAAAATATAATATATGTTAATAAGTACTTTATAAATAGTTAGTCATGCATACATTAATTAACACCGTACTTATTTATTTGATGCATGAGAAAAAAGTTATATATTTGTGTGGAAAATTAATTCCACACAAATAAACACTGCAAATCACATTTACTCTCCTACAACTTCAAGTACTTGTACTGCTGGCTAGCTACTAGTTCATATACCATATATATAACAACCAGTAGTGCAGCTTTTACTGTTTCAACCACAAATTTCAAGCAACCCATGAATTCAAAATTTGTATTTAAATTGCATCAACCTCATGGAAAAGTAGTTGCAAGTCCTAAAAAATGACTTACCTTAAGATAATCACCTCATATATGACCTCTTTTCCAAAATTTGATGGAAGTAATTCTCCCGCTTCCTCACAGCAAGCAATGAGACTCTGCATAGATCACCAACAAGCGGATGGAAAAATAAATTAGATGTGCTGCATGAATACCAGAAACCAACTTAAGATCAAAACCAGTCATTTGTGACAAATAAACAGTAAAGTAATAAAGTTACCTATATATTTTAGAAACTACAAATACACACTCCTCAACAACCAAAACAAAACGAAAAGTGCAAATAAATATAAAATATAAATTCATATTTAATAAGCTGTGTGGGTAATATACTGAAGCAACACACCTCAGCAAGACCACTGTAGACCAACAATTCTTGTCTTTGTAAAAGTGAGTCCCTTTTTCCACCCACTTAAGTTCAAAGTTTCATTAGCGCTTGGACATAAGTTGGCAGTGATATCCTCAGTGTCACTCTTGTCCTCTTCAGCAGCTTCATCAACCTCTGAAGATTTTGTTTTCTCATCCAACTCAAAATTTCTCTGTCACCCTGATGTGGAGAGAAAACAAACAATGAAAACAAATTAAATTTCCATATAGCCGCATAACTTTCAAAGGATTTTTTTTCCATGTTTTACAAATAGCTAATAAGCAGCCGTAGAGTTGCCTTGGTGCAGAGAGAAGGAATAGATAGATCAAGAGAAGCTAGATCATCTGGACTGAAATAGCGTGAACAATTGGGATAAAGTAGATGCAGCAATGGGCGTCTTCCATTCTGAAATTTTAAATTTCAAATTAGATATACTCAATTTAAAACAAGGGAAAAGAAAAAGAGACAAAAAAAGCAGCAGCAAAGTGTGTATATATGTAAAAATTGTTCTGCATAATATATCATTTCAGGGAAGGAAACTAAAAAAGATTTTAGTACAAGGAAGCAAAAACAAAACAAAACTAGTCATGTTCTTTTAACACTTAATTAAAACCAATAAAATGTAGAAGCACAGATTTCATTTAAAACCGAAAATATAGATTTATTCTTCAAAGAGCAGGAGTACTAGATTAAAATAATTAGATGAAAGCCAAAACCAAAAAACTATTGTTAACAAGTCAGAGAAGCGCTGAATTTATTCTAATTTTTTTTAAGAACAAACATATTGAAGGGAATGTGAATTTCAACCTAACACCAAAAATTTCATAACCAGATAATAGACTTTTAATTAAAAATACTAGCATTGCAGGCCTAAATTCACAAAACTCTATTATCTACCATTTACATATCATCAGCACCATTTACATACGATACCACCTCTTGATTCTAAATTCAAACATTAACTGTACATTTATGCTCAACATCCAAAATTATATCATGTGTTGCCCACAAGAAATATGGCAAGGACATTACCACCAGTACAGATGATCAAATAGTAGATGTTATAATAAAAATTTCAAACATGCACAAAAAGATAAATGATTAAATAACTTTACAACGCCATATTAAAGATAACAAGCCACTTATACGAACAAGATAAACAATTGGGATTGAGGTTTCATAAAGCCAAAACCAGCCGATTCTACTCCATCAGTAAAATACGAGTAAATTTGTATGATAAAATCAGTACAAATTTTCCATATATCTAACTGGTAGAAATCTCGATCAGTCAAGTACCCTATATATAGTACCCATCTTTGAAGTATACGAATGACAAACATGAAATTCAGAACTTCACTAATTAAGATAGTTTAAACAAATGATAGAATTATAGAGAGATTATACTACAAATATAGAGAGATTTGGAATATATTTGATTCAATTCAAAGCTTTGAAAGGATATCGAAATTACCTGTGAATTAGAAAGTTTAGAACTACGATGATGCTAACTTGGAGCCATAAAATTGTGATGTGATTGATTATGTACCGATCTCAGCCATGGATGGATCTCGCTGCTTCTCCTCTCGTCGCTCTCCTCCTCTCGGGACAAAATCGATCGACTGAATAAAGAACCGATACAATCCTATTACTACCTTTTTACAGTTTACAAGGGTATTATTGTCAATTGACCAAAATTAGAGAATAAACTTCATAAAGTAACTCATTCAAGACCCTCCCAACTTTCCAGTACGAATACAGCATTCCCTACGCAATATGCAACCAAAAAGCCCATTCATCATTCCGGTGGAATAAACCCATTCCATTCTCACTCTTATTCCACCCATCCAAACATAGCAATAGGGTTTTACTGAGTTAACGCCCACCATCCTTTTCGCTCCATTTTCTCTCCTCTGCATCCCATCCATCCAGGTATATCCGATTTACTAGATTCTTCACTCACTCAAATTTTCTCTCTTTCAATCTCTCTAAGTCTTCCTTAAAATTCTGTGTTTACATTTGTTTTTGTACTATGTAATGTTTTCTCAATGGCAAGAAGCCCTGCAACTAAACTATTCCGTCTCTATTCATCAAAACCCAACCTTTTTAGGGTTAGGTTTATTTTACCCTCTTCAAATCATCAAGAATTTTACCCTTCAAATCCCTCAAATTACCGACTTTATTCATCCTTTGATTCCCCCAAGCCTTTTCCATTTTCCATCTCCCAATTCAATGATGCACCCTTTTTTGATAGTACAAAATTAAGGGTTCCAATTCTGAGCAAACAACCCTTTTTGACATTAGTCGAAACTGAGAACTGTATCCCTGATTCTGATTTGCCAAATTCTATTGAATCAGTTTCCAATGCTTCAAAAAGTGTGGGATTTGGGAATGTGGCGTCTCGTGATCCTGTTGAAATTTACAGGGTGCTTCGTGATTCCTCGAATAACTGTAAGCAAACCCGGTATGAATGGGAAATAATGACTGAAATTTTGGGGTGTTTTTCTAAGTCTGGTTGGGCTTCGAATCAGGCCCTTGCTGTTTATATTGGTGCGTCATTTTTCCCAACTGCAGCGCATAAGTTTCGTAGTTTTTTGCTTGAGAAGTGTCAGGATGATGTTGTCAAGTACTTGGTTTCGTTAGGTCCTTGTAATGAAGCAGAGAGGTTTTTATTTCCAATATTTGTTGAGTTTTGTTTGGAAGAGTTTCCAGATGAAATTAAGCGGTTTAAGGGTATGATTGACTCCGCAGACCTCACTAAACCTCACACTTGGTTTCCATTTGCACGAGCTATGAAACGTAAGATCATATATCATTGTGGTCCAACTAATAGTGGTAAAACATATAATTCTTTGCAAAGATTTATGGGAGCAAAGAAGGGAATCTATTGTAGTCCACTTAGGCTCTTGGCTATGGAAGTTTTTGATAAGGTTAATGCTCTGGGGGTTTACTGTAGTCTCCAAACCGGGCAGGAAAAGAAGCATGTTCCATTTTCGGACCACGTTGCTTGTACTGTTGAAATGGCTTCGACGGATGAATTGTATGATGTTGCTGTCATTGATGAAATTCAAATGATGGCTGACCGGCATAGAGGTTATGCATGGACAAGAGCTTTGCTTGGGTTGAAGGCTGATGAGATACATATTTGTGGTGATCCTAGCGTGTTGAATATTGTTCGAACAATTTGTTCGGAAACTGGTGATGAGCTAGTGGAACAGCATTATGGGAGGTTCAAGCCACTGGTGGTTGAATCTAAGACCCTTTTGGGAGATATAAAAAATGTAAGATCAGGAGATTGTGTTGTTGCATTTTCGAGGAGGGAGATATTTGAGGTGAAACTGACCATTGAAAAGTACACAAGCCACCGCTGTTGTGTTATTTATGGTGCATTGCCACCAGAGACTCGGAGGATGCAGGCCAACTTATTCAATGAGCAAGATAACGAATACGACATTTTGGTTGCCAGTGATGCAGTAGGTATGGGTTTGAATCTTAACATTAGAAGGGTTGTCTTTTATTCCCTTTCAAAGTACAATGGTGACAAGATCGTTCCAGTACAAGCCTCCCAAGTCAAGCAGATTGCCGGAAGAGCTGGTCGGAGAGGAAGTCGCTATCCAGATGGGCTTACAACTACCCTACATCTTGATGATTTGAGCTATTTGATAGAGTGCTTGAAGAAACCTTTTGATGAAGTTACGAAAGTCGGTCTCTTCCCCTTCTTTGAGCAGGTTGAATTGTTTGCAGGTCAACTTCCAAAAATTACTTTTCCTCAGCTACTTGAAAAGTTTGGTGAAAATTGCCGTTTGGATGGATCTTACTTTCTGTGCAAGCATGACCACATAAAGAAGGTTGCTAATATGTTGGAGAAGGTTCAGGGAATATCTCTAGAAGATCGTTTTAACTTTTGCTTTGCCCCAGTAAATATTCGAGACCCAAAAGCAATGTACCATCTTTTAAGGTTTGCTTCATCATATGCCCAAAACTTGCCTGTTGGTATAGCAATGGGCATGCCAAAATGCTCTGCTCGTAATGACACTGAGCTTTTGGATCTCGAGACTAAGCACCAAGTGCTGTCAATGTATCTATGGTTGTCTAATCACTTCAAGGAGGAAACTTTTCCATATGTGAAGAAGGCTGAGGCTATGGCAACAGATATTGCTGAATTACTTGGTCAGTCATTAACCAAAGCTTGCTGGAAACCAGAATCGAGGCATACAGGGAAGCCAAAGCCTCAAGGGAAGCCAAAGTCTCAAGAGGAGGAAGGTGGTTATGAGAGGCCAAGGTCACTTGTTAAACTATATGAACGGTAAGTGCTTGTTATATAATTGCATTTTGTGGCTTCATTTATTATTAATTCAATTATATGTGACATGTTTTTTTATCAGCTCACTCCTGCTGCTGTAAATTTCATATGCTTACGATGATTTTGTGAAGCCTTTGTTGTCATCTTTTTTTGGGTTTATTACACCCAATGTTCTAAAAGGCGCTAGGCGGGCGGCCGGGAGGGGCCTAGCGCCTAGGGAGCGTAGGCGGGATTTTTTATTTTAAGCTAATTTTAATATTTTATCTTACATTTATCCAAACAAAACAATAATATAAAGCAAAATAATATATAATAAAGATAATAAATGTCTTTGCTTAAAGTTCAAACACATTTCCATATTGTTAATGTCAAAGTTCAAACACATACATGCAATTGTTCAAAATTTAAACATATTTTTAATGTATTAGTTTTATTCATAAACAAAATTGCTATTAAATAATAAAATTTAAAATTTCAAGAATTTAATTCAATATTAAAACTTAAGAAACTAAACATAAATTTAAGAATTATATTGAATTAAACTAAATATTACAAATGTATCATCATTTATATAATTTGAAGTTGGTACAAGTTCAAAATATTACAACTATAATAAAATTATCCATTTTGACTTGATATTGTTCACTTCTTGTTGTGATTTGATATACTACAACCTGTTAGAAAAATAAATATATTAAGATTTAATTTGGGTAGTTATTAAAATTAAAAAAAACCTATCCGCCTAGACCCTGCCTAATTTCTTGAAGTGATTTTTTTGTCGCCTTGGGCCTAGGCAAGGCTCCAAGGGAGGGCCTAGCGCCTAGACAGGGCCTAGACGGACCGGTTGGGATTTTTAGAACACTGATTATACCATGTACTGATTTTATTGTTTTAATTGTAGAATTGTCGATCTTACTGTTCAATTGTTTAAGTTGTTCCTTTCTTTTTCATGCTCATTATAATTACTAGTGTGACTAGAAGAATAACTAACTTATGCACTTCAACAATGATTGGATAGACATAGTCTTACGTTGACGTTGCTAAGACTTATTTGCTTCCCCATAGATGACCTATTCTAACCTTTAAATGTTGCAACCTTTTTATACTAGAGTTAGCGTCTTTATCCCGAAGGTTTGTTTTACTCGTAATCATCTCCTAGTCCTCTGCTTCTGCATGCTTCTTTATTAATTTATCCATGTTTACTCCCAAAGACTTTAAAACTTAACTCATGTTCAGATTATTGTTTCTCCTAAAACGTATATACACGAGTAGCTCTAAAATTTTCGTGTGGGATTTTGTTCAGCCATTTTTGTGCGCGATAATAAATCTTTTATGTTTATTATGTTGTGTTGTTTTAGAGTTGTGCTTCTAATCACATTTTATGGCTTATGAAATGTTGCTTATTGTTTTATTGAGGTAATTTGTAATATCTTTGATTCTTTGGCATTCTTCTTGAAAGTTTGGTTCACAGCTTAAACTTCCTAAGACCTAATCATAATCGGTGATAACAATTACCTTTTTAACAATTTCATTTTAGACTCTGGCATCTTTATTCCATCTTATTTTGAAATGTCTCAGTATCACTCTCTTTTTATTTTATTTAATTTTATTATCTAAAAGAATATGGTAAATATTTTAGTTTAATAGGTAAGAGAGGAAGATTGTATTAGAATCAAGAGAGAGAAAGACAAAGGTTAAAAAAGTAAAGATAGAGTATGTATAACCATGTTAGCTATAGAGTTGTTTGCTTACTCGTGATGTTGTCTCTTTTCTATCAACTGATTTTCTTATATCTTAAAGTTTCATAGTTTGTAGCTTCATACAGATACCAAAGAGAAATGCTGACGAATTTTCTGTTGCCTGTCAGGAAAAGGAAAGGAAAGCACTCACCATCTGAAGAGACTGTAGCCGCATAGTGCTTCTGCTAGGTACATGCAATTGCACCTCTGTTGTTTTGGCTACATCTCTTGTGCTTCCATCAACTTACAGTTTTTCCGCTTTAAAAAACTCTTCTAAATTGGGTTTTTGGGGCAGGCATGAGGTTCTGGTAACACGTTATACGTAGTCTAGGATATTTTATAAATAATGAATTATTTTTGTGTAAAAGTCTTATATTTCTCTCAGAAAGCTTTTATGCTTTTCGTAGAAGTAGAATTCGATCCCAAAGTGGAGTTCATTTGCATCCTTTAGGGAATGTGCATATCTTCTTATAGAGCAAGGATTTACTGATTTTTGTACTCCAGGAGTCTAGTTAAACTCGTCTCATTCCCCGAAGACACACGATATCAACTAATTTTTGTATGCCTAGTAAGTTGCACATGTCACAACAGCAGAACGTGCTGGTGGATGGCACTGGGTGAGGTTTAAAATCAACACTAGGTGCGGGGTTTCTGGGTTTTAGTACTTTCGGAAGAAGATAGCTTGAAAGATTTGACAGAGCATTATCAGTATTTCGATCTGATGCTTAGGCTTGATTTTCAAGCTGTTAAATGGCTATTCAAGCTGAATGGAGGATGACCCAGGTGAACTGACTATATTATAATCCTGTCCAAGTGCAAAGTCTGCAGATTAGTATGGTGATATAGCAAATATTTTTGTTAGATAACTTCTGAAGTTCGAATTGGTATCTTGTGACAGTTAGCACACTTAAACATTTTAATGGGTTCATGATTTTTCCTTGATTTTGATTTGCTCTGCTCAGGGTTCATTGAACATTGGCACATTGCATATTTGTGTGGCCTGCGTTTGTTGGTAAAGGGCCGATTAAATGGGGAGTGAAATGGTGATAACTGATGACTAATCTGAAATGAGAAGTTGTCTAGAAGCTCTTAGGGGTTGTTTGTTTAGGATTGAATGGGTCTGAATCAGTTAAAATCTGAATGGGACTGAATAGAACTGAACAATTCTTTTAAAAAAAATTGGTTGAATCGACTGAATATACATTTTTTACCCAAATAACCCATCCCTTCTCTGCATCGTTTGGTTCTCTTCTAGATTATCCATCGCCGCTCTTCTTCTTCGCTTACCTCCACAGCTTTGATTCGTCTCCATCTCCACCGCAACTTCGAGCTGAACGGAGAAACACCACTCCCACCATCACACTACGATCTATCCCCATATACAACCTACGCGACAACGAAGGAGCACCACCGGCACCATCTCCATCTCTGCCGCTAGTCACCGCCATCTTTTCTTACCTCCTTTCTTGGATGAGTTCCTCAAAGTCCTATTTTTTTTTTTTATGGAATTTTGAATTGATTTGGGTATTTTTGGAACTCTTAAATATTTTAGGGATCTAATGAGTGAAAAATTGGGTATAAATTGTGTTTTGGAAAATTAACTCATAGAGATGTAAATTATATAATATTTTGGAACATTTAATTGATTTGGAGGGTGAGTTTAGTTTAAAATTGAACTGGGTATATATTTTGATCAATGGCTTGGTCAATTCTTCTGACCTTGTTGTCAACAAAACCCTCCGGCTCTACTTCCATTTTGGAGCTACTGATTATGCTGACAAGGTATTCGATAAAATTCCTGAACCAAATTCCTTTTTATGGACATCAATGATCCATGGGCATGTTGAAAACAAGAACTTTAGAGAATCTCTTTCTCTATTTCAATGTATGCTAAATAAGTCTATATCCCACCTCTGAATTTCACTCTTATATCTGTGCTTAAGGCCTTAGCTCAAAATACTAGATTAAAATACGGCGAGGCGGTTTATGGGTTTGTTTTAAAATATAGATTTGGTTTTGATGTGATGGCGCAGAATGCAATGAGAGGTTTGTTCATGAGATGTGAGAAAGTTATTATTATTTGATGAGATGCATGAAAAGGATATTGTTTCATGGAATTCGATGATATCTGGATTTGGAAATAATGGTAAAGTTGATGCTGATCGTGAGTTCAATAATATGCCCGATAGAAATGTGATTTCTTGGACCAGCATAATTTGCGTATATTGATAAGTAAACCACAGCGTGAGATTATTGCAAGCAAGGTAGTGGACACTTATAGTCTCGTATATATCATTGGCAATTTAATGTTGTAGTAGCTAGGAACAAAGACTAATTCTAGCTTAGTTGTAAAGCATATGTATAATTTGATTTTGTTAGTTTTCAGAAATAAGATGTGAATGTTGAAACTTCTTGTCATATTCTGGAAATTTTACTCATGCCTCCTTTTGGTTTTGTTGTGCCAATACCACACCCTTTAACTTTAATATTTCTGATTTCATGATTATATAAAGTGCAGAACTGCCAAACTCTGTACTATAGTTTAGTGGAAAAATCATTGCCCTCCTTTATAACAGTTTTCGTCTCAAGTTTTCCACTATAGTTTTCATTTATTCTTCACAATTTATTTTTCAGCATGAATTAATTTTAAAATATTGAAATGTCTGATGATTTTAAATAGTAATGCTCATGTCTACAATCTAGCATATGAGAGATCATGTTTCGTGACTAATGAGTGATTTAGGTATGTAACATGCAAGAACTATTTAGAGAAATAAATGTTGTAGCTTTAAAGTTATTTATTTGCAAAAGGTTTTTAATGGTCGACATAAATTATGTTTCTTGTGTTTTTCATATTTGCAGTCATGTTAGTTTTGTATGTTTTCCTACTGTTCGACATACATTTTGAACCTCTGGTTTATTTTTTTTGTAATTGCATTCAGAGGGCGAGATTCAACATGATTTGGTGCTCAGCTTGACATGATTTGGAGCTCACTTGGATTTTTGTGTTGAGACATGCTTTAAGATATCCCCAAGTAGTAAATGACTTTAGTTGTGGAGTTCCTTTCGGATACTTTTACTTTCTATTATATGTAACAAATATTTCATTTTATTATATTATATTTCATTTTATTACCTTAATAGAAATTTGTTGTTTGATAACATATGTTTTAATTCAATTAATGTTTCAATACACGGTGGGAATGTTGTTTCATATTGAAGTTTTAATTAAATTATTTTATTTTGAAGATTATGGACTTTTAGGTTTTGTAAATATTATTATTAAAATAAAAAATAATTAATTGTTTGTGACGGCTTATAGCACTGAAAACATTTGAGATTGTTTCATTTAGTTTTTATAAACAGATTCAGTTTAACTGTGTTGGATTATGATTGTTGGGAGTATTCGTATTCAGGAATTTAGAATCTTAATGAAATAGCAGTTATCATATGAGAATTGATACATGCTTTTATGTCATTTTAAGCCAATTTATTTATAGCCGTCCACATAAATTTTAGACGGTTAGGATATTCTTAATGGAGGTGCTACTATTATTGGTGTAGTGCCCTTTTACGATATTGTCTGTAATTACTGTCATAGCTAATAATACTAACTGATGTCCACTAGTTTTATTAGTGGATGATCTGTTTGTTTGTTTGTTTGTGCTAAATACTAATGATGTGTTGTGTATATTTTAATTCATTACACCTTGAAATTAATAATTGGCATTCTAGATTATACTGTGTGCGCTTGAGAAAAAAAATCATACAAGTATAAAGGGCTTTGAAACTTTCTTCTTGATTTCTTCTTCTTCAGTTTAGCAGTGACAACATTCGTTAGAAAACAGGCAGTGCCATTTACATCTATTTTCAAACCTTGAATAAGGGAACACAAGGAATAACCTGGTCTTCAAAAAACATATCAGGTTCTGGTCTGGTTAAAATACAAAAATTACAAACGAAATGGCGGCTCTTAGTCCTCTTTTCTTCAAGCAAAGAATTTTTAACCAGTACAATAGAATCATTTGGCAACTTTATTATCACAAACTACAGCTCACTTTCTTGTGAGTAATGCACTGCATTGTGCC
The DNA here is from genome assembly GCA_016801055.1 of Panax notoginseng. NCBI lineage: Eukaryota > Viridiplantae > Streptophyta > Magnoliopsida > Apiales > Araliaceae > Panax > Panax notoginseng. The sequence continues at coordinate 60,691,210 of CM029013.1, read as the reverse complement.
ATTCATTATCTTTGATGCCCTAGTGATCGCATCATCAGTCGTATACAAGTTTTCTACAGCACTGCCGAATGGCTCCTTGCTTATCTTTTCTGAGCATTCGGGTTTCAATTCAGCTGAAAATGTTGCCGGTTCTCTCTCATCCAAGTGCAAGAGATTAGGAAAACAGTAGCAACACAGAATGTCCTCGAATTGATATTACATTGTGATATCAAATAACCCCCTCAAGTTACCACACAACTTACACAACCATAATGTATTATTACCGACAGATAAACTGCATTCAATGATCGACTAGAGATCTGTCTAGGATCGGCAGGTTCTGAACCATAATTCTCCCCTTCCTAACAGGCAAAGATTAAATCTAACTAAAGTTGTTCAAATTATGGTCAGATTTTTTAACAAGTTTGTAAATTAAGTTGCACTTGTCTACACCAGAAGTTCTATAAAAAACAAAAGCAAATCTATCATGAATACTATTCAATATATCATAGTTCAAATATTTTATCAAAAGTTCTACACCTCCTTGTAACACCAGTGTGGAAGAAAATTACCTGAGTACCAACCAAAAGAAAAACATCCTCCTTCTCTAGACCACTGATGCTACTGTTCAAATTTCAAAAGATATCCCGAACGCAAATCAGCATTGGGATGCACACCATTTCCTTCGCACCAGACATTATTTGACCCCATTTTGTTCAAGAAATCTTTCAGTGCCATCGTTGACTCAGCATCTGATAGTTTACCAGCAACCCCACAATTTCCTCTGGTTTTACTTGGTGGATGACCTCAGAAACCACGGCAAGAGCATCACGCCAACTCACAGAGTTCATCGGCGCCACGAATCATAGGATCATTTAGCCTCTGCCTCTTTAAACCATCATAGCAGAATCTTGTTTTATCTGATATCCATTCCTCGTTAATATCCTGCCAAAAGTTAGTGCAGCAGCTAATGTAAACTAGTTGATTGGCAAAAGAAAGCAGAAATACAGTACAGAAATCCAAGTTCGAGTATGAAATACGTTTTATTTTTGGCAAAAGGTTACACTGTCGCAGAACTAGTAATACATGTGGCAAATATGCCCTCCAATCCATTTTCATACTTCTAATTCTAGATGTAATACATGTGGCAAATATGCCCTCCAATCCATTTTCATACTTCTAATTCTAGATTAGCAAGATCAAAATCCTTTCACCTAGTTCCACTTCTATTTATAAAAAAATAGATAAATCTAGGAACAGGATGCCGTGGTTCTTGAATACAAAACACAAACCTGCGGATACTTTGTCGTCAACTGATTTGTGAGTTTGGGCTCTTGATCCTTCCTCATATAAATTTTTCTTTTTCCGTTTGATGGTAGTCGTCCCTTGTATTCCTTTTCTCCAAACTATTATATCTCAAAGGGAAAGACACCTTATAAGATCAAGGTTTGTGTTTGGTCTTTCATGCTTGATAGGCTCAATATTAATTGATACCACTATCTTATTGTCTGGATTGATCATTGATGGAGTGTTGGGTAGGGGTGAAAATGATCCAAGTTGAACCAAACATCCTAATGCTCAAGCTCGACTCGGATAAGAAAATTTGTGTTCATGTTCGACTCCGAATTGATAATTTCCAAGGCTGCTCAAGTTCGACTCGATGAATTACTCGATACTACTCTGCTCAGACTTACTCAACTCGTTTTCCCATCGAGCAATTCGCGAGCCTTTCTATTACATCAAAATGAGACAATAAAAATGAAAACTTATAAAAACTTCAATTTCATTTATATATAAAAATACTTGTGTTACAAATATTACAATATTAATTATAATATAATACAATTTCTAGTAACATCAGTACATTTATCCAATCTTGTACATACACATCCCCCTATTTGCAAAAAAATAATAATAATTGCTAAGGTATCTACATAGATCTGTCAATTGTCATTGTGTCAAATCATTTGGAAATGAGTGACTAGTTCTCATTAGTAAACATAGTTTCAGACTTTCATTAGAATCTGAGTTGTCAAACTTAGATAACCCCGATTCAACTTTGACACTAATTCCATTCACGAGTTCTTCTCTCTTTCTCTGCATCTCTAGCCAGTGCTCTGACTCCTCAAATAACTGCAGAATCTGTCAAACAATACATATTTTGCTTTACATGAATTGTAAATACAAATAACTAAAATACATACTTGAATGATTTGAAGACAAAAAAGTCTAAGAAAGATTTGTTGAACATAGTTAATTAGAAGCAACTAACTTCTTTCTTCCTTAAACTTTTGCAAGAGAGTCGCAATAAATTTACAGACAAGGTATATTGTCTTTGCTTGGAAGTTGGTCTATAGTATAACAAGATGAACAAAAGTAGTAAAAATACTGAAGGTGATTATGAACATGTTGAAGACTTACGCTTTTCAAGGTTGACAGTCTTGAAGAAGAATGCAAAAGGCAAAGGCGTGCTGCAATCATCATCATATCTAATTCAGCTTCATTCACTGCAGAATGGTTCCCAAATATACATTGTAATTACTAGCAAAGAAATATGAACAAAAGAATAAGTCATATTTGTAAACAAGATGACTTTCAGTGATTATCAAATATACATAGTAATTACTAGCAGAGAAATATGAACAAAAGAATAAGTTATATTTGTAAACAAGATGACTTTCAGAGATTATCAAATTCGGTTTACATCAAATTTGAAAGTTGTATCTCTCTTTAACTTGTTAAGTTCCACAAAAGTCAAAGCTTGAATTCAGGTGTAGAATGTCGAGCAGTTACTGTTGAATGCAACAATAAAACTGGACACAACAATTTCACCAAAGATGATATAAATGCCAGATTCAACACTAATATATACACAATGTGGATATCGTATAGCATGCAGAATTTTCTTTTGCATCCATATCTAATCTATGTTACAACAAAATCTGAGAAGTAAGCAATTCTAGACATTACATAGCCATGCAAGGACTGAAAAATTCTTAAGCACGGACACTGGCCAAGATGACCGACAACCTGCTCCCTATCGTTGCTAATACTTTTTTATATTATCAAGACTACAATGCACCATGACTTCATCAATGACTTCATCAATTTAGGAGGATCATGTAAATAAGGAAAAGATCAAAGAAATTAGGCAGGTCTGAATGTTGGTCAACAACATTCCTTCACCCATTAATGCCCCGCCCCTTAAAAATTCAACAGTCCAACAACCCTTGAATTTTTTGCCCACTCATTTACTCCTCTTCTCCTTTCTTCGGCTATAAAAGGCAGTCATGACATGAGGGAAAAATACACCAAAAATATATACTCCATCCGAGAGAATTAGGAGAGAAAGAGAGAAGATAGAGAGAAGCTTTTGTAAAGCTTTAGAAAAATAGAGAGAGAAAGATAGTTCAAATAAAAGGGTGTTTTATTTGGGTTCCATCACATAGTTATTGTAGTGAAGTAATTTGGTTTTGTACTCAAATTAAGATATCTTTGTATTCTCTCAGATATTCTAGTGAATTATTCGGAGTTTGTCCCGTGGTTTTTACCTCTCAGTTTTAGAGGGTTTTCCACATAAAAATCTTGGTGTCTCGTGGTTGGATATTGTTTACTTATTTCCTGCACTGGTTATTATTTTGGTGGAACTGCGAATTTAATATGTTTGGCATATATTGATATTTTTATCCGTCTAATTTATCAAAGACAACAGTATTTGGGAGGTGATTTTTTCCCAACAACTGGTATCAAAGCTAAGGTTATTTGTTATGTTGTTTTGATAAATTTTATGGAGGAATCAGTCGGAGCCATGATTAAATTAACCTCTTCAAATTTTTCGATCTGGAAGCCCAGAATGGAGGATATCCTTTATTGCAAGGATCTGTATGATCCGTTGGAGCTCAAGGGAAAGAAGCCCGCGGATAAGTCTGAGGCTGATTGGAATAAAATGAATAGGAAGACTATTGGTCACATCCGGCAGTGGATTGATCAAAGTGTGTTCCACCATGTTTCGCAGGAGACGGATGCTCACACTTTATGGACAACACTAGAGTCTATGTACGAGAAGAAGAATGCACAAAATAAAACTTTTGTCATTCGAAAAATTGTGAATCTAAAATACAAGGACGAGAGCAGTGTGTCGGAGCATATGAGTGAGTTCCAAGGTTTGGTGAACTAGCTGTCCACCATGAAGTTGAATCTTGATGATGAGATTCAGGCTCTTTTGCTTCTCAGTTCGTTGCCACACAGCTGGGAGACTTTGGTGGTGTCTCTAATCAATTCAGCTCCAGAAGGAAAGATGATTATGCAGATGGTCAAGGACAGTCTTCATAATGAGGAGACAAGGCGAAAGGAGCAAGGCGTAAATTTTGAGACACATGCTCTTGTCACAGAGAACAGGGGCAGAAGCAATTTTAGGGGATCTCACAAAGGAGATACAAGTTGCGGCAAAAGCAAAAATCACAGGAGCAAGTCAAAGACCAGACAAGGCGAAACGTATAGATGCTTCCATTGTAATAAGGAAAGTCATTACAAGAGAAATTACAGAATCTGGTTAGACAAGCAGAAAAAATGGTGAGCAGGGAAAGATTGAGGAGAAGAACACTGCAGCCACAGTCACCGAAGATGTTGTGATTCTTTCATTTGAGGAAGAAGAATGCTTGCATGTTGATGATCAGAAAGTTGATTGGGTGGTTGATACTGGTGCCTCGTATCATGTTACATGATGAGTAGATTTTATACCTATGAATCCGATATTATTAAACTTAATTATTGCTATCTTTAATTGTTTTTTTTAGTATCTTTTTATGTGTTTTGTGTTTATTTCTTATAGGTTGGAGCTGGAGGGACAAATTGGTCATTTGGGAGAAGAAAAAGGTCAAAATTCATTAAAATTAGAGCTGAGTGGCATTTTTTTAATTACGCGGTCCTGGTCAAGCGCCTAGGCGCTTGGAAATGGCTTGTGTTGAGCGCCTAGGCGCTCATGTGCGACAAAAAAGAGGATTTTCTACTGCCAAGTGGGTTTTGAAGCCGAAAAGGAATCTGAATGAGGTGGGAGACTAATACAAATAGGAGAAGACTTTAGAAAAGGCGTATCACTTAATTTTTCAAGAGATTTGCAGAGAGAACAACGAAGGAAAACACGAAGGAGAATTGCAAGGGCTGAAGATCAAAGAGAGATTATTGGAGCAAATTCAGAGTTTCTTCTTCTCTTCTCTAGTTTTATCTTTTGTAATTATTTGGGATGTTTGGATTATTAATCTGGATGATGTTTTTCTTTATTATTATCATGAACTAAATTTTCATTAAGATTGCAACGAAACTTGGTATGTAGTTTAAATTGAACCTTCCCATTGAATGAAAGTTGGTTTTTATTGAATTATTTATTATATCTTTTGCTTATTGATTAATTGTTTGGCCAACAATTATTGTGATAATCTATATAAAATTGGAAGATGGAGTATAGATTGAGATCTGGATATGATAACATCTGTTCATATAATCTGAATAGGGTTAATATAATTAGCATGTAGGATAAGAATATACCTATGTGTCTTTTGTATCCATTGAAAGAATTTGTGCATAAACCCCTAATTAACTTGATTCACATAGGAATATAGTGAGTTGATTAACTGGGGTGTTCCTTGTAATTCTGTGTCTTAAGGATCGAATTTAGGAGGATTTGTTCACGTGTCTCTGGAAGAAACGCGTGAATTCTATAAAACATTATTGGATAATGATTCATATTAATTAATTGATTTAAATGGGAAGTAAATTGGTTTAAATAAAATACTAAGGGAAGTTGTAATCTTAATCTGTTAAATCTGCAGTTATTCTTATGAAATTCTGATTTTAATTATTAGTTTTGTTAAGTTTAATTTTCAAATCATAAACAATATTTCGTAGTTTAAAATAGGATTAATTGCATTGAAATTAGTAATTGATAAATATTAGTCTGTTTCCTCGTGGGAACGATATCCTTGCTTGCTGAATATTACAATTGAACGCGTGTACTTGCGTGTTAAAGTGCTATTAAAAAATTAGGCAACAAGTTTTTGGCGCCGTTGCCGGGAAAATTAGTTTAATATTTTGTCATTATTAATTTCAATCAAATTAATCTTAATTTAAATATTTTTTTTTATTTCTCTCTCTAGTCTAATTCTTTTTCAGATACCATGGACAACTATGACTATCATTGGCTATATTCGAGAATGACTCGGCCAAGGGAGGCAGAGAATTATGGACTCGATGAATTATCAGCACAATTTGAGACACTTTCGAGGAATATTAACGCTTCATCAGCACAACTTATTCAAAGTGTAGCGGTAATATATGAGTATTGCGGTGGAAACCATCCGAGCCATCAATGTGCCATCAGTTTCGAGTCGGTACAATATAGTGGGAACTTCGACGATTACCCTAATAATTATGAATATTCCAGTAATTATCATCATGACTGGGGGAATCCGCTAAAGTTTTCATGGAGCGATGACAATCTGGCCCAACCCTTTGCTCCAAACCAATCATACACTCCTAAATTACCAGTTCAAGCTCCTAATCATGAAGAAGAAATGATTTTAAACTTGGAGGGACTTATTTCCAAGTTCATGGTTTTGATTGAGGAGCAGACGAATAGTCAGGAGATGTCGATTCAAAATCTTGAGAACCAGGTGGGACAACTTTTCAATGCCATTATCAATCGCCCTCAAGGTGAAGTGTCAAGCAACATGGTTCTCGAGACTAATGGATTGCCCTTGCTAAATCTGGAACCGGATGTGCCAAAAGAAAAGGACGTGGAAAGGGAGGAGACAAGTGGGGAGCAGGAAAAGAAGGTCGCCAAAGATCTAGCCTTGAGTTCCAACATAGATGAACCGATTTTGATAGTGCCCCATATATCTTCTCCACCAAAGTTTAAGGATCCGACTAGATTTGCAATCTCGTGCCCAATTGGTAGTCATTTTTTCGATAAAGCTATGTATGACATAGAAGCTAGCTTAAAATTGGTGCCATGGTGTGAAGAGAATGGGAAGAAAGATGAAGAACCAGTTGTTCTGGAAAAGCTTCAAAGTAAAAATTCGTTCACAGATACAACTCGGAAAATGCCTAGTTATTTGAAAGTTGTAAAAGAGAATCTACCTAAAAAAAACAAGCTAGGTGAATTTGAATCAATAACCCTTACTGATGGGAAACTCTCGGAAGTTACGTTATTACTAATGGATGGAGGGTTTCTCAATTTTCCAAAGGGAATTGGATAGAGAAAGTTGAAGCAGTCGGGCTGAGGACGTTAAACTAAGCGCTCACTGGGAGGCAACCTAGACTTACATTTTATCTCCTTAAATTTTAGTTCATTAATTTTATTTTAGTATTTTATTTCATTTAGCTATATATTTTATCTTAGTTTAGGGTTGTATGTTCAGTTGTAATCTCCTTGCAAATGATAACTGAGAATTGGGTTCATGGCTTGCAGGTTAGAAGGATAAAGGAGCACAAATTTTGGCTAAGGCTGGCCCAAGCGCCTAGGCGCCCACTCCAAGCTATTTTCAAGCGCCTAGGCGCTCACCATCACCATCAGATTCTGTTCCCAAGCGCCTAGGCGCTCTAACCTTCACAATTTCAAGCGCCTAAGCGCTCTACCTGTGCACTTGAAAAAAAATAAAGCCCTAAGTAAGGCAATTCTAATTCAAACCCAATTCCTTTCACTCCTAATTTAAAAGCAACTCCTTCCAAGCCCTTGCACCACAATAACACCAACTCTTGCACTCTCCCAATCAAAATCTAATTCATCTTCTCCAAACCACAATCAAGAAAAAAGCAAGCTAAAGTCAACTTCTTTATCTCCTACTTGGATTCCATCTGCAACAATTTAAAGCAAAGTTCAAGCTTCAAGATTTGCTCTAAACCAAGTTTGGGGGAGGTTCACACAGGGGTCTAAGCCTGCAAGTGATTGGCGGTCCATAACAGTTCCCACCACCTCCACCCTTGTCCGTGTACCCCCAGGCTGATATAACCCCTGAGGATGAGGTTGATGAAGAAGAAGAAGAGGATACTGACGAGGAATAAGGCTTCGATCTTTCAGGGAAGTCCTCAGTGCCTAATTTCTTATGCTACACCTAAGAGAGAATTTTTCATAACTTACAAAGCTGGAGACTTTGGGTACGTGAGAATAGGAAATACTGATCAGTCTAAGATTATTGGAATTGGTGATGTTTGCATTCAGACAGGTGTTGGTTGCACTGTTACCTTGAGGGATGTTAGACACTTCCAGATTTGCGTCTCAACTTCATTTCTGGCATGGTCTTGGATAGAGAAGGCTATGAGAATCACTTTGGCAGCTGAAAGTGGAAGCTTACCAAGGGCTCTATGGTGATTGCAAGAGGTGTTGCTTGTTGTTCATTGTACAAGACTCATGTGAAGGTGTGTTCTAGTGAGTTGAATGCAGTTGAAGATAACTCTTCACCAAACTTATGGCATAAGAGGCTTGGCCACATGAGTGAGAAAGGGTTGCAGTTATTAGCAAAAAGGTCACTCATTCCTTTTCCTAAAGGTACTGTTTTAAGCCCTTGTGATTATTGTTTGTTTGGGAAACAACATAGAGTTTCTTTTAGTAGTTCAGCTAAAAGAAAATCAGAGCTACTAGAGAGAGTATATTCTGATGTATGTGGACCCATTGAGGTTGAGTCTTTGGGTGGAAATAGGTACTTTGTTACCTTTATTGATGATGCTTCGTTGAAGGTGTGGATATTTTTGTTGAGAACAAAAAACCAGGTATTCCAGCATTTTCAGAGTTTTCATGCTATGGTTGAAAGGGAGACTGAAAAATCATTAAAGTGTATTCGTAGCGACAACGGAGGGGAATACACTTCTAAGGAGTTTGCTGAATATTGCAGTAAGCATGGCATTCGGCATGAGCAGACTGTTCCTGGTACCTCACAGCATAATGGTGTGGCTGAGAGAATGAACCGTACTATTATTGAAAGAGTGCGATGCATGTTGAGAATGGCTCAACTACCTAAGTCATTCTGGGGTGAAGCTGTTCGTACTGCTTGTTACCTGATTAATAGATCTCCATCAGCACCGTTAGATTTTTAGATTCCAGAAAAGATTTGGAGTGGTAAGGATTTGTTTTATTCTTATTTGTTATTTGAGGGTATTTGGGTGCAAGGCTTTTGTACATATCCCCAAGGAACAAAGATCGAAACTTGATGACAAATCTACTCCATGTGTATTTGTTGGCTATAGAGATGCAGAGTTTGGATACCGGTTATGGGATCCAGTGCAGATAAAATTATTCAGGAGCAGAGATGTGGTGTTTCATGAGCACCAGAATAATGAGCATTTTGATAATGCTACACAGCCCAGAGATAATAAAGTTCCAGACCTCAGCGAAGTTCTATCTCCAATACAAAATGCCACAGTTGAGAAGGAGGTCAGAATGAAGATGTGACTGATACAGATTTGCACGATGGTGATGGGTCAGATGCAGAGAGTGTTGATCAGGGGGAGCAACCTGACATTGAAGAACCTCAGCTAAGAAGATCCACTAGAGAACATGTGCCGTCAGTCAGATATCCTTCATCTGAATATCTTTTAGTTGCTGAGGAGGGGGAGCCAGAGGATTTTCAGGAAGTCAAGACTCATAAGGAGAAGGGCAATTGGCTGAGAGCTATGCAGGATGAGATGGATTCTTTGCACAAGAATCACACTTATGAGTTAACTACACTTCCGAAGGGCAGGAAAACATTGAAGAACAAATGGGTGTTTAAGCTTAAGAAGGATGGTGAAAAACTAGTAAAGTACAAGGCTCGATTAGTTGTCAAGGGCTTTGCTCAAAAGCAAGGTATTGACTTCAATGAGATTTTTTCTCCAGTTATGAAGATGACTTCTATTCGAGTAGTGCTGGGGTTAGTAGCTAGTATGGATCTTGAGCTTTAGCAGTTGGATGTGAAGACTGCTTTTCTTCATGGTGATTTGAAGGAAGAAATCTACATGGAACAGCCAGAGGGATTTGAAGTTAAAGGGAAAGAACACTTGGTTTGCAAGTTAAAGAAAAGTTTGTATGGCCTGAAACAAGCTCCAAGGCAGTGGTACATGAAATTTGATTCATTTATAGTGGATCAAGGTTACAGTAGAACAGTTGCAGATCATTGTGTGTATGTTAAAAGGTTCCCGGATGGTAACTTCGTTATTCTGTTGCTATATGTAGATGATATGTTGATAGTTGGGCAGGATGCTGATATGATTCGCATGCTCAAGGGTGAATTGTTCAAGTCCTTTGATATGAAGGACTTGGGTCCAGCTAAACAGATTTTGGGTATGAAGATTATTCGTGATAGGAAAGCCAAGATGTTGTGGGTGTCACAAGAGAAGTATGTTGAGCGGGTGCTTGTAAGGTTCAACATGAGTGATGCTAAACCAGTTAGCACATCACTGGCTAATCATATTAAGTTGACAAAGTGCATGTGTCCTTCTACCAAGGAAGGGAGAGGTGATATGGCCGCAGTTCCCTACTCCTCTGCTGTAGGGAGTTTTATATATGCAATGGTTTGTACGCGGCCAGATATTGCTCATGTAGTTGGCGTTGTGAGCAGGTATTTGTCAAATCCTGGTAGAGAACATTTGGAAGCAGTTAAGTGGATTCTCAGATACTTGAAAGCTACTTCCAGTTTATGTTTGGTTTTTGGTAGTACGAGTCTAGTCTTGGAGGGTTTTACAGATGCAGACATGACAGATTCTGAAGAGAAGAAGTCTACTTCGGGGTATTTGTTTACTTTTGCAGGGGGAGCAGTATCATGGAAGTCCAAGTTGCAAAAGTGTGTTACTTTATCTACAACTGAGTCAGAATACATCGCTGCTACTGAAGTGGGCAAGGAGATGTTGTGGTTAAAACGGTTTCTCCAATAGTTGGGTTTAAAACAAGATGAGTATGTGGTATATTGTGATAGTCAGAGTGCAATTGACTTGACCAAGAATGCCACGTATCATAATCGGACCAAGCATATTGATGTTCGTTATCACTGGCTTCGAGAAGTGATAGAAAAGGAATTGATAAAAGTGAAGAAAGTTCATACCGACGAGAATCCCTTAGACATGTTGACAAAAGTTGTCACTCGTGACAAGCTGGAATTTTACATGGAATTGGCCGGGATGGACTCCAAGTGACGGGGTCACAGAGATTACCTCCTCTAATGGGTTCGGAGGGGGAGATTGCTGGTCAACAACATTCCTTCACCCATTAATGCCCCGCTCCTTGAAAATTCAACAGTCCAATAACCCTTGAATTTTTTGCCCATTCATTTACTCCTCTTCTCCTTTCTTCGGCTATAAAAGGCAGCCATGACATGAGGGAAAAATACACCAAAAATATATACTCCATCCGAGAGAGTTAGGAGAGAAAGAGAGACAGAGAGAAAAGCTTTTGTAAAGCTTTAGAAAAATAGAGAGAGAAAGATAGTTCAAATAAAAGGGTGTTTTATTTGGGTTCCATCACATAGTTATTGTAGTGAAGTAATTTGGGTTTGTACTCAAATTAAGATATCTTTGTATTCTCTCAGATATTCTAGTGAATTATTCGGAGTTTGTCCTATGGTTTTTACCTCTCAGTTTTAGAGGGTTTTCCACGTAAAAATCTTGGTGTCTCGTGGTTAGATATTTTCTACTTATTTCCTGCAGTGATTATTATTTTGGTGGAACTGCGAATTTAATCTGTTTGGCATATATTGATATTTTTATCCGTCTAATTTATTAAAGACAACAGTATTTGGAAGGTGGTTTTTTCCCAACACCGAACCCTTTCATAAAGTAATCCATTTATAAATGAACTGACCAAAGTATAAACAGAGGCAGGAACCACTATTATAGCAAGTAACATTGGAAGTCTGAAAGTTACCTAAGGATTTTATGAGACTGAACTTTAAAAATGAATATCACAAACCTAAGAATATATTATTTCTTTTGCATCACTAAGCAGATGTTACAAGGAGTGATCCATGATAATTGGATTCAGATGAACGCTGTGAGCAGATCAGATTGAACGTGGGAGAAGACATGTTATGCCAGTTGGGTCATTGTGCAAAGCTAAAGAAGTTCGGAGACTTATATTGCCTAATTAAATATGCCAACCCAACAATAGAGTCAAGAGCTGTAGATGATTTAGAGCATGCTATAACTGTTAGAATATTTTATTCCTTATGTGGCCTCTACTATTTATATAATTATTGGGCTTACATATTGTATTAATTTAATAACTTTATTTATGGGTTTGGTAATTATATATGTGGCCCATAAATATTATTACAAATATTAATTTGGCATAATGGGCCCTAGGGTTTCATAATCTTGATGGATGATTTTGACCTTAGTTATTCTATAAATAAAACAGTTAGGGTTTGGTCCCAATTGTCGTCTCAAGAATTTTATACACACTCATACATCCATCCTAAGATTGAGAGAGGCAATTGGAGACCTTCACCCTTAAGCGCAGCAGAAACGTGTTACATACGAGATGACTTCTCTCAATTCATGTAAGTACTTATTATTATGATTATTGATTTTATTTTATTCTATGCAATAACACGTTCCTGTATAATTTATCCAACATCTGGTATCAGAGCTTGGTTACGCTATTGTATAGAATAAATTAATTACGTTGTCATGCTATAAATTTTAATTCTACATAATCTATTTATTGGTATAATATAAAATTATACCGTACGATTCATGAAAAGCAATTTTCGAAATAACGTAAATATGCTAATTAGCATATACTGAATTGATCAAGTTCTGCAAATTGACATATATATTGAATCTTAATTCATTAGTTACCTTTGACATCTATATATATGTAGTATGATAACATATATATAATACATATATGTCAGAACGAAAAAAAAAAAAAAAACTTTTCGAAAATATTTTTGACATGTGATATGTTATGTATTCTGTTTATTTATTTATTATTATTACCGTGTACCTTAGCTTTATTTACCGTAAATTTAATTATTTTGTTAATTGTGTTGTTGACGTAATTAGCATAAGCGAAAGCGAATTAGCAAATATGCTACTGAATTGATAAGTACTCTCTCTATGTTAATATATATACAATTCATCATGTTTATATATATATATATATTGCAGCAGGTAATTGCAGACCTTTATATGCGTTAACATATAATTGCAGTATGTTTATATATATGTTAAATTTATTATTTATTATGTTTAGATAATATTATGATATTCTTATGACCTCATGTGTTCATGTTAAAATTAACGTGATTATTTTATAATCAATTCATGTTCATAATTATATATTTTAATTTAAAATTTGTGAACATGATGTAATATATTATTAGGGCTTTTAAGATGTTACATGTAAATTTTAAATAATGTTAATTTTCAAACTTAATTAATATGTTTAAAGAAAAAAAATTAAGTTTGATCATAATAATTTACATGTATGTGTGACTCTTTTATTGTTAAAATTAATAATCAGCCCAACGGAGGATTATTAATTGAAACAATTAAAGATTAAAAAAAGTCACATAATGTTACATTTAATAAATAAAGATTTTAAATTTACCCAACGGAAAATTAGAATTAGAATTTATTAAATGGAATTTTATTGCATAAGTAATATGTTTATTTCGTTTCTGCCCAACGGTGATACGTGGATAAATGTGTTGTGCATTATTTTATGGGGATGTTATTAGTATATTATTAATTGGACCAACGAAAAATCAATAATTATGCACCAACATCTCATTAAAATCTATTTTAAGTGTTGTAAATAGATTTTATATAACTAACTACTTGCCCTATAGTTGGTTTCTATTATGATTAATTATTGTTGTACATTGTGAATTTCTTTTAATTTTTTGTAAGCATGCTTATGAGCTTGATTGTATTTCAGCATTGACTCCAACTAGTATTTCTGGGTATCTCTCTGGAATTGAAGCCTTGAATGGAACTAATTTTACTGTTTGGAAAGAGCAAGTGAAAATTGTTCTCGGCGTTATGGATTTGGACTATGCATTACGAGTTGATCATCCTGCTCCACTTACAGATACAAGCTCAATTGAGCAAAAATCTATTTATGAAAAATGGGAGCGATCCAACCGCATGTCCCTTATGATTATGAAAAACTTTATCACGACAGCTATTCGAGGAGCCATTCCTGACTCTGAGAATGCTAAAGAGTACTTAACTTCAGTCGAGGAATAATTTAAGGGTTCTTCTAAAACTCCAGCAAGTACCCTTATTTTGAAAATGCTCACTAGCAGGTATGATGGGGTTAGTGGAGTGCGCGAGCACATTATGATGATGAACAACATGGCTTTTAAATTAAAGGGTATGGACATGGCGATTTCTGAGGGTTTTCTTGTTCACTTCATTATAACTTCTCTTCCTGCACAGTTTGATCCATTTAAGATCAATTATAACACGCAGAAAGAAAAATGGAAGATGAGTGAGTTAATTGTCATGTGCGTCCAAGAAGAAGAAAGACTTAAGATTGAAAAACCTAATGTTGCTCATCTAACTACCACTAGATCTCATAAGAAGAAGGCTCATAAAAATGGCAAAAGTTTTAAGAATAAGGATAAGCAAATTTCTACCAAAACAAATAAGGCAAATCATTCAGGTAACAACTCTGAGGCAGGTCCTAAATGTCACTTCTGTAAGACGCAAGGACATATTCAGAAAGAATATCCTAAATTCAAAGAATGGCTTGAAAAGAAAGGTATATCGTCCTTCAATTATGTAACTTATGAATCCTTTCTAATTGATGTTCCTTCTAATACATGGTGGCTTGACACTGGTGCTATGGTTCACATTACTAATTCATTGCAGAGATTCCTTTCAAAGAAGACACTCCAAAAGGGGGAAAGAACCATTAAAGTTGGCAATGGAGAGTCTATACAAGTTGAAGCTGTAGGAACTCTTCCTTTAGTTTTGGAGAGTGGTTTCACCTTGTATTTATATGATACTCTTTATGTTCCCAGTATGACACAGAATTTAATTTATGTATCTAAACTTGACGTTGATGAATTTTCGTTTAAGTTTGGGAATAATAAAATAATTATTTATCATTACTCTCATGTTATTAGTTCTGGCTCTTTAGAGGGAAACCTCTATAAGATAAATTTGGATAATGTCTTTGCTGAATCCTTATTAACAATGAATGTGACAAAAAATACCTCTAAAAGTGGAACTAAGAGAAAACTAGATAATGAGAATTCTTCAAAATTGTGGCATAAACGCTTAGGCCATATTTCAAAAGACAGAATGCAACGTCTTGTAAAGGATGGAATTCTTCATTCACTAGATTTTTCTGATCTTGACCATTGTATTGAATGTATAAAAGGAAAATTTGTGAAAGGTAATAAGAAAGGAGCAAGTAGAAGTAGTGCACTTCTTGAGGTGATTCACACTGATATATGTGGACCATTTTCTCTAAGAATTGGTGGACACAAATCTTTCATTATGTTCATTGATGACTATTCTCGTTATACTTATGTGTACCTGATTAATGAAAAATCTGAATCACTAAATATGTTTAAAGTTTTCAAGGCTGAAGTTGAAAATCAACTTGAGCGAAAAATTAAAGTAGTGAGATCAGATAGAGGCGGGGAGTATTATGGTAAACACTCCGATACAGGTCATAGTCCTGGGCCATTTGCCTTATTTGTCAAGAAAATGGAATCGTCACTCAGTATACAATGCCTGGTACACCGCAGCAGAATGGTGTAGCTGAGAGGCGAAATCGTACCCTTATGGATATGGTACGTAGTATGTTATGCAATTCTAGCTTACCTGTATTTTTGTGGACTGAGGCATTAAAGACAGTTGTTAATATTTTAAACTGGGTTCCTAGCAAATCTGTCCCTAACACTCCTTATGAAATTTGGACAGGTAGGAAACCTAGTTTAAAATACTTACGGGTGTGGGGTTGTCCAGCTGAGGCTAAGATTTTTAATCCACAAATAAAGAAACTTGACTCTAAAACCATTAGTTGTCATTTCATTGGATATCCTAAGAGATCTAAGGATTTTCGATTTTACTGTCCCTCTCATACCACTAGAATTGTTGAGACTAGGCATGCAGAGTTTTTAGAGAATAGTGATTTAAGTGGGAGTGGTGAGCCTAGAAAAATTGATCTTGAAGAAAACATGTTTTATGTTTTTAATCCTGTAATTCAAGAGGGTAAGGCACAACAATCTCCTATTGAGGTGAATGATGCCCCTGAGATAGCTGAGCCACCACCTATTGTTGAACCTCACATTATTGAAAATCATATTCCTGAAATTGTGCAGCCTTTACGAAGGTCCGAAAGACCTAGAAAGCCTATTAATTTTGATGATTTTATAACCTATCTTAATGAGATTGACTATGATTCAAGTAAGATTAATGATCCTATCTCCTATAAAGAAGCCATTATGAGTGCTCAATCAACTCAATGGCTTGAAGCCATGAATGATGAGTTGAAATCAATGGAGCTTAATAATGTTTGGGATCTTGAGGAGTTACCAAAAGTTTTTAAACCTGTTGGTTGTAAGTGGGTCTATAAGACCAAATTAGATCCTAAAGGGAACGTTGAAAGGTATAAAGCTCGATTGGTTGCTAAAGGTTTCACTCAAAAGGAAGGTGTGGATTATAATGAAACTTTCTCTCCAGTATCCAGGAAAGATTCATTTAGAATAGTCATGGCTTTAGTAGCTCATTATGATTTAGAGTTATATCAGATGGATGTTAAAACTGCATTCCTTAATGGTAACTTGCATGAGAATGTCTATGTGGCACAACCAGAAGGTTTTTTTGATTAAAGGCAAGGAACATATGGTATGTAGACTTAAGAAGTCCATATATGGTTTAAAACAAGCTTCTCGACAATGGTATCTTAAGTTTCATGAGGTGATGAGTAATTTTGATTTTAAGAAAAATATAGTGGATCAATGCATATACTTGAAGGTCAGTGAGAGTAAATTTGTTATTCTTGTTTTGTATGTTGATGATATACTACTTGCAAGTAATAACTTAGACATGTTGCATGAGACCAAACGTTTTCTTTCTGGAATTTTTGATATGAAGGATCTCGGTGAAGCCTCTTATGTTATAGGTATTGAAATTCATCGAGATAGGTCTCGTGGGATATTAGGATTGTCCCAAAGAGCTTATATTGACAAAGTTCTTAACAAATACAACATGCAAAATTGCTCCCCTACTGTCGCACCTATTGTTAAGGGTGACAAATTTGGCTTATATCAATGCCCTAAGAATCAACTTGAGCGTGATCAAATGAATCTTATTCCCTATGCTTCTGTGGTTGGGAGTCTTATGTACACTCAAGTTTGTACACGTCCAGATATAGCGTATGTAACTGGCATGCTTGGACGTTATCAATCCAATCCAGGTTTGGATCACTGGAAAGCAGCCAAAAAGGTTTTACGCTACTTACAAGGTACTAAGGATTTTATGCTTACATTCAGAAAAACAGATAACCTTGAAGTTGTTGGTTATTCTAATTCTGATTTCTCTAAGTGTAAAGACGAAAAGAAATCTACATCAGGGTACATTTTTATGCTTTCAGGAGGCTCTATTTCGTGGAGAAGTCATAAGCAGGAGTTAACTACCACTTCTACGATGATGGCAGAATATGTGGCTTGTTATCATGCTACTTGTCACGCCGTATTGCTGAGGAATCTTATTTCAGGACATAAGGTTGTAGATTCCATTTCAAGGCCATTAAAAGTATTTTGTGATAATGATTCTGCTATTAGTTTTTCCAATAGCACTAGTTCGAGTGGTGCTGGACTATACCTCGACACTAAGTACTTATTTGTCAGGGAAAGAGTTGAAGATCAAAGCATTGTCATTAAGTATATTAGTACGCATGATATGTTAGCGGATCCACTTACGAAAGGCTTACCACCCAAGCTCTTTTTAGAGCATGTTGCCGGCATGGGTTTAACTGGTAGTCTTAATTAATAAGTTATTTTAATGTAAGACAACAATTTTGAGCTCGTTGTTTTGAACTTCACTTTATGTTTATGGTTTCCTATTCTCTTTATTGTGCACACTTGAGATCTTGTAAGCAAACGGTACGGTTATGTTTTGGACCATATGAATGAGTTTAATCTATTACCACTTATGTAAATTCTATTCATACTTGTTATGCTTAATGTTAATCTTTGTTTTAATAAAAGTACTAATTGTGTAACTAATGAGGATCTTGTGTTAATAGTGACACAAAGATTGTATTAATTCGCATTGGTGTTTTTGTTTGAACAAGATGTAGATATTAAATTAATACTTGGCCAAATTAATGATAGTAAGCGTTATGTTTTGTATATAAATAGTATTTCGGCCAAGTGGGAGAATGTTAGAATATTTTATTCTTTATGTGGCCTCTACTATTTATATAATTATTGGGCTTACATATTGTATTAATTTAATAACTTTATTTATGGGTTTGGTAATTATATATGTGGCCCATAAATATTATTACTAATATTAATTTGGCATAATGAGCCCTAGGGTTTCATAATCTTGATGGACGATTTTGACCTTAGTTATTCTATAAATAAAACAGTTAGGGTTTGGTCCCAATTGTCATCTCAAGAATTTTATACACACCCATACATTCATCCTAAGATTGAGAGAGGCAATTGAAGACCTTCACCCTTAAGCGCAGCGGAAACGTGTTACAGACGAGATACTTCTCTTAATTCATGTAAGTACTTATTATTATGATTATTGATTTTATTTTATTCTATGCAATAACAAGTTCCTGTATAATTTATCCAACAATAACATCTTTCCAATATTCTTTACTTCAGTTACTTTCACTGTATTTACTCAAATGGTCCATCAATACAGTCAAGAGCTGTAGATGATTTAGAGCATGCTATAACATCTTTCCAATATTCTTTACTTCAGTTACTTTCACTGTATTTACTCAAATGGTTATTTTTCTTTTCCTGTTTCCTTCATGTCACTGATATAGTAAAAATGAATGGGAAGTATAATGAATAAATCAATTGCCACAATCAGTTGTTGCTTTCTGCCGTAAAATATTCTGTCTACTCTATCTCATTGAATGACCAAATCTAAAGCAATCAGTTATAATGTTGATATTAGATGCATTGACGCAATTCAAAAGCAAAAGGAAACAGAAACAAGAATCCTGCAGTGGAAAAAATATCAACTAAACATTATCCTCACCTAGTTATGTACCATAGGTAGTCACTAGCACCCCTAGTGACATTAATTTGCTCCAAAAGACCAAAAGTAATGAAGGTTGAGCTGTCATCCATAGAAGATAAATCTTCACTATAAGTCTCCAAGGAGATCATATCAGTGTTGCTTGGTAACATTTCCATTTGTGATGTCTGAACTCCAACCTATAATGGAGGCACAAAGTTTACATGCCAATACAAGAGAGAGTTTTGATATATCAGAACTGACATAAGAACTTTGCAAAGAAGAATTCTCAAAAACAATGTTTCACATACTTTGGCAGTATTAAAGATAACGTTCCTGCAGTAAGAAAGGATCCTGATGGACCAAGGAGGCAGGTTATAGTGCATATTGTTGAACATCACTCTTGAAGCAGACTTTGTATCATAATTTGAGAGAAAAGCAGCACATAAGCCTGGAAAATGCCGACATTCAGTGGGGACTAATAGAAATTTGCATCTGTAACAAGCAGAGGTATTACAAGAAAGAAGAGGTAAAAACCTTTTGAAGGCTTCCTAAAGAAGTAAGAGTAGGATCTGCAGAAACTAAAGCTTTCTGACACAGCTTAATAGCCCTGTGAAGCTCCTTCAAATGACCATATTTTGGTTGCCTTATCAAACATATCAAGATTAAATATAGCTATTGGATCCAGATATTAACATTTTCCATTGCTTTTAGGCAAGCTTTGACCCCCTACAACACCAAAAACGAACCATTTTAGTTGCTGTCGTTAAAGCAAATAGAATCCAATGTAGCTGGGGGAAAATGTTCTTACATTCAATACTTAGTAAGTTAGTATTCACTTTTCCCTCCAAGATACCCATCAAAAACTTAAGGGTTCTTCTGCATGCCCCATTCTCATCTGTTGATGCAACGACATGGGTGACACTGAATCCTTGTTAAAAAAGTTGCCTTGCATTTACCTTCCCCAATTTCTGTTCTCCTCAGACATTGGAATTTAGCCTTTTCCAATTTTTGTTCCCTCATACCTTGGAATTTTGCCTTTGCCTTCCCAAATTTCTCCTATAAAAGGGGAGCTTTGGCTCCTCATTTCTACACACCACAACAAAGAGAGCAATACCTTTAGTAGAAGCATAGAGAGTGAGAAGCTCCTTTAGAACAGTCTAAGAGTGAGAGTGTAGAGAAAAATAAACAGATAGTTTAGAGTTTGTAATCTCCATATTGTTTTCATAGTGAATTTCTGATATCTCTGCTCGTTGTTTTTCCACGTTGGGTTTCCACGTAAAATTGTGGTGTTATTATTTTATATCTCATTCAGTCGTACAGTAGTGCGTGTATATTTATCTTAGTGTACGTGTGAGCTTGATTTCTCAACAAATCCCAATTCTTTAAGATTGCAACTCCGGATAACCTCTCAAATTCAGTAACAATTTCCTGAAATTGGTAGTAAGTTATTAAGGTACAACAATTCACTTAGAATCCCTCTAAAGGAAAAGTTTGAACCAGACATTTGTTTTACCTTCTCTGCAACGGTGAGAGCTGAACAATAAAGAACCAATTTTCCCGACAAACCATTAGAGTTCCAACTCGAGCTACTATCATTTTTAATCACCACGTATTAAAAGTGGAGAGTGAAATTAAGAGGAGGGGGAGGGGGGGGGGGGAGGGGGGAGGGGGAGGGGGTGGTGTGGATGACGAAGGAAAATGTAGAGATTGGGGTGGTTTATATAATGTAATGTAATACTACTGAGGAGGCCTTAATGCATGATGTGTACTGTAGAATCGTAAGAATCATAATGTATGCGATTGTTATTATGATTATCTATATAGGTGTTAATATATTTTACTCTTTTCTTTAAACAAAAACTATATGTATAAAATAAATAATTTACTATTCAATAAGAATTAAATGTTGATTATTTGGTTAATTAACTAAATGTTTGCGGCCAGGGACAAAGCTACATGATGGGGCCTGGGGGTGTGCTTTGATTCCACCAGAAAAAAAAATTCTATTATATATGATAAATTGAGAAAAAATATAAGTGGAATGGACAAATTTATTTCACTAAAATTTTATAAATTTTCTAATAAACGGGATCATATTGAAATGTTTATAACTTTCTCAATGTCATATATCTCACTTCCACTCTTATATATATCCATGTTCCTCTAATCTTCTTATAATAAATAATAATTTATATTATTTTATTTTAAAAATAATTAAGGAATTAATATTTATGTTTGTGTGTGTGTGTGTGTGTATATATATATATATATATTTATGTAATGTTACTACTTTTTTTATTAACAATATTATTGTAACTAATTAAATAAATGTTTTACATATGCAACTGGAAAGCACAAAATAATTTATAGCAGCACAATATTTTGATTCCACTAGATAAAAATCCCGAACTACAATTAATATTCGTTCCCAAACTAATTAAAAATAAAATTGTGTACCATTATTAAGAAGGAGGTGGCGTGTTACTTTGTCATCAAGATTAATTAGATGATCAAATGACCTTTCTTTTTCTTGATGAGATTTGTGGATAAATATAACTGAAACAATGAATAAAAAAGTTAAGATTTTAAAAATTATTAATTGTTAATATATGTGTGTGTGATATGTAGATAACATAAGTGATTTGAGGAGTAAAAGGTTGAGAATTATATTACTCCATCCGTCCCTATTTAAATAACGTTTTAGATATAGGCACAAGAATTAAGATAATGGTTGGAAAATATTAAATATAGTACTCAATTGTCTATAATACCCTTAAATCATTAATTTATCATAGCAGAAGAGTTTAAAGTATCAAAAAAATAAGTAGAGTAATGAGGGATAATTTTAAAAAAATTATCATTAATTCTCCTAAATTTGAATAAACGTTAATTAATTAGAGACAAATAAAAAACTCTAAAATATCATTTAAATAGGGACGGAGGGAGTACATGATACTATTACGACTCCATTGTCAAAGTCTCCGAGTCCCTTCAAATAGGAACTTAACAGTTCATTAGTCTCAATATAACACATAACTCAAATACTCTCTTCGTCTCTAAATAAGTGACGTTTTAAAAGAAAAAATTTATTTCAATTTATTTGTTGTTTATAACTTTCTAGAAGAATAAATTATTTTTTTTCCTATATCACCACTACCTTCTTTCATTGTCCAAAAAAATTCTCTCCCTTGTGATAATAATTTTTAATTTCCCATAAAGAGGTAGTGATGAAATTTCACACAAATTTTAATTATTAAATGATAGCATTAAATAATTTTCTTAATCTATGTGCAAAAATCTTAAACGGCAATTATTTAGTAACAAATGGAATATATTTTGTTTGTTAGAGTAACGTTCAACTATAAAGCCCAATCAGTTGGTCAAACAACTTTGTTCGTAGGACTCAATATATGATACTTCATCCGTTTTTTAATATAAGTCGTTTTAGAGAAGTATTTTTATTCTTAATATAAGTCGTTTGAGAATTTCAAGTAAGCATTAATTGCTTAGTTTCCAATATTACATCAAATATTAAATATAATTTTGGTTCTCTCACTATACAATCATTTCTTTAATACTTGTGCATAACTCTAAAAAAAACTTGTATTAGATTAAAGAACGAAGGGAGTATATAAAGTTGAAATTGGCACACATATTTGGTATGATAATTTTTACACAAACTACTTTGTTCCTAACTTTTTTAGCAAACTATTTGTTCCTAACCTATAATTTTGGCACCCTCGGCATGGGTGTATATTCTTGGTTCCTCCCAAACTACCTGTATAAGTTTTTTAAGTTTTCAAAGTTCACACCCAATGCTCTAATTACCTACACAATTCTCAATGCTCTAATAAATTTTGGCACCCTTCTTATACTAAAATTAAATAAAGTTACATCAATTTAAAATTTAATATATCGTCGTTTGATCTCAAAAATTAAATTATATTTTTAATTTTAGAACGGAGAGAGTATGCAACAACTAAATTAATCAAACACGTGAAGCATCTGATTCAAAATCAATTAATGATGTGAAGAGAACTTAACTAAAAGGGGAATGCTAGTGACACCAATTATACTCCGAAAATTATGCACACGTGCTGTAAAAAAATGGAGCAGGACTTATAGTTGAATGTTTTACACAGAGTAAGCAATGCAATGTTTGAAATTCTTTTAAATGGTTCTAATTTTTGGTAGTATTGATATTAATATTTTCAACTATTTATTACGAGTAATATATTTTGATCATTCTTAATAAATTATTAAAATCAAATCAAATTTGATTTTTTGGTCTTTGTCTTTGTATAGGCCTAATTAAAATTTAACTATCACCAAAACACTTTCTAAAATCTCCCTAATTTTATTTTATTTATTTTAAATAGGTCTAGAATTTAACTACAATTAAAATAATTTTTTGTGTAAAGAAATAAGGAGAAAAGAAAGTCGAGGATAATCATGTTTAGGATTTTACCTTTTAAGTTTCAACTCAACTTTAAACTCTAAATAACTATATATTAAGAATATAGAATATATATATATTCAGAATATAAAAAATATTATGAGTAAATATTAATTTATTATCTTACGACAACTTTATTCTTTATAAGAGTCATTTAGTTAGTTAGTTGTACAAAAAAATCTAATTTAAAAATCATGTTTAGAACTTTACTTTTAGGTTTCTACTCATCTTTGAACTCCAAATAATTATACATTGAAAATATTAGAAAAAAATATTATGAGTAAATAATAATTAAATATTAATAAATATTATGTATATATATTACAAAATTTATTAGGGATTAAACTTCAATTACCAATTCTATTTCATACTGATCTTTAGTTAATTAATATTATAAAATCAATTCTAACTTATATATTGGTTATTAAAATTTAGTTAACTATTAAAACTAAAAAGCGTAATGGTAACTCATTGTTTTACATCAATTTTATTCCTAAAAAACTGCATATTAAAAAAATATATAATAAATATATGACTAAATAGTATTTTATATTTCAAAACTTAATAAAAACCTAATTGGTCAGCCCATGATTATTAAATGGTTAACTATTTTATTATTTCTTCAGTTATGAGTCTAGCTAGCTAGCTCGTTGTTGAAAGAGAAACGAAAAAATCATTTAAATATGCAGTTGATTGAAAGACAATTAAATCACGGAAAATTAATTAATCACCTAAACTATATATTAATTTCATGAATACTGAACCCTTAATTCACCAACTCACATATATATATATATATATATATATATATATATAACACTTCCGAATCAAATCTGTCTCATGGTGTAACTTGCAAAATTTGACAAGATAACAGTGCAAATATATATGAAAACTCAATATATTTAATATAATCATTGTTTATCCCTTGGTTAAAAGGGGATGAACAAATAATGCTGAAGGTAGTATATGGCACGCTTGGCATGATATGATTACTTCTTGGTGCCCGCAAAGTACTTACTTTGTTACTAACCTATAACAGTTTCTATGTTTTCATACTATAAAAACCTCACATCCAATGCACTAAGCCTACATATCCACTTACAACAAACAACAAAACAAACAACAAAACGAGCCTAGCTTACAATCATCATGACCCCATTTACTTTTGTCACCTCCTTTTTGTTACTTCATACTTCTATGTATGCTTCTCGAATACCCACAAATGCAACTGCCTCCACCGAAACACCACCCACAACTATTAAAATGAAGTTGATTCCTCGCACCTCTATTTTCCCTCCAGCAATAGCAATAGTCAAGACTGATTACAACGAGTACGACTATGAAAATGATGAAAGCATCCGAACTTTTCTTAGTCCAGCTCAAGAATCAAACATTTTTTTGGCGAGCATACAAATTGGGGAACCGCCAGTAGCCCAGCTAATGCTACCTGACACCGGAAGTAGCTTAACGTTTGTTAAGTCTACATTGTGCATTGGGTGTGAGGAGGGCAGTACAAGTCTTCCGCCATACGATCCGACTGCTTCAACCACATATGAGCAAATCTCGTGCAACTCCAACTACTGTCAGAAAGTGAAAGGATCTGGCTACGGTTGTGGTACTATGGGCCAATGCACGTTCAGCAATAGCTATGGCGGTGGTGGAACCATCGTTAAAGGAGATCTAGGTACAGAAAAACTTATATTTATCACATATGATCAGGGAATAACAACCATTCCCGATGCAATTGTAGGTTGCACAACCTTCTACGAAAGCCGTTCAACATCTGCTATTAGTGGTGTTTTAGGACTTGCATATGATAGAATCTCCATACTCAAGAAGATGGCTACCCCCAAGTTTTCCTATTGTGTGGGTAGTATATTTGATGGTGATTACAAATATAACCATATTATTTTGGGAAAGGGGGCGAAGATGTTAGGATATTCAACTCCACTAAAAGTGAGAAAATCTGGCCAATACTTTTTAAGTTTGGAAGGTATAAGTGTGGGGGCAAAACGACTCGATATAGACCCGAAAATATTTAAACCAAGTAGATCTGTTGGTGGAGTTGCTATTGACACCGGTTCTGCGTTGACTTATCTGATACGCAAAGCTTATGATGCGTTAAAATCCGAAATCAAAAATATAATGGACGACTTTCAACTGGTGGATGAAAGACAAATGTGTTATGTAGGAATTATAAGCGACGTTAAAGGATTTCCTGTGGTCACTTTCCACTTTGCCCAAGAGGCCGTTTTGCTACTTGACGTGGAGAGTATATTTGTTCCCCACAGCTCGGACATATTTTGCTTGGCCGTGATACCATCAGATAGCAATAAGTTTGAATCAACAAGTCTTATAGGAATAGTAGCTCAGCAAAAGCATAACGTCGCATATGACCTCACTCAAATGAGACTTTATATCGACAGAATTGATTGCCAATTTGTTGATGATTAGTATTATCTCAATTACAATTAATGACTGTATATATATATAGCTTGTTCTTAGCTTATTAGCAAAAACAATAAAATATAGCTTCTTCTTAGCCATCTTCAGAATTTTCTTTGTTCCCGCCCCTTTGTTTTTACTGCATTCTTTATACGTACAAACAGAGAAACTACTCTATATATGACTATTATTTTACATTGATCCATTAGACAGCTTAGACTTGATATTTAAACAGAAAAATATGACCAATGTATATAAACAGTAAAATATGACCAATATTTTGAAAAGGTTACAAAGACGTACACTAATAATTGTTACACATAAAAATCGATCATCTATACAGTTGGATTTAGAATGAAAGAAAAAAAATTTAATTAAACACCCAAGTCCCAACAGAGTTATAAAAGATGAATACTTTGTTGCTTATTACATGCTAAAATCATCCATTTACCAGAAACATATTTATGGCAAACTAATATTCCAATAAATAATTAGGTGAAAATTTGGGGTGATTTTGATAGCGAATATCCTCCCGTCTGGACCTCTTCCATGTACGGATGTGGCGGAGGATTTAAATACATTTCATGCAATCCCAAAAATCTTGATGAGTTTAGAACGCTACTTGCTACCTTGTCATCAAGATGATTCAGATCATGCTCGGACGTCTCTACTTCCTCTTCTATTTGATGACAAGGTAGAAAGTATATAAATTAGTTTTATTGTATTTGTGGTATGCAAAAGTTAACATTCGTATGGTATCTAACTGATGGTGCATAGGAGCTGAAAACAGGAAGGAAAATTGGGATGATTTTGATAGCGTTTCTCCATCTGTAGCCTTTCCATTCCGTATATGAATTTTGAGCTCAAATTAACCAATTTTAAAATTAAATTTTATCCAATTTTCTTTTAAATGTAGGTAAGAGATTATAAAGTTCAAAAATATAAATAAATTTGCTGAACTATTCATTTTAAAATTGATTAATTTAACCCAAAAAATTAAACTAAGTCAATTTTTACGGGTCGGAGGGAGCACTAGGAGTAATAGGTCGCCTAAATCCAAATCCCAATATCATTTGAATAACATCACGCCTTAAAGTCATCCTTCCATCTTGGAGTTTAATTACCTAAAACTATCCTACTAAATTTATGGAGTTAGCTACTTAATTCCTCACTACCCTATACCAATTACCAAGTAATTCAATGGATATATTATGAAAAGCTAAAGTCCGATAGAAAAACCTAATCGGTTGGGCCATAAATTAATTGTTCAAAGGACTAAAGGACTAAAATATTTGAAATATACTATTGAATTGGGGCATGCATCTGGTGTGATTATCAAATATCAATGCATAATCTTGAGTTAAGGGCTAATTACACTTCTGTTATATGAAGTACTATTAAATTTATAACTTGATCCCTAAAGAATTTGGGCTTACAATTTACTATATCAAATACCTAATTTAATACAATTTAGCCCCCAGTTTCAGAATCCGACCAAAATTGTCCAGAATACCCGACCCTCCCAAGAATCCGTATAAATATACCAGTTGACCGTATAAATACACAGTTTGAGTTAATTTAAAAAATGGTTATTTACAGTTCTGTTACATCAAAAACCACCATATTCATGATTCGACCCCCAAAAGAAAAAAAATAAAAATTATAAAAAATTTATAATTATAAATATAATAATTTTTAGCCATTTAAAACTAATACCATAGAAATATTGTATAAAATTATAAATACAACTTAAAATTATAAATACAATTTGTAAAATATAAGTTGTGATATAATTTGTAAAATTTAAGACGTAAAATTTATAATTTATGATATAATTTGTAATTTGCAAGATTTAAGCCGTAAAATTAATACATACAATTTGTTAAATTTAAGACGTAATATTTATAATTTATGATATAATTTATAATTTGTAAGATTTAAGCTGTAAAATTTATACATACAATTTGTAAAATTTAAGACATTGCAAAATTTAAGTTGTAAAATATATACATACAATTTGTTAAAATTTCCAAATTTGAAGGATTAGAGAGGAGGGAGAGAGGAGAGAGAGCAAATGAGTCCTTTTCTTTTTCTTTTTCAATTTATAAAATTAAAATTACAAATAAAATTATAAATACAATTTATAAAATTTAAGTTGTGATATAATTTATAAAATTTAAAAATACAATTTGTTAAAATTTCCAAATTTGAAGGAAACAAAACAATTTGAAGGATTAGAGAAGAGGGAGAGAGAGCAAATGGATCATTTTTTTTTTCAATTTATAAAATTAAAATTATAAATATTTATAGATAAAATCATAAAAATTATAAATACAATTTGTAAAAGTTAAGTTGTGATATAATTTGTAAAATTTGAGACATAAAATTTATAATTTACGATATAATTTATAATTTGCAAGATTTAAGTTATAAAATTTATACATACAATTTGTTAAATTTAAGACGCAAAATTTATAATTTATGATATAATTTATAATTTGCAAAATTTAAGTTGTAAATTTTGTACATACAATTTATAAAATTTAAGACGTAAAATTTATAATTTATGATATAATTTATAATTTATAAGATTTAAGTTATAAAATTTATACATACAATTTGTTAAAAATTCCTAATTTGAAGGAATAAAAAAATTTAAAGGATTAGGGAAGATGGAGAGAGGAGAGAGAGAGAGCAAATGAGTCATTTTTTTCTTTTTTTCGTTTACAATTTTTTCCTCCTCATTTTGTATGCTAGCTCTTCCAATATAAAAAAGGTATTATTTAATTAATTAAATTTTGGGCACTTTTGTCAATTGTTTAAAAGTTTAATGTTATTCATGTTAAAAATATAATTTGTATGTTTAAAAGTTTATTGATTTTTTTGTTAATTAAGTTTTTTTTTTAAATTTAAAATAAAAAAAATTATATTTGATAATCTTTGTATTAATATTTAATTTTAATAATTTAACATATAAGAATTATTTATAAGAATTTATACAGATTTAATACGTCAAAATATGTATTTATACAAATTTTATACAAATTAGGTACTTGATGTAGTAAATTATGAATTTGGTGGTACTTAATGTAACATAAGTGTTATTAGCTCGTATTGTAAACCGTATACGTTCGGAAAGTTAAGTATTCCGGCCAATTTTGACCGAATTTTGAAATTAGGGGTTAAATTGTATAAAATTAGACACTTGATGTAATAAAGTGTAAGCCCAAATTTTTTGGGGGCCTAATCATGAATATGATGGTATTTCATATAATAAACTGTATTTAGCCCTAAAGTTAATTTGATAAATCTTTAAATCTAAATATGTAAGAATTCTTTTAACGCTATGATAGACACATAATTAATTTATATATTTTATTATCCCTAATTTTATCCTTTTAATTATATTATTTTATTAAATTAATATATTTTATTTTATTTTGTAGTATTTAATATTTTATTACAATAAAGTCAAAATCTTGATGATGAATCGATATTTAATGGTCTTATTCATGTAAGAAAATATCCAAGAAGAATCCTACAACCAGAAGAAATGAGGTGGAACAATCTTGATGTGCAAGTTAAATCCAGCTAGAGAAAAGAAAGTTTATCTAGAAGATCTATTTGAAAAATTAATTGTCACTAAGAAGTTGAAACCTACATGACTACTAAAAAAATGCTCATTTGTGATGGCAAAAATCCATCACAAAAAGTAGAAAAACCATCACAAAAGGTTTACGTGATGACTTTAAGCATCACAATGGCCGTCTTGTATACTCCCATCATGAAAGGTTTTACGTGATGGTTTTGGCAATTACACAAACGCTTAGTGCTTTTGTGATCATTAATACAATCACATTAACACGTAATCTATTGTGATTGTCAAAGTCATCACAAAAAAGTAAGACTTTAGGGATCAAAGGTAAGAACGTGAATCTCTATTTTCGTATAATTTATTTCATTATATTAATTGTATCAAATGATACTTGTAGGATTCGAACCCTCGTCCCATTTGCAAACTAAATAACGAGTATTACCATTATACCAAAGCCCAGATCATGATTATAATTTTAAAACAAAATATAAAAGAAAATATATGTGAGTTGACTTACTAAACAAAATTACTTCCACATAAGATTTGGTGATTGCAATGACAGTCACAAATACTCTATAATGATGGTAAATTTAGTCATCACTAAAAGTCATCATATATTTTATTATTTTGTGATTGCTTGAAAATTACATCACAAAATACCATCTCTTTGTAATTGCAAATAAAAGTCGTCACAAAAATTTATCTTTTTTAATGATTGTCATGGCCCTCATAGAATGTTGTATTGATTATTTCTTATATTAAAATATTGGTGATAATTTAAATGCAATCACGAAAAGGATATATTTATAAGTGATGACTTAGTGCATCACAAAAAGAAAATTTATTTTACGTGAAAAATTTGGTGTGATTGACATTCCATCACAATTATAATACGTTGATGGCAAGATTAGTCATCATTAAGAGCCATCATATATACTATTATTTTGTGATTGCTTAAAAAATCCATCACAAATTACTATCTTTTGTGATTGTTTTTAAAAACTGTCACAAAGTTCAATCACGTATTCTTATTTTTCTAGTAGTGATGAAAAATGAGAAAAGAAAGGATAGAATAAAACAAAAGATAACAAGTTCAATGTATTAGTATTATGTTACAATTCATTTGTGCCCAAGTCTTTTGTTTTTGAGAGAAGGGAAGATATGAATTAGAATTTTCTTATTTGTTTTTATATTCTATATTCTTCTTTATTGTAGTTAGTCTATTTATTTTCATGTGTAGTTAATTTCTTTAATCTAGGATGAATATGAAATTAAATAACTATTTATGACAATATTTTTTTATATCTTTTATTATTTATGTTTTTATGTTTAATTGATTTCGCCTTCATGTTTTTTTATTAAAATAGTTTCGTTTTATAGTTCTTATGTGATTTTAAATTAATTAAGAGATTTTGATATGTTATTGCTAATATATGAGTTTTTCATAATCCATGTTTGCTCGAATAAATTTTGATAGGTTATAGTTTGTAAGACCCCAACTTTTATGAATAAAAATGAAATTTTCTATAAATATCATTTTTGAATATTAAGGCGTGAATTTGTTATAATGTTATAGTTGTGGATAATATTTATAAATTTTACAAAGTAAACAAGTTGTTATATAATATTCGATTGGTCAAAGAATATTCGTTTTAACAGAGAATATTCGTACGACGGTACAATCATTGGTGGACCCCACAACTAGGAGTGATCATTCGGTTATAACTGAACCGAATAAACTATTCGGTTATAACCGAAAACCGAATTAGTGACAATTTTACTATCCAAAATAATAACCGAATTACCGAATTGTAATTTCGGTAATTCAGGTAAAAACCGAATCAGCTTAGAAATATATAAACACATTAGAGCTTTACTGACTTATGTTAGATTTATTATTATAACTAGACTTGTTATTCATTTAAAGGTAATCTATCTAGTTATTTATCAATTCTTCAATTTTTCCCTCTTTTGTTTCCCAACATTTTCCAAGTTCTAAACACAACATAACTGATGTTTGTAAAACATACAATGAATGAAGAACATTAACAGTAAATTGCATCGACACCGGACTGAAATCAGACAAATTGAATAATGATCACAGAACTAATTTCTGAAAGCTCCAATCAAAACCTCATGGAAACTGTTAGCATTTAACAACAGCTAGAAGCCTTAATAATCAGTAAAAACTATGTAAGTTACTACATACTAGTACAAGTACGCATGTGTATCAAAACCGAATGGTAAAGGATGGTTAGCGTTTGTATTAATATATGATTACCTTCAACTTCAGAGACTGACACAAGCTTGCCATACCTGTCAATGCATCGCTTCAGTGTTATTAACAACGAAAATGGAGGATTTGCGAGTGGGTTTTGCTCGGAGCCGGAGGGGAGAGAAATTGGGGGTCTGGGAGTAGAAAATAAGGGTGGAATTGGGTGGAATCAGATAATAAGGGTGGAAGGTAGAATCAGATAATAATAATAGTATAAAATTATTATTTTTTAAATATTAATATTCGGTTATTCGGGTACCGGAATTTTCTATTTTTTAAAACCAAAACCGAAACCGAATAATAAGCAATAAATCGGATATAACCGAAATAAGAAAAAAAATTGAAAAACCGAAATAATTCGGTTAAAAAAGTTCGGTTCGGTTTTATCCATTTTTTGCTCACTCCTACCCACAACGGAATTATTGTCGGAATGAGAAAATGACAGAAATTTTTTTTTATAAAAATAACGGCGAAAGTTTTACCGTTAAACTATTGAAATACCCGGTTGTAAAAGTACAGTAATACGCGTGGTTGCATAGTAGCACACGGTATTGATTATCGATGCTTATGTGAGAAGTCACTCAGTTATACTTAGACCTGGCAAACGGGCCCAAAGCCCGCGGCCCGGCCCGCCAAAACCCAGGCTTTGGGCCGCTGTTTTGAAGCCCATGAAAACCCGGGCCGTTTTGGCCCGACCAGTTTTTGGCTCGGCCCGCCCGCCAACAATTAAATTTTTTTTTTTTAAATAAAATGTTAGGTTGTGAGGCTTGAACACAAGACTTGTAAGTAAATAAATAAGAGTTCAAACTAACTGAGCTACAACAACTATTTGTTTTTAATGAAATCTTCAATATATTTTAACTATAATTAAAAATTATAATTTATAATTAAGATATGTAGTTAATTATAATTAAGATATATATCAATATATGGCATAAACAAGACAAAACATGCATGGCATCAAATATGCATGTACGTACGTAGACACGTAGTTATGTTTTGCATAAATTTATAAAGTGATGTTTTGATTGGGTAGGCCGTAGAAGGAGTAGTACATTTGTCATAAATTCACTTCTTCCCACTCGATTTAATCCTTGAAATTTAGAATAGTCTACGTACTTGGTAGTACAAATGTACAATTGAAATCTTTACAGAATAGTCTAAATTAGAATATCGATTAAGAAATTATTTATTTAGGTTAATATGTTGTTTATTATTAATTATTTTATTATTTTTAATATTTATTATTATTATTATTTTTGGTGTAACAAAGAGTTTGTAAAAAAAAGGCCCGGCCCGCCCGCCACGGGCTGACCATTTCTAGCCCACCAAAACCCGGGCCTTTTTGGCCCGGCCCGGCTTCGGCCCGGCCCGGCCCGGCTTCGGCCCGGCCCGGCCCGGCTTCGGCCCGGCCCGGCCCGTCCGTTTGCCAGGTCTAGTTATACTTATACTCAATTATTGCTACAGTAATGGCTGCATAGTATCTCACGTTATTTGATTCAATTATTGTTACAATATTTTATATTATTAAATCAATAATTGAGATAACAAGTTATTGATATTATTATTTGCTTAATTAACAATGTCAAGAAAGTTCTGTCGAGGAAAGAGGTTTGGTCACCTAATTGCGCGCCAATAGGGAAAAATCATTATCGGAAATCCCTCTCTTTCCTGACAACGATCTGATTGTTAATATTGCGAGTTATAATAATGATGAATAAATGTTGTTAAAAATATTATGGGAATTTTTATAAAGTATTTGTTGTAAATTTTGGCGTATTATTTGGACCCCCACTTACTTATTTTTTAAAATAATCGGTAAAGTATATATATATATATATATATATATATATATATATATATATATACGTATTATATATATAAGCTTGTGTGTGTGTACCGTGTGTGTGTTTAGTGAATAAAAGTGGTGGTGGTGGAAAAGTGATAGTTGTGAAATTAATAGGTAGAAGAAATGTGGTGGTGGGAAGAAAAGAATAAGTGAAAGTGATGTGTGTGTGTGTGTGTGTGTGTGTGTGTGTGTGTGTGGTGGTGAGAGTGATATAGTGAAAGCGATGTGTGTAGAATTGAAAATCAGTCCGTGACTTTACATCCGTGATTTCTTAATTTTCATCCATGAAATTGCCAGTCTGTGCGCCCGTGATAAAATAGTATCATTTCCATTCTCCTATAAATAGGATGCTTAGTTAGAATTGAAAATCACATCAGAATCAGAGAATTCTTCTTCTATAATATTGAGCGTATTTCTTTAGAGTTTAAGGAAGCTTTTAGCGTAGAAAATAGTATAAGTTTTCTTCAAGAATATCCCCGCCCTACCAGTTGAAATACTTTTCTTTTTAAGGTAAGGAATATTATTTTTTTCAGTATTCGTATGAAATAATATTTTCTTCTATACTCTGTAGTATGAGTAATATTATTTCGTTTCAGATTCTGAATTCTACACTCATTTTGTTAAAATTTTGGCTTCTATACTCCATGAAATTAATAAAATATCCTTAAAATTTGCGTTTCATCCAGTATCTTTTCATGAAAATATTATTTTGAGCATTCTTGATAAGTTTTGACTTTTGATGCCGGAGTACTATTTACGGGGTACTATTCCCGAAGTACTATTTACGGGATACTATTCACTCAGTTACTATTCAACCGGGGTACTATTAATGACAAAAATTGATTCCTTTTCGGTTCAAATCATTTTTGATACAATATTATTCTTGAATTTTACTCCACAAAGTAGTATCATGTTGATAATTTGGACATTATTGAATTTTGGATAAATTAAATTATAAATCTTTAAAATTTATCCTTTGCTTTCATTTAATTGAATTCTTATATCATTGACATCATCCTCATGCTTATATTATTATGAAAGTTATCTTTGGCTTACGTGCATAGATAGACTGTTGATTGGTATGATTATGACCAGAGATTATTCGGTATAATCATGATCGTAATGTTACAAATGATGCGGTAAAAGTCCTCATTGGCCCGTAGTACATTGATGGATAGTTGTTGGCATGGTCATGACAATTGGTGAAAACACGAATATCCTTGGCCCGTAGTACATGGATAATTCGTGGTCGTGATACAAATAAATATCCTTGGCCCGTAATGTAGGGATGATTCGATGATGTGAATTATTTATTAAGCTGAGTCTCAACGATGAAATTGATGATAAACTTTTTAAATCATAGAAGATAGTAGATTTCATGCTCTACTTGACTCTTCTAATTGATTGCTTATTCCGCTGCAGTTAAACTTGATGTTTATTATTTTATCAGTTTAACACTGTTGAAGGCTAACGATAAATTATTCTGCATTATCTTAGTCATAATATTTCTTACTGGGCTAGTTGAGCCCACTCTTTGCTTTCATTGTTCTCTTCAAGAAATGAGAATATAGCCGGGACTAGTCGAAAAACGGAGTGATGATCCGAGATGGTGCATTAGTAGTCCTCACTATTCTGTGAAATAGTGTGATAATAATTGTAATGATATTGAATTTGAGTTTGGATATTGTCTAGAAGATAATATTCGTGTTGAAACTCTCATCTTATGTTTTGTCGTATTTTTCACGACAGTTGTATAATTAAGTTGTATTTGAATTTTATATCGTGTATTTGGCGACTCAGAATGGGTGATGTATACCTATTTTGGAGGCGTCACATAGTTAATCATTAAATTTTTATAATTTATGTTTGCCTACGTTAATTATAAAATTACTAAATTATAGGGAAAAGAGATTTTCCCTTCAATGAGGGTTGTTCATCTCAACAGATTATAAGAGTTCGTACCAAGGCAATTGGTTTAGATAGCTTTTTAAATCATAGATATTGGTCTAGCCGAATTAAATGTTCTAGACACATTTCTCAATATATTTAGGAACAATTTATAAGTCTTAGATTTGCAACATGATTCAAGAATATAATAGCAAAATCAAATTAGGCTTTTGAGTATGAATGATAATTTTTGAGAACTTAGATATCACAAGAATGATTCGCTAAAGCATATAGTCGATATAACAATAATTATAAACTTGCACAATGATAAGACTAAGGTTCAAGTACTTGCCTTTCGCGTCGATTACCAACTTATAGCTTAATATAACCTCAATGAACTATATTATCCTATTTAAGTATGTGTAAGTATACATTAGTCACACACACTTGACAAATATATTAACATTCTCATACATTTAACACATATACTTGCCTATCTATGGGACCGATACATATTTAAAACTCATAGATGCATAACCCACATACAACTTGTCAAATCTTGGTTCTATATGGTCATTACATACTTGTATACTTAAAACATCACTTTAAGTCACACATTATAACTTAAGGCATTTATACATACATGTTAAAGAATTTTTAAACTAGGTTTGGTCTCTTTTATTCACCTTCAAACAATTGATAGCTTTATTTGAAAATTTTCCATTTTACAAAGTTAAGAGAGTACATTACTTCAAAGACTAATCATTTTACCCATTAGACCACATAATAATGCTAAACATCCTCTACTACACACGCTTGCATGTATTTGACTCATGTATTCCAAGTTAACATAGCTTTACTCTTGATTAAAATCATATTGAATAGTTTACATCATTGTATTTGCCTTAGAAAGTTTTATTTAAAACATTGCACAATATAGCTACAAACACAACTAACATTAATAGTTTAAGTTCTTGTTTTATTTAACTTTACCATATTAGGCCCTAGGCTTGAATACACTAACCACATAGCACCAAACTAGAATTCATATAGCATAAGTTTTAGTTTAAGTCTAAGTTTAAGGTTCTTATAACTTATCAATTCACAACTTGCATTTCAAATACGTGATTACAACTTGTGGTATACAATTATATATATTTAAAGTTTCTTTATGTTCATTAGAGTAGGTTAGGTTAGCATCGCCCTTGACTAAACAAGCAAACAAACATTTCAGTCCACTCTGCTAATACCTCGTCGAGGCGAGGTTTTATACTGCACAAATCTCGTCGGGACAGAGCTGCGTCGGGGTAGAGATTTTGAAATGGGAACTCCGTCGGGGCGGAGAAGCCCAGACTCGGCTACTGCTCTTTGTTTCATCATAACAGTTGCGACCCAATACTACCAAAACCACATATAAATGACAATTTAAGCATACCAACTTTATATAAACTCCACAAACTTACTACCAAACATACATAGCATGATTTTAACATCTTAAACCAAATAAACAACCAATTTAAAGAATCAAATTCAAAGTTAATGCTATTTTCCAAAGTTTAACATGTTTAGTGATTTCTCTCATTATAGAATCATTTCCGGACCAAATTGAATCGTTTAACACCCGTTGTTTTCGTATTCGATTATACTAACGATATCCAACAACAATTTACATATTACATCAAGCTTAAACCATCAATTTTTGACTCAAATAACAAGTATTCATGAATATTTCTAAGAACTATCAAACTTGAAATGAACAACATTGTTTAGGACATTACCTCTTGAAGTTGTGAAGTTAATTCTTGCTCCTAATTCCTGATTGATCCCCAATTCCTTAGCACTCAATCTCTATATATAGGGAATAGAATTCTCAAAATTTTAAGTGCTGAAGAAAGAAGAAGAAGGTCTCTCTATTTATAGAGAAGGCATGGACCAAATTTGGGTCTTGCACATTAAATCAAACCAATGGAAGAAGGAAGAAGATGTTGGGCATAAATTGAATAGTTGAATTTCACTATTAGGGCCACTCCATCCTCCACCATCACCATCCTCTAGCCTTTTTGGTTTCTTCAGCAATGAGGGAATAGGCTCTATAGCTATACACGGCTGATATAAAAATGTGACTAACAAAATAGGACAAGGAACTTTTAGTTTCATAGCATTAACAAAATGGAGACTAGTATACTTATGTTTTACTCCCCTTTTTGGCTTATAAAGTTCAATTTAAATGATTAAATGCTATTACCTTGTGATAAGTTAGTGTCACATGTACATATAATCATACAGTCTATGTACATTGGGTTAATGATGATTGGGTAATATACCCATGAATCAGATATACTTTGGCTTAAATTATGGTATTCTCAAGTAGTTTAGATGCGTTATTATTGTGTTTTTGTGTTATTTTGCAGAGAAGGGAGCTACAATGGTCAATTTTGGAACTTCAAGCTGAGTAATGGCAGTTTGGTAATTTTTCAGGGACCAGCGCTGGGGCGCTACAATCAGTGTTAATCCCAGCGCCGAGGCGCTGGGTCGCGTCAGCAGTTGACAGGGCACACGTTTGACCATTGTTTGACTTGCTGAATGGAGGTTGTTTGAAGTCAATTTGGAATTGGATTGCTAGAGTTTGGATAAGTGGAGTATATAAAGGTTGTTTTAATTGAAAGAGGTAGCTATCAACCACAATTGGAGGCTAAGCAAGGGATTACTTGAAGATTGAAGGTTTGACTCTAGAGTTTTTCTCCTTCTCCTTCTTTTCAATTTGTGTAATTCTTTAAGGATGTTTTGCAAAAGATTGTTGGTTTTAATTTCTGCAATGAACTAATTTCTTTAATTAAGATTTCAATTGAACCTTTCATGGCTATAAATTAGTTATTCAATTTATTCCAATTATTTATGTCAAAGTGAATTGTTTATCTTGCCTTGTATTTATTGATTAATTATTTGGCCAATAATTACCTTGTTACTCTAGAAGGAATTGGAAGAGAAATTCTAGGGTTAGAATTGGGCATGATAACATGTGACTTAGTTATTTACATAGTGAATAATTAGGTTTGTGAATTGAATGAAAATATCTGTTCACCGCATGTAACACATTAGGAATTGGGATTGAAGGAGTTTAATTCAATTATTTTGCATAGGAATATAGCAAGATTAGTCTGGATTAAATAGAAGTCAATTGATCACTTGGAAAAGGACTTTTGGCATTTGAGAATTCTTGTTAATAATTCAGTAGATATAATAATTGGGATAATTGGATAATTGGTTTATAGTTCATAATTGGGGATATTGAAGTCTTAATCCGTATTTATCTGAACTCATTCATTCAAATCTTAGTTTTATTTATTTGCTTTATTTTAGAGTAATCTTTCTTTAATTGTTTAATTTAGTTTCATTATTTCAGAAATTCACAATTTATAGTTGTTTAAATAAAATTGGATTGATATAGTACTAGTAGTTGGAATTTATTGATTAGAATTCTCTGTGGGATCGACACTTTATCTTATCACTCTATTACTTGTTGACCGTGTATACTTGCACGTATTCATTGATTGCGAAATCAACCAACAAGTTTTTGGCGCCGTTGCCGGGGAACTCTTTATTAATATTAATTCCATATTAGTTATTAATCAATTCGGTCTTAATTTAAATGTTACTTATTTTTCTTCTTGTATTTGCAGGAATTCTTTGCGAGTGTATGTACACTAGATCAAGGGCTAAAAAGGAACTTTTTCCTTATACAGACGACATCGAAAGGAAGTTTCGGAAATTACAGTTGACTAGTGCAGTGTCACCTAAGGAAGAAAAACTGGCAGAACAGGAAATACCCGTGAACATGGCAGGGAACGAACAGAAATCACTTAGGTATTATGCCATCCCGAATGTCACAGATATACAGTCGAGTATTAGGAGGCCAGCAATCAATGCGAACAGTTTCGAGATAAAACCAGGAACAATTCAAATGCTTCAGAATACATGCCAGTTTGGGGGTAATTCGATAGATGATCCTAATGAACATATCTTGAGTTTCTTGGAAGTTTGCGACACCTTCAAATTCAACAATGTATCGAAAGATGCTGTAAGGTTGAGGATGTTCCCGTTTACCTTAAAAGATAAAGCTCGGAGTTGGTTACATTCGTTGCCTCCTGGTTGAATCACAGCGTGGGACGACTTAGCTCAAAAATTTCTAGCTAAGTTTTTACAACCCGCGAAGTTGGCAAAACTACGGAACGATATTCACACCTTTGCACAGTTCGACTCAGAATCGTTATATGAGGCATGGGAAGATTTAAGGATATGCTCCGTAAGTGCCCACATCACGGAATTCCACAGTGGATGCAGTTGGGGATATTCTGTGACGGGTTGTATGCGACCACTAGAGCCAGTATTGATGCAGCAGCAAGGGGATCAATCATGTCTAAGAATTTTGATGAGGCATATCAGCTGTTAGAGACGATGGCCAACAACGACTATCAGTGGCCCATGACTAGGTCGAACCCTCCAAAAACACTGGGAAAGTTTGAAGTGGATCCTATGACAGCATTAGCAGCACAGGTGGCTGTAATGGCTAAAAAAATGGAAACATGGAGTCCACCATCCACTCAGCAGGTAGCAATGTTTTGTGAATTATGTGCTGGGGGTCATGCTATGGAGCAATGTGCCATAAATTCTGAATTAGCTCAGTTCGTAGGGAGCTATAATCGATCAACTCAACCGTATCCGACTCAAAATGCATATAATCCAAGTTGGAGAAATCATCCGGGGTTTTCATGGAGTAACAATCAAGCTCAAGCTCAAGCACCTAGACAACAAAACACATCCGGATTTCAAAATCAGACTCAACAACAACCAGAGAAGAAATCAGGGTGGGAGGAAGCCTTAGAAAAATTCATTAGGGCTACTGAAAAAAAAGAATAAGGAACAAGACAAGCTATTGAATCAAGTAGATATGAATGTGAAAAGCCAAGGTGCGTCGATAAAGAATCTGGAAAATCAATTGGGGCAGATAGCACATGCATTGAATAACCGTCCACATGGAACACTCCCTAGTGATACAGAGATAAATTCGGGCAGAAATGAGCATTGCAAGGCTGTAACTTTACGCAGTGGGAAGGATCTGCAAGAGACAGTTAAGGATAAGGATAAGAGGGACAACGCAACAGATGAAACAGAAGAAGTTATGGAAACCGAAAAACATCAAGATGAGACCGTAGAGCAGAAAGCACCTGAACCGACTATCACAATGCCTCCCATGTAACACCCCCAAATCTGGTACTTCCAGTTCCACAAGATTTGGTGTTCACAATACAAATATCATCTATCTATCTACCCATAATAATGCAAACCATGCAATAATAGAAATAAAATCTTTCCCTTAAGGGTTACAACATCTGAATAATAATACAATCCCAGGTTAAAGTAACCTTAAACATCTGTGCGGAATTATAAATAAATAAGTCTTAAACAATAACATTAACTCAAGTCTTAACAAATACATCATCATATAAAACAACGGGTCTTCGTCACTTGCTAACTTTGCCCTTGCCTTTACTAGTGGAAGGTTCATCAGTTCTTTCGTTCTTAACTGCAATGTTATTATTAAGCAAGAGTGAGCACAAATGCCCACAAGTATAAAATGAAATAACAGTATAATAACATGCGAATAAATCAAAGACATCTGAATAAAAGCTCAACTTTTGAATCAAGAGTGAATAACAAGAATCAAAAGAATTCTGAGGGTCATATGACCTTGAACTATGTCCTAGGTTAACAAGGATTATACTTGAAACCTTTAACAGTCATACGACTATGGACCTTCTTCTCGTACTCAGGGGGATCAGCCCTTAGTACCATACTGTGCACAATATCTTAACGCTAAGAGTAAATAATCCCCTATACAGGGTTGTTCATCTCAGTTTGACATTTGAGTCCGCACCAAAGGAAGTTTTGTTTGGATAATTCTTCAAGGGTTCTGAAATTTAGAACGCTCATCAACTATGGACTAGTTGAATCATTAAGGTTTCACTACTCTAATAAGGTTCAACAATAATGATATTCAATTTGAATAATAATCTCAAGAAGTATACAATAGAACAATTATTGTATAACTAAATCATACTTTGAAAAGATAATCAATCTTTAATATAACATTTGAACTTGAATAATATAATTGACAATTTACTCGAGGTAAATAATAAACTTGAACAATAATGACAAGTAGGGTTAGGAAACTTGCTCAAATTTAAGAGTTTAAGTTTAGGAAACTTGCCTCGCGCGTAGATTATACTTTAACTAAGCACGTTCTTTGAATTAAATCCTACATACCATACATATACACAATACCAGTTAATTATAAATTAATTAATCAACGTAAACTCATTCTTGTTGTCTACTTTAATTATCGACTATACTTAGTCAATTTATCTCATTATCACATAATTTGTACTTCATGAATAATAATCTAGTTAGGAATTCAATAATTTAGATCACATGTAATTATGTTATTTACATGTTTAAACAACTATTTTTATCATTACATTATTCTTCTATCATATTTGCATGTTCATTACATCAATTCACTAACACTTGTTAGACTTTAATATTTTAAAAATCTCATTTCTAAATTTTCTGGGGAGTGGCACTGTGGCGCCACGTTTGTACTGGCTCTTGGCGCTGCGGCGCCGTGGCGCTGCGATCTGATACTTGGCGCTGTGGCGCGGTGGCGCTGTGGCGCGGGGCTTCAGTTCTGGAGTTGGCGCCGCGGCGCGAGACTCCAGAATTTGATTCCCAGTTCGCGAAGAACACAAAGTTCAGCGAAAAGGACACCAAATAATCATTAATTTCAGTAATTTAACATACTCACATGTTAATATTCACATATAATCATTACCCAACATCTGTAAAGTAATTTTAACCCATTAAAACACATAATCACAGAATTAAAACATAAAAATTTCCACTGTTCTTGATGTTCTTGAAGTATTGAACATAAATTCCTAAAATTCAACGCCACGGATTTGTTATAAAGCCAATTCGTTTATTTAAAGCTTGGTCTCTTCGTATCAACATGCATAATAATGTAGGAGTGTAAAATTTAGGGATAATATACGATCACTACATAAAATTTCACGTATAAGGCCATAAGGCCAAAACCCCCGTAGAAATCATATACGACATATTTTCATGAATTTGATGTTATGGTTTACAACATATACATAATTAAACACAATTTGATATAACATAACACATATATAACTCATAATCATTACTCCTCACCCAATTACAGAGGTTTAAAACTAAAAGACGTAATTTAGAAATTGGGAAGGAGGATATTACCCTGAGAATGAGTATAGATTAGTAGGGAATGAGATTTTTCTCAACTCTTCTTAAATCAAACAATTTTCTCTCAACACCTCACAATCTCTCTCTCTGAAACTCTCTGCTATGCCAGACTTAGAAGAAAAAAAAAATGAAAGAAAGGAAAGGAAAGCGTATAATAGAATTGAAGACGCAATAGAGATCAGTTACCCGATCATGGGTAACTGCTAACAACTCCCTTTTGGGTCTTGTTTGGTTGGCAAGAATTGGTTTCAAAACCAATTAATTTAATAACACCTTATCATATAGTTTAAAATGTCGCACTTCTTATAAAATTTCTTATAAAATAAATCCAATATTTTATTTAATTTATTTTAAATAAAATATAATAATTTCTCATAAATTCACATAGTCACATAATTAAATTTCTCATTAATAAATAATGTCAAATTATTAACTCTCTGAATAATAATTGCATTAATTAAAATAACATGGCTTATTAAATATTTCTTTTAATACAATAAGCTCACATAATCACATACTTCGAATAATAAAATTCTCCATATTAATTTAATAAATGTAACACATATAATTAAATTAATCTACCACAATTGCATCAATTAATTATTAAATCTAATAATTAAATTATCGAAAATATTTATTTAATTCAATAAATATTAAAATTAATTTACAAAATTATCGTTCGCCACATCCCATACCGTATCCGCAAAGGATTCAGAAATCCAAGTTAGATAAGCAGTTTTCAAGATTTTTGGATATTTTCAAAAAATTGCATATCAACATACCATTTGCCGAAGCTTTAGAACAAATGTCGAGCTACGCCAAGTTCATGAAGGATGTGTTGTCGAAAAAAAAGGAAATTGGGAGATTTTGAAACAGTAGCGCTAACCGAAGAATGCAGCGCAATTATCCAAAACAAGTTACCTCCGAAATTAAAAGATCCAGGTAGTTTTACTATTCCATGTGACATTGGTAACCAGTTTTCGGGGAGAGCGTTGTGTGATTTGGGGGCCAG
This sequence comes from Panax notoginseng, assembly GCA_016801055.1. Taxonomy (NCBI): domain Eukaryota; kingdom Viridiplantae; phylum Streptophyta; class Magnoliopsida; order Apiales; family Araliaceae; genus Panax; species Panax notoginseng. The sequence goes on along the minus strand of CM029013.1, from coordinate 60,647,177 downwards.
TATAAATTTTATGCCATTATCCGTCTACAGTCAGTTTGGACTGAAGGCTCCAAAATCGACAAATATCAATTTATTATTGGCGGACCGATCAGTTACATATCCACGAGGTATTATTGAAGACGTATTAGTAACGGTGGATAAATTCATCTTCCTAGCAGATTTCGTTATCTTGGATTGTGAAGCAGATAAGGAAATTTCCATCATTCTCGGGCGACCATTTTTAGCAACGGGGAGAACATTGATTGACGTGCAAAAAGGTGAATTGATGATGCGAGTTGAAGATCAACAGGTCACCATTAATGTATTTAAGTCGATGTCTTATCCAAAGGAAAAAGGTGAGTGTTTGCGGGTGGATTTAATGGATGAATTAGTTAATCACAAGTTCTGCGGAAATTACTCAGAGGACCCGATAGAATCCATGTTGTTCGGGATAGACGACTGTGACGCCCCCAAAATAGGTCCAATCCATCCAACCCATTCTGAGTCGCCAAATACATGGTACATAAAATAACTACAACTTTATTATTACAATTGCGTGCAAAATACGACAACACATATACTGTGAGTTTAAATACAAATATTGTCATCTAGACAGTATTCATACTCAATTAAGTCCTCATTATACTTATTGATACACTATTTTACAAAATAGTGAGGACTACTAAAACAACTGTCTTGAACCATCACTCCACACCCCGACTAGTACTTGCTACATTCTCGCCTCCTGAGAAAAAAAATGGAACAACAAAGAAAAGGGTGAGCTCAACTAGCCCAGTAAAGAATATTATGACTAAGATAATATACAACAAATTATCGTTAGTCTTCAACAGGGAAAAATTTAATAGAATACAATAGACAACAAGTTTTCAATCAATATTCGCAGCGGAAAATAATAATTCATAGAGAAGTTACGTAGAGAATGAAATCTACTGTAACGACTCCAAAATAGGTCCATTCCATCCAACCCATTCTGAGTCGTCAAATACATGGTACAGAAAATAACTACAACTCTATTACAACAATTGTTGTGCAAAATACAACAACACATATGCTGTGAGTTTGGATACAAATATATACCAAATGTGACATTGGACACCATCATGTATCAGCACCTCACAAAGGTACCTTACATAAAGGTACAGTCAAAAACTGTTTTAGAAACTAGAATCTTTAGGAAGTGCTCAAGGAAACCTTCGTACATGGGAGGCCACGCGTCTAGGTTATGATAGATATCATATGGCCACAGAATTATCCTTGGTTTACCCAATAGACCCCAAAGAAAAATGAGAAGATTACTATCATATTCTTCCCAATGGTGAGTCTTCTCTTGACTTATCATTATCTCCACTGTATCTAACTGAGAATTATACTTCAAACAAACACCAAGATTATATAGGTAGTGCTCGTATATATACTCAGCAAGTGGATGAGCACATCCCTGTCTTATGATGACACGAGGTTGTATGTCGTTAGACATCTTGTATGATAGTGGCAAACCACCCTTCCAACGTTGGGTACACCTTACCCTATTGGATTCACCAAATATAACTACTAAATGAACTTTTCTATACTGCTTCGGGAGAACATCCACAGCTAGAGACCACCGTTCTATTTCCCCGTTACCCTCGCTCGACCCAGCTACACTCTTATTACCTGAAAGGAATTGTGAAGCAAAAGGGTGAGCACAACTAGCTCAGTAAAGAATATCATGACTAAAGATAATTAAATTATCAATAGCCTTCATCAATAATAAATCAGAGATTTAGAACATATGGTAAATGATAAAAATTTCAACCATAGTTGCAGCGGAACGAGCAATCCATTAGAAGAGTCAAATAGACTATAAAGTCTATTATCTTCTCCATGTTAAAAATTCATCAACAATGTTTTATCCCTGTAACATCAATCAACAATTCTGGTCCACAATCATATAAATAACTCATAATCATAATTGTAGTTCTAAATTCCTCTTCTCATCCAGGACGAAGATAATTTTCATCACCTATCTTTACCTGAAACATCAAAGATCATGGTTACACCAAATCACATTTCCTGTTCATAATCATACTAATAACTTCATCTTTGCACTACGGCCAAAGATATTCATTTGTATCACCAGTTGGTCATATTTATCTCAACATCTGTTCATCTTTGCACTACTGGCCAAAGATATTCAACAACATATCATCTTTGCACTACGGGCCAAAGATATTCATCAACAATTCATCTTTGCACTACAGGCCAAAGATATTCATCAATATTTCATCTTTGCACTACAGGCCAAAGATATTAATATCTCAAAGAAATATATAATCATTTAAGAATTTATATAAACAATAATTATAACCATGTTGATCATTTCACCTTTGCACTTAAGCTAAAGATATTCAATTATAAATTCAATGGTCATGATCATACCAGTTAACAATTCAACTTTGCACTACTGGCCAAAGAGAACCCATAGTCATGATCATACCAAAAATCTACCCATCTTTACACTCAAGTCAAAGAGAAATATCATCATTAGGGTTATAAAAATGTTATATATATGATAATAAAATCAATATAATCAACATATAGATTTAATCTTAAGAGTAATATTCATAAATCAACTATAATTTGGTTAGAAAAAGAAACCAATTTTGTCGTGAATAGTAACTCGTAAATAGTAACTCATGAATAGTAACTCGTGAATAGTAACCTCGACTCAAAAAGGTAGAAATTCCACAATAAAATATATACCAATATTTCGGTATAATGATATTGAAAGAATAACATTTCTTAAGCTTATAAACAATTTATTTAAATTGTTTACACTTTACTAATTAATGCATTTAATCATCATAAAATGTCAACTCTTAAGATTTCATCATCAATAGCCAAAACCCTCATCAAAAATCTGCATATACCTCATATAGGATTCTCAAGTCATAAAATCCTATTTTTCAATTTTCTTACTTCACAAAACATATTTAATTCATTAACTCATAACTAGACCATTTTCATAAAAAATACCAAATCAATTTCAAAAATATTTCTTTTCTGGGATTTAACATAATATAGTCCCATAGTGAACATATATTTTTCTCAGAATTTTTAAAAGTCATTTACTATTTTTCATATGGCCAAAACAACCGAATATTTAGACATTTATCAAAAATTGTACTTTTGTCCAAAAATTCTGAAATTAACAGAGTATACTTCCATCATATACATGTACTCCCAATAAAAATTTCATCAATTTTGGAGTTAACCACAAGAAATTATAAGCAGTTACTTTTAAAATAGTCTTTTCTCATAAAATTCATAACTCTCAATCTATACATCCAAAAATCACCATTTTTGGACACAATCAATAAAACTCATCAAAATATCATTTCAAATTTTTCCAGAATTTTTGAAGTTCAGAAAAATTACGAAACTGAAAATCATAACAACCCTTAAAATCCCTTACTATCCCTTACTATCCCTTACCTCAAAAGAGCAGTACTTCTAACTGGATATCAGATATGATGCTGAAGGAAACTTGCACTGATGAATAGCAACTCACCAAGTATCTAAAAACTCACAAAATATGCTTCATAATATAGAGAGAGAAAGAGAGAAAGCTTATGTTTTTGGTGTGATTTTCAATTCTAACTTAGCCCTCTATTTATAGGAAAATTTTGGTAGGTTTGACCTGTAACCTGATGGCTTTACCTGTTACTATTCTCACCCACCACATTTGAAATATAATTCAGCACATTTCTTCACCAACCACAAGTGGGGCCCACCAATTCTAGAATTTTCTACCAAAATGATAAACTCCGAAAATTCAACAATTTCTGAACCAGTCATCTCGTAAAATTCATAATAAATCATACGTTCATTTTTAACGGTTCAAAATTTGTGGACATATACTCAACTTATATATGTATAACATATCCAAAAATTACCACGATCCAACGGTCGGATTAAAAATTATAACCCCCGTAAAATATCTCAAAAACCCTGATTTTTAATACCCCCATTCCGACAAAAATATTGATAAAAACCTCAACATTAACTCCTTCATTTTTAACCACAAAAATATATCCCTCATTTATATCCACATAATATAAATATTTCCTTATCATATGAATCAATAATTAATTATTCACAAATAATATTACAGAATCACATTTATGACAACCAGGCCGTTCCCAGGATAGAGGGGGCTTTCCAATAAGAATTTCTCCTTACTGGCGCGCAATTAGATGACCAAACCTCTCCTTAGACAGAACTTTCTAGACATTGACAACAATGTTATCTAATAATATTATTCAAATAATATGAATTATTGATCTGATAAAGGAAAATACTGTGCAGCAACAATTATTGAAACAACAATAATATAAAATATCAACGCAACAATTATTGAATCAATAAAATAAAATATTGAACAGTAACTACTGTAACAATTATTGAGTAGTGCCTTCTTACGTAAGAATCAATAATTTCAAAAATACTATGCATTACCGTGTGCTACTGTGCAATAACGCGTATTACTGTATTTTAACCACGGGGTATTCCAACAGTGTTAACGGTAACAACTACGCCGTTATTTGTAAAAACTCGAATTTGTCGTTTTCCTTCACCCGACAGTTATTCGTTATGGGGCCCACAAATAGCTGCGCCGTCGTACGAATATTCTCCGACAGAAAGAATATTCCACGACCAAACGAATATTCCCCGATAACAACGATTATTTTATAACCACTTGCTTATTTTGAAAAAAAATTCATATTTCACCCATAACTTTAAACTTTTATCAATTTAACCATTTACTGAATAGTAATTATAAGAAGAATTGAATAATTTTATTTCATAAAATTCGGGGTCTTACATCTACGACTATCTATGAATTTAAAAGCCCATCATCAATATTTTATCCCTGTAACATCAATCAATATATATCTGGAATCAAATATTCATCTTTGCACTACAGGCCAAAGATATTCATCAGTTGGTCATGTTCACCTCAACACCTGTTCATCTTTGCACTACGGGCCAAAGATATTCATCATAAAATTATCAATCTTTGCACTACAGGCCAAAGATATTCAGTAACATCATCATTTAGGACTGAGGATGATGAAAAATATTTTAAAGAAAACGATTCCAGTGAAACAAAAGAATAAATATTAAGGATTCGTATTTCAGCTATTCCATGTCCAAAAATACCTCATAAATAATCATAGTGAAGTAAAATTCAAGAATGATCAAAACATGGATACAATCAAAGCTAGTATCCAGAATAGATATTTGGACGAAAAGAAGAAAATTTTATTTTTCGGTGAATAGTAACTCGTGAATAGTAACTCGTGAATAGTAACTCATGAATAGTAACTCCGACATGAAAAGTTTTAAATTTGATAAAAAGTTTAGATCAATACTTCGGCATAATGATATTGAAGAAAATAATATCATTTAAGAAGAAATAACATCCCTTACCTCGGAAAGACGGTACTTCTGACTGGAATACTAGATATAGTGCTGAAGGAAACTTACACCGTATAGCAACACTCAAAGTATCAAATACGCACAAGAATACGCTCGATATAGAGAGAGAAATAGAGAGAAACTTATGTTTCTGGTGTGATTTTCAATTCTAACCTAAGCACCCTATTTATAGGAAAATGCTTAGAACACCAAAGCAGAAAATTGAATATAATAACATTTATATTTACAAAATTGTCAAGCCCACCTCTTGAAATCTGATTTCAGCTCATTGCACATGTTTAATGCAGCCCACCAAGCAAAAAAAACGATTTTGTAAATAAGAATAATTATAACGTTCAAAAACCAATTATTTCGGAACTTCAGAACTTCAATAATTCATAATAAATAGCCCTTTTATCAGAAAATTTGAATATCGCGAGTTTGTATAGGAAATTCAATTCTCTACAACTTTGCAGAAGAAAGTTTTTCCAAATTCCAAACAGAAATTGACCGAAATCCACAAACGGGCGATTTTACCGTCAATAATAAATTTTCGGTCAAGAATTATGTCCACCAACACACAAAACATGTGTTAATCATTTAATGCCACACAAATACTCTTCCTCCTCATATACTCATATATCCCACATTCATTGTAAAAATATCATCATCAATATATTATTAAAATAATATATTTAAATGAATTATTTTATCAGAAAAAGATAAAATATTAATTTTCAACAATTGTCACATTAAAAATTTTCTCCATCTATATCCACATAAAATCAATATTTTTCTCATCATATAAATCAATAATTAATTATACACAAATAATATTACAGAATCACAGTACTGGCAACCAGGTCGTTCCCAGGAAAGAGGGGGCTTTCCAATAAGGATCTCTCCTTACTGGCGCGCAATTAGATGACCAAACCTCTCCTTAGACAGAACTTTCTAAACATTGCCAATAATGTTATCTAATAATATTATTCAGATAATATGAATTATTGCTCCGATAATGAAAAATACTGCGTAGTGATAATTATTGAAACAACAGTAATATAAAATATCAACGCAGCAATTATTGAATCAATAAAATACAATATTGAACAGTAATTACTGTAACAATTATTGAGTAGTGTCTTCTTACGTAAGAATCAATAATTGGTGCAATACCGTGTGCTACTGTGCAACAACGCGTATTACTGTGTTTTAACCACCGGGTATTCCAACAGTATTAACGGTAACAACTACGCCGTTATTTATAAACAACTTGTTTTGTCGTTTTCTTCATCCAATCGCTTTCTGTTATGGGGCCCACATAAGGCTGCGCCGTCGTACGAATATTCCCCGACAACAAGAATATTCCACGACCAAACAAATATTCCCCGACAACAATGAATATTTTAGGACCACTTGCTTATTTGAAATATTTGCGCATTTTACCCATAACTAACCACATTAATCAAATCAACCCTTACTATTTCAAAATAATAAATAGAGGAATTTAAATTTCATTTATTAATAATTTGGGGTCTTACAACGACTATGGTATTGAAGAGGACATTGAGCATATCAAATGGCTAGACACATCATCGTTCTTCCGGAAAAGCAATCAACCATTCGACACCCTTGATAGGCCTGAAACAGAAGGTAAAAAGTGCAAACCCTCAATAGAAGAGCCACCGGTGTTGGAATTAAAACCGTTACCATCTCATCTGCAGTATGCTTATTTGGGGAAAGATGCTACACTACCAGTCATTATTTTGACAGAGTTAACTGACACGCAAAAGGAGAAACTGCTAAGGGTATTGTGAGAATTCAAAACAGCAATCGGCTGGACCATAACAGATATTTGAGGTATTAGTCCGTCCTTCTGTATGCATAAAATTTTATTAGAAGAGGGGGAAAGACCAACCATTGAGCAGCAAAGAAGGCTAAACCCCATTATGAAGGATGTGGTGAAAAAGGAGCTCATAAAGTGGTTGGATGTCGACATTATTTATCCAATCTCGGATAGTTCATGGGTAAGTCCTGTACAGTGCGTACCAAAGAAAGGGGGCATGACAGTGGTGAAGAACGAAGATAATGAGCTCATCCCTAATAGAACCGTTACCGGATGGAGAGTACGTATGGACTACCGCAAGCTGAATAAAGCCACACGTAAGGATCTCTTTCCCTTATCGTTCATCGATTAGATGTTGGATAGGTTAGCGGGACATCAGTTCTACTGTCTTTTGGATGGATATTCTGGGTATAATCAAATTGCCATAGCACCGGAGGATCAAGAGCAAACTACATTCACATGCCCCTACGGTACGTTTGCATTCTGGCGTATGTCCTTTGGTTTATGTAATGCGCCAGCAACCTTTCAACGCTGCATGATGGCGATCTTCTCCGAAATGGTAGAATAGAATTTTGAGGTATTCATGGATGACTTCTCCGTGTTCGGTGATACTTTCGACCTATGCTTAAATAATTTGGTCTTAGTGTTAAAACGATGTGTGGAAACCAACCTAGTTCTTAACTGGAAAAAATGCCACTTCATGGTGCAAGAGGGGATTATCTTGGGGCATAAGGTTTCTGCATCAGGATTAGAGGTGGATAGAGCAAAGATTGAGACGATTGAGAAACTACCACCTCCATCATCTGTGAAGGGAATACGAAGCTTCTTGGGACATGCGGGTTTCTACAGACGCTTTATTAATGATTTTTCAAAAATTTCAAAACCCTTATGTTCCCTATTGGAGAAAGACGTTCCTTTCAAGATGGATCAGTCATGTATCGAGGCATTTGAAGTATTAAAAAGGAAATTGGTCCCAGCTCCAATTATTGTGGCGCCCGATTGGTCTTTACCGTTCGAATTGATGTGCGACGCTAGTGACTATGCAGTTGGAGCAGTATTGGGACAACGTCACGACAAGATTTTTCACACAATCTACTATTCTAGCAAGACGTTGACAGATGCCCAGTTGAACTACACAACTACCGAAAAAGAATTACTTGCGGTTGTGTTTGCCTTTGACAAATTCAGAGCATATCTCATTGGGACCAAGGTAATTGTCTACACTGATCATTCTGCCATTAAATACCTAATTGAGAAGAAGGATGCCAAACTGCGGTTAATATGGTGGGTATTGTTGCTACAAGAATTTGGTTTGGAGATCCGGGATAGAAAAAGTACCGAAAATCAGGTGGCGGATCATCTTTCTCGGTTGGAAAATGCGGAGGTGCAGAAAAAAGACAACGTACTGATCCATGAAAATTTTTCGGATGAACAGCTTCTTCGAGTAACTACAATATTGCCTTGGTATGCTGATTACGTGAATTACGTGGTTACAAAGGTGTTACCACCGGATTTGACCTCACATCAACGTAAGAAGTTCCTCCACGATGTTAAGCAATACTATTGGGACGAACCATTTCTATTTGAGGCTTGTGCGGATCAAATGATTAGACGTTGTGTGCCTCATGAAGAGATGGACAACATATTAGGACATTGCCACTCATCAGATTATGGAGGTCATTATTCCGGTGATCGAACAGCGGTCAAAGTGTTACAATCAGGATTTTTCTGGCCTTCTCTATTCAAGGATACTTACCTCTATGTGCTAAAGTGTGATCGGTGCCAATGCGTAGGCAATATCTCCAAGCGCAATGAAATGCCACTCAACACAATTTTGGAGGTTGAACTGTTCGACGTGTGGGGAATCGACTTTATGGGACCTTTCCCATCCTCTTACAATAATCAATACATTCTGTTGGCGGTAGATTACGTTTCCAAATGGGTAGAAGCCACAGCTTTACCCACGAATGATGCCAACGTTGTCCTTCGATTCTTAAAGAAAAACATCTTCACACGATTTGGGACGCTGAGGGCGATAATAAGTGATGAAGGAACTCATTTCTGTAATAAGCAATTCACTAAATTGCTTACAAAGTATGGGGTTTGTCATAAAATTGTTGCCGTGTATCATCTCCAAACGAATGGTCAAGCGGAAGTCTCCAATAGAGAGGTCAAGAGAATTTTGGAAAAGGTGGTCAATCCGTCACGAAAAGATTGGTCATTGCGTTTTGACGATGCCTATGGGCATATCGAACAACATATAAGAATCCTATCGGCATGTCACCTTATCGAATGGTATACGAAAAGGCATGTCATCTCCCGGTTGAACTAGAACACAACGCACACTGGGTCATTCGAAAACTTAATTTCGATTTACAAGCAGCTGGTGAGAAAAGGTTACTGCAATTAAATGAGATGGACGAATTTCGGTTCAATGCTTATGAGAACGCAAAACTCTACAAGGAGAAAGTTAAAGCCTGGCATGATAAGAAAATTCTTGACCGGACATTTGAACCAGGCCAATAAGCCCTGATTTTCAACTCACGATTGCGTTTATTTCCTGGGAAACTAAAATCGCGTTGGTCGGGACCTTTAAAGGTTGTATCTGTCGTGCCACATGGAAACATTGAAGTCGAGGAACCGAATTCAAAGCGTACATTCAAGGTTAACGGTCAACGACTCAAACACTATTGGAGTGGACCCATCGAACGTCAATCTACAACCATGTACCTCTCCGACCCAGCGAGCAACTGAGTAGCACCGAAAAGTCGGGCTGACGAATATAAACCAAGCGCTTTAGGGAGGCAACCCCACAAGTTTTAATTTATTGTATTTCATTTTTCTTCATTTTATAGATTTAGTATGTACTCTATTCCAATTTTTGTTATTTATTAGTGTATGCTCCGCCTAACATTCTCTCTGTATCATGTCTAGCAGTTGTAAGTTGAGAATTCATACGTACTCATTGCCACACAAGGGGGAGGAAGACAGCGCCCCGACGCTTGAATTGCACACAAACATAGTGCCCCGGCGCTAGGGGTTATTATCACTTTCTACATGATAGTGCCCCAGCGCTGTATTTACCCTTTATAGCAACGCCCCGGCGCTGGGGATAATCAACAGACACTGACAAGCAGCGCCCCGACGCTCCATCCACGGTCAAAACAAGCGCCCCGGCGCTGAGGGTCAGATTGAGAATCCTTCATGGTTTAAAAAGCCTGATGTTCCATAACTTCTTTTGATTAACTGATTCGCACGTGCAGTATTTGAACCCTTCCCCATCCCCCTTATATAACTTCTTTCACATTCACGTCACATTACATACATGCTTTGCTAATTACAAATTGTTTATTTGTATTGGGATCTTTTCCTTTGTGATTTTGATTCTCCTTCCATATCCAAGGTATGTATGATGCTATCCTTGATCTATTTCTACCCCTTCTTGCATACGCACGATGATAATGAGTTCGAATTTTCATATCTATGATATTTCTATGGTGATTGCATGTTGGGGTATGAATTGCAAGACATAATGGAGTTTTTCAAGCAAAATAGTAATTGCCCGCAAGGTGTTTGCTGTTTTGCCTGACTCACTGTGTTGCTAATTACTTGGAGTCATATCTCTATGGGAATCTTGTTTGTCAAAGTTGCACATCCATTGACTATTTAATTGGAATTATTCAAAATTTTAACCTACATAGTGTTCCAACCCCCATACACCGAATGTACACAGATGTTTGCCATAATAATTGTTATACATCCCACCTTTTGGGCCGATCATGCACTTCTTTGACCAATCATGCTATAAAGACATAAAATGCAACTACTTGATCCAATTTAGTTTCCTTGCTATTATATGTTTCATTACACCCCAATCAAGTACCACCATGAACTGGATTTGAAGTTTGGGGGTAGTGATGTGGTCAAAAAAGTCCATCTTCGAATTATGCCCAATTCTAAAACTTATGAATGCAATTTGTTGCAGGAATTTCTAATGGCTTCAAAACGTCAACGCGACGAAGGTTCAGGGACCGCTTCGACTCCACCTCTAAAATTTGACAGCCGACGTTTTGTTAGTACCGCGGCGCAAGAACGCTATAACCGCATGGCAACCCGCTCACTAGTCTCCGAACGCAGTTTGAGACCCGATCAATCAAAGGATGGGGACTTGGCGGTTATGATAGCTGAGAGGAATTGGTTCACACTCACCGAACAACCCGATCCAGCCGTGATTGCAGTCGTCAAGGAGTTCTACGCCAATGTTTCGGAGCATTTCCACTATGGGATGTATGTGAGGGGTAAGACGGTTGAAATTGGCGAAGAAGATATCAATGGTTGCTACCAATTATCGTTAGAGGGACACAATGATGAATATGCTAGTCTTGTGAGTGATGGGCCCGATTATGAAAAAATAATCCGTGAACTTTGTCAACCGGGCACCACGTGGACTTTACATGAACGTGGCAGCATGACCTTCCCTCTTTCTCACCTAAGTTTATATGGGAAGGCGTGGTATGCCTTCATCTGCGCCAAACTTATGCCATGCACTAATGTGAGCCATGTTACCAAGGAGAGGGTCGTCCTGCTGTATTTTATAATTCAAGGATTAAAGATAGATGTCGGTCATGTCATTTAGCAATCAATTCTGCGCGCTGCACGAGGAGGAACCACGGGAGGTTTACCCCATCCATCTCTTATTTGCGTCTTGTGTGCAAAATTTGGGGTCAAATGGAAATCAGACGAGATGATTCAAACCCCCATGTCGGTGTTGGATCATAAAATGATCAGTAGGTATAGAGTATGGACTGGTGGGGAGAACCACTCTAGGGGATTGGGTTTTATAATTCCTCAAGTGGAGGCTCCACAAGCTCCACCACCTTCAGCACCACCCACATATGGTCCATCCTTCGCAGCTCACCGCGGTGTTGTCCCTGAAGCTGTCCAGCGTGAGATTGACGGCTGGTTCTACAATCTCGAGTCCCAGAATGTCCGCTTATCTGAACGTCAGGATGTCATCTACAAATATTTGGTTGACCAATTTGCTGCTCAAAATGCCATGAACGCCCAGTTGTTCCCGGGTGTTAATCTCAGCTAGTTCCCCACTGCTCCTATTCTGCCTGTGTTCCCCCCCTTCGATCTAGAGATGAGCGAGGATGATGATGCTCCACCCGAGGCATAAGCTCGTCAGGAAAGTTCTCTGTTTTATTTTGTTTTATTTTTCGCATGAGGACATTGCTCTAGATAAGTTTGGGGGTAGTTAATTTCTATTTGCATTAGTAGAGTGTTATTGTTAATAGTCTGTGGATAATTTGAATTGTTATTATTGGTTAAATGTTACATTTAGGATTGCATGTTAATTCCAGCTTTTGATAGTACGTATGTTTGGGGCCAATGATGATATTAAAATTGCATAAACAAGTCTAGTAACGATTTTGAAGTAGTGATATGATTTTCTTGACATAAGTGAAATCTTTATCTGTTTGACACTGATATTATAAGGATAACATGTTTTAACAAAATGACCATGTTGGCTAAAGAAGTATTAAATGGATAGATAATAGACTTCTGAAGGATGAATGCTAGTGAAATGAAGGAACAATTTGAATAGCTGGTGAAGACTGAATTTAGACATAAACTCAAGTTTGGGGGAAAAATATTTGGAATATATAAGCTTAATATATATATATATATATATATATATATATATATATATATATATATATATATATAACCATGGCACGCTTGCCTAGTTTTGTGGTCTTTGTTACTTGAGTAAGTAAGCTCGATGGGATTGTCTCTACACCTAGCGCCCTAAGGTCTTAATGGCTTGGGAGTCGTTGGTCGAAAGCTCATTAAAGTAATACTGAAAAGCCTAAGGGAATAAGACAATGCGTAGTCATGTTTAAATAATAATAATAATAATAATAATAATAATAATAATAATAATAATAATAATAATAATAATAAAGCGGAAAAAGTGCAAAAAGCCCCCGTTGTAAAAAAAAAGAAAGAAAGCAGAGCATAAGTATTCCATTTTGACCCTTGAACTTTGGTAATTGTTTGATTCCAGCCGAATCAAGATTATTTGATGAGTTCTCAAGTTTACACTGTATGATGCCTACTAAGAAATTTATTATCTTTCATATTTTTGCCTTTCATTGGTTAGCATGGTTGTTGGTCACACACACACTATATCAGTAATAACATATTTAAATTCATTGATTGTTGGGATATTATTGATCTGCTTAAACATGACGTATTAGTATGTTTTTGTGATTTTTCTGAGGCACGTGAGCATACAATGTGATATTGGATTGCTGGAATTAAGAACATATAGATAGTGTGCATTTACATGGTAGTTAATTTTTCATGTTATTTTGTGTTTTGTTGCTTGAGGACAAACAACGATTTAAGTTTGGGGGTATTTGATGATTGGGTAATATACCCATGAATCGGATATACTTTGGCTTAAATTATGGTATTCTCAAGTTGTTTAGATGCGTTATTATTGTGTTTTTGTGTTATTTTGCATATAAGGGAGCTGCAGGGGTCAATTTTGGAACTTCAAGCTGAGTAATGGCAGTTTGGTAATTTTTCAGGGACCAGCGCCGGGGCGCTACAATCAGTGTTAATCCCAGCGCCGGGGCGCTGGGTCGCGTCAGCAGTTGATAGGGCACGCGTTTGACCATTGTTTGACTTGCTGAATGGAGGTTGTTTGAAGTCAATTTGGAATTGGATTGCTAGAGTTTGGATAAGTGGAGTATATAAAGGTTGTTTTAATTGAAAGAGGTAGCTATCAACCACAATTGGAGGCTAAGCAAGTGATTACTTGAAGATTGAAGGATTGGCTCTAGAGTTTTTCCTTATTTTCAATTTGTGTAATTCTTTAAGGATGTTTTGCAAAAGATTGTTGGTTTTAATTTCTGCTATGAACTAATTTCTTTAATTAAGATTTCAATTGAACCTTTCATGGCTATAAATTAATTATTCAATTTATTCTAATTATTTATGTCAAAGTGAATTGTTTATCTTGCCTTGTATTTATTGATTAATTATTTGGTCAATAATTACCTTGTTACTATAGAAGGAATTGGAAGAGGAATTCTAAGGTTAGAACTGGGCATGATAACATGTGACTTAGTTATTTGCATAGTGAATAATTAGGTTTGTGAATTGAATGGAAATATATGTTCACCGCATGTAACACATAAGGAATTGAGATTGAAGGAGTTTAATTCAATTGTTTTGCATAGGAATATAGCAAAATTAATCTGGATTAAATAGAAGTCAATTGATCACTTGGAAAAGGGCTTTTGGCATTTGAGAATTCCTATTAACAATTCAGTTGGCATAATAATTGGGATAATTGGATAATTAGTTTATAGTTCATAATTTGGGATATTGAAGTCTTAATCCGTATTTATCTGAACTCATTCATTCAAATCTTAGTTTTATTTATTTGCTTTATTTTAGAGTAATCTTTCTTTAATTGTTTAATTTAGTTTCATTATTTCAGAAATTCACAATTTATAGTTGTTTAAATAAAATTGGATTGATATAGTACTAGTAGTTGGAATTTATTGATTAGAATTCTCTGTGGGGTCGACACTTTATCTTATCACTCTATTACTTGTTGACCGTGTATACTTGCACGTATTCATTGATTGTGAAATCAACCAACAGTTAACCCAAATAATATTTAAATTGGGTTAAAATATAATTTAGTCGTGTATTCCTAACTTATTATTTCCCATAAACTTTATTATCCCAAATACACATAACTTATGGAGATAAATATTTAATAGTAAATATATATTTACTTAAATTTATTTTTTCTCATACATTGAAAATACCAATGTAATTTAATTTACCATGCACCATAATGCTGCATAAGCTTCTTTATGTCACTTAGTAAATTATACATTTCAACTTACTTTTACCATATAATCTTATACATTAATTATTCTCATTATTTTATTATTCTTGATATCCCACCTTATGTTTTAATCACAAGGTAACTTTATTACATTACCACTCACATGTCATATATGGTTGCTCATAACAAGAGTTAATCAAACAATAATAATAATACTAATAATAATAATAGTACAAGAACTAATTATTAATCTAACACAATATTTATTCACTCCTTCACTAATTTTAATCAAATAATTACTTAATCCTCCATCATGCAACACAAGGCATATATATCACATAAGCTTAATTTAAGTTTTTCATCATTTCCACCATATTACCTACTCATCACACATTTAACTCAATTTAAATTGAATTCTCCCTTTCCGAGACACAAATATTATATATGTATTCAATAAAATTATTCAAACATTTTTATTCTCAATACTAGTATTATTTATAAAAATTCACGAGTATTACAATTGTTAAGATATGAGTTTTTCATAATTCATACTTACTCGAAGAAATTTTAATAGGTTATAGTTAATCCTTAAATTTTCATAATTTATGTTTACCCACGTTAATTATAAAATTACTATATTAGAGGGAAGAGAGATCACACCTGCATAATTAAGTTATAAGAAAAGTAAAATTGATGTCAACAAATAAATATTTTTATAATTATTTATTTTACATGTCATCTGCCACATATGATGCCAATTCATCACTAGTTAATCATGGTTCAACATTAGCTAATTTTAGGGGTACTTTTTGTCCAATTATTAGAGTTGAAAGGTTTTTTTTTATGAAAAAAAGAAAATTTGTTGGTTAAACTAAGAAAAAAAATATAAAGTTGAAAGATTTTTTTAAGTCATTAAGTCAATTGAAAACACAAACTTAAATTCACAAATTTTTGTTTCAGGTTTTTGTCTTTCCTATCTACTATGTTTATGTTTTAGTGTGATTTTTATTTGTAATATGCCTCCTCCTTTATTTTCTATTATATTTTGTTATATAACAAGTCTTAATTTAATTAGTTATCTTTTGTTTTTTTTAACTATTAGTGTGATTTATTAATATTATTACTATGATTGCTTAGTAAATTAACACAATTCATTTTTAAATTAGAGGGGTTTTTTTATTTTAAAAAAACATTGTCATCAGCTAGATGTCGCCACGTGTCCGTTCAATAATCCACGTGTCTTTGTATCGCTCAGATTCACCACGTTATCTGTTGTTGGTACTCAGCCAAACACTCAAAACAACAAGAATTGCGAGAGCCAGAGGAGAGAGAAAATGGCGAAAGTTGACGGTACAACGGAATAATTACGCTCTGTTTCTGAGTTTTGAATAGAAAAGAAAAGAATAGAAAACTTAAATTAAAACAGAAAAGAAAAGAATAGAAAACTTAAAGTTTTCATTTGTGTTATTTCTGAGTTTTTAATGGAAAATGATAGAAAATTTAAAATTGAGGACATGAGTTGTAATTTAAAATTTATTATATTAAAAGTTGAGGCTAATATGAGAATTATAAAAATATTACTTATTCTAATTTCTTTTCCGTCCAAATCATGCCAATTTTGGACGGAAAACTTTGACAGGAAAAGTGGCCAAGTTTTCTATCCATTTCTTTTCTTTTCCGTTTATTAAAAAACTCAGAAACATAAGAATTGGAAAAAAAACTTAAATTTTCCGTCCATTTCTTTTCTTTTCTGTCCATTTTAAAACTCAGAAACAGAGCGTTAAGGTGGTGTTTGATAAAATTAATTATTAAGATCCGAATAGTTTAGACATCTGAATAATTTAAGTTCTCTGTTCAGAATTGTGTCTAAATGAAAAATATGATGTTTGATAATTAATTTTTTCAAAATGTCTGAATAACAATATTTTACCATATTAGCTCTGTGAACAGTTTAAACAAAACATGTTCGATAATCAGAAAGGCCTGAATAGTATTTTAAATACATATTTATAATATTTTGACCACAATATGATAAAATAAAAATAAATATGTACAAATTAACTTAACTTCAAACATAGTATCATGTCCCAAAAATATCAACATAGTATAATAATTCAACCATATAAATTAAATTAACTTCAAACAGTTGTTAAGAGTTGAAGTACAATTTGTTCACGTAGATTAAACATAAATTCTACGCCTTGATCACGTCATTGTGGTTCATCTTGTCCCTCTTCTTCGTTTCCTTCAGTTTGCCCCGCTTCATCGTTAAACATGTAATCTCGATCATATTGCGCAAACAATTCATCCTCAATGTTATGATTCCTTATGAAATTATGGATTGTGAAGCAAGCGATAACTATATCCCTTTGTACTGGTAAAAGGGTAAGGAGCCATTCGTTTCAAAATTGGGAATCTTGCTTTCAACACACCGGGCACGCTCGATAACATTTCTGAGTTGTGCATGAGCATGGTTGAATTTTTCCACTTTATTTAAAGTGCATCTGCATCAAAAATCAGCTAACCAATACCTTGTATTACGATATGGAGATAAAAATCCTCGAGTGTTTATGTATGCGACATCACAAAGATAATATTTATCTATAATTGAGACAAAAAATGATGATTATTATTAATTAATTGAATGATGAAATTTTATGACAAAAATAAATAATAATTGGAAATGGTAAAGGAAATTGTAATATATACATGAGGAAGGAAATGGAAAATCAGAAGATGGATCAAATTCAACTTCTTTTACCACTCGCGAGTCGTGTGCAATCCCTTCCCATCCGACCCAAACAAATATGAATATCATGTTAAAATCACATATTCCTACAATATTTTGATAACATTCACCTCTTCCTCTTTCTCTATAACATGTTTGTTGACTAACAAGAACAACTGCATGTAGAAGAGTATCATCTAATGAACCAACTGCACCCTGCATTAAAAAATTTAAAGATTTCAAAGTATTTTATTGTATGGAATAAATGAAAAAAAAGTGAAAAGAATTTATATGCCACTTACCGAAAATATTTGTTGTAAATTTTTATGATTCCCTGGAATAACGAGATCTGGATCAAATGATGTAGGCACTATAATTTCTTTTGAAAATTCAATCATTATGTTTAACACCTCATGAAAATATCTATGTACTGTTTGGGTAGAATGTTGGAATTTGCGTTTTATAACTTTAAAGCGTTCATTATAGCCTATAATAGTTAAGAATATTGTCATCTTCTCCTCAACTGTTATGTGTCTACTATTGTGTACCAATTATTTTTCCTTGAAGTGTTCACATAGATGTACATATGCATCACGAGAGAGACACATCATTCCTCCAACTCACTCTAGTCCTTTTTGGTTTTTAAGTTTCACTAGTTTGTTCCATACCTAAAGTACATAGATTATAAAAAGTGTAAATAATAAAAAACAAACATTTAAATAGTTTGAACAATAAAGAACAAATTATACTTTATAAACTACAACATTCAACTGTATAACAAAGATCATATATTATGAGTTTGTAACCAAATAAGCAAATCATCAAAAGAAAAAGAAAATAAACTTACTGTTTGGCATATTAAAACTTACTGTCTGTCATATTTAATTGATGTTCATATTGGGACGAGGACTATGGAGAACTTAATGTTTCTTTGTTTGTTTTCTAAGTTGAGAATTTATGGAGAACTCATAAAGGTTAGCTAATTCCAAACTTTGTTTATTAAACTTTTTTTATCATAACCATTTGACTTAATGTTATGAATGGTATATATGCAACATCCTTGATAACTAGAACTATGGTTACAAAGAAGTTGATTTTTCATATTTTATAAGTGCATAGAGAATTGTAAATTCAACACTTCAATGTTGTTTGTTATTGCTTTAAAGTTCATTTTTTTTGTTTTATTATATATATATGAGGTTCATTCACCAGGAGAAAAAAAAAAGAAAAAAAAAAGAGAAGATGTGTGTCAATGAATAACAGAGGCACATTATCAACCAAAAGTGATAGTATATGATGTAACAACCCGATATTTTCTATATAAATAAATAAAAAATTTTGCGAATAAATTTTTTTTTTATATGTATATTAAGGATGATGATTTGTACAAGATTATGCGTATAAGTATTTTTGTGGTAAGTAAAAATATATTTATTACATAATTATTTACAAATGAATTTATTTTAGAATTATTCATTTTTATAAAGTATATTCTTATAATAATTAATTTTAAGGTAGAAATGTTTTTATTAATTATTTTCCATGAAAATATAATCATATATTATTTAAATAATATATGAAGTGATTTTTTTAAAATAATAATTATTATTATTTTATTATATGAATTTTAGTATGGATTATTAAAGTAAATATTTTACCTGAATTATTAAGGTTAAATATGAAGAATAAATCAGATATGGAATCCAAATCCTAATTTTGGATTATTGTCAAGGTATGAGAATAATAATATAATATTAATTATATTTTGATTTTTCAGTGCTATGACTATGTACTGTATGTACGTGTTGATGATGATTGGTCAATTATGATGTTTATTTTCAAAATCCTAAATTACTGTGGGAAACACTAGTTTGAAAATCAGTTGTGAGCTTAAGATTGTTATATGACTGTGTTATATGTTTTATGAGGAGCATTATATAATGATTGGATTAATTAGGTAAACCCTAATTATGATCTAGAAACCCTAATTATTAATTTTTGAAAAACCCTAATTTTGGAAATGAGAAACCCTAATTTAAAATTTAAATTAGAATTCGAGATTGGTTGTAATTGTGTTAATGTGATTAATTAGCAAGTATTATAATCTCAATTACTAATTTTGGAAATCCTAAAATTTTAAATCCTAATTGGATAATTAGAAAACCTAATTATACTTTAGTAACTCTAATTACCAAAATTGTAAACCCTAATTGTTAAATTAGTAAGGTTAATGATAATTATATGATATTAATTCCTAATGTTCCTCTATAGCGTAATTAAAAAATTAATCATAATTAGGAAACCCTAATCTAAAAATTTTAGAAACTAAAATCTATTTAATTTTTATTTACTTTTAATTTTTGGAGTAAACCCTAAAATGAAAATCCTAGATTTTTGCTAAAATGATCCAAACCCTAACCCAAACCCTAAACCCTAAGGGTTTGGCAAATTACTTGGTTGCCATTAAAATGATTTACCAATTTACCATTTTGCCCCTAATGCATTATTTTGGCTAACAAATAGGTTTTGACAATAGGTTGAGTGGTTGAACCACTTCAACCACCCCATGTGCTCTTTAATCACAGCAACAAGTCATCTAGCTCAGCCATTCATGCATCATATTTGTCTATTTAAGGAGTGAATGAGAGAGAAAATGCATTTGTTCACTAAATTTTGTCCAACACTTAACCAATCCTCTCTCCCACTAGAACCAATGAAAAACTATAGCATATCAGTCCCATAATCAAGCCCCACGTTTATCTGAACTAAATCAGAAACATAGAATCAAGAATTGCTCATTTAAAGAGGTATAAACAAACCCTCGAATTTCTGTCCAAAATCTGATTTTTGATGTTATGATTAAGTGTTAAACAACCTCGAATTAAGTGTTAAAATATGTTATATAAGGTGTCTAATGATGATCTGGGTTGCTAGATGTTAGATCCATAACATCTAAAGGCTCGAATTTGAAGATTTTCCAAATCTGGAAATTTATTTTTGTTGTTTCTGACAGTGAATGTCAGGTCCTATAGATCTCGTCCTGTTATGTATTTTTGTGTTTTTAAGCTTTGATCTGGTAGTATGCTATAAGATCTTTGATCTGAAACTGGAATCAAAGTCAGATCGTAAGCCAGTAGAAAGTTATTAGTGGTCAAACCACATTAACCGGCATTGACCGGGCCATTTCTGGGTTACCCAGAAAGTTTCTAGAACGTGTCTGGCAGTAGATTCATGGCCTTGGATCTTGCAGGTGTTAGTTTATTTGTTGTTGATGTTGTAATATGTTTGTACTATAGTATATGGACTTCAAGATTAAGCTTGTATATCGCCTAAATATCTAATGGATCGAAGTCAGTGGATGGTCAAACCAGGCCAGAAGATCACGAACTTAGTTTTCTGGGTAACCCAGAAAACTTAAGTGCATGATCTCTGACAAGGTTTGACCAGTTTATATCTTTTGATTTTGTTGTTGTTAATTCGGATTTATGTAATGGATCTCTAGACTTACATGTTATTTACATACTACATGCATTAGTTCACACAAAACGCACAAGAATCACCTGTTATAGAAGGCCAAAATTGGACAGACAACCTGTTCTTCATTTCTGGGTAACCCAGAAATGAAGAACATGTCTGACAGCTTGTTTAAAGGATTAGATCTCTTTGATTGATACATGTTTTGGTCATGTTTGCTGTTGGATCTTGTAGTATAACATTAGTACTACACGATCTGACAAATAGAATACCCAGAAACACATTACACAGATCACAGCACTTGGTCAAACCTAGCAACTCGTTAACTGGCATGGTGTTCTGGGTTTGCTTGAAGAACACCAAGAACACCTATAATGACGGTTCTGTCGCTATAGGTGGTCTTTAGCGACAGATAATATACTATTTTCTGGAAATTAATAAAAAAATAGAAAAAATTAGTTTTAAATTATTAAAAGTACAAAATAAATTATAAAAAATTATTTTAAATTCTGAAAAATAGTTTTTTACTATTTTAAATATATTTCATAAATATTTAATATTTTCAAAATATTAAAAGTATTTAATTTATTTAATTATAATATTAAATAAATTATTTAAAAAATGATTTTAATACTTGAAAAATTATTTAAAATTATATTATGATATAATAAAATATTTTAAGTTATTTTTAATGACTTTTAATATTTTGTGATGAATTTCATTAATAAATAATAATTAAGTTTTTTACTAAATGAAGTAAATAAATTAATTAAAAATGATTTTATTATAATAAAAATCATTTTAAATAATAATAAGGTATTTAAAGATATTTTAAGTTATAAAATATAACTTTCAATATTTAAAGATAAATTTCATTAATTAATTATTATTAATTATATTAAAGTTATTTAATAATTAATTAAATAATTTAGTTTAAAAATAATTTTAATAATTATTTTAAATAAAAATAAAGTGTTTAAGGATATTTTAAGTTATAAAACATAACTTTTAGTATTTAAAGAATAATTTCATTAATAATTAAATATTAATGATTATTAAGTTATTACTAATGATATTAAATTTGTTTAATAATTATATTAAATAAATTGTTTAAAAATGGTTTTATTAAGTTAAAAATCATTTAAAAGAAATATAAATGAATTAAAAATATTTTAAGTTATACTTAATGACTTATAATATTTTGATAATGAAATATTAATACTTTAATATTAATGATAATTACTTAAAAATAATTTTTAATGTTTTAAAAATCATTTAAGGGTAATATTAATACTTTAAAAGTATTTTGAGTTATTATAAATAACTTTAATGTT
The DNA here is from genome assembly GCA_016801055.1 of Panax notoginseng. Classification (NCBI taxonomy): domain Eukaryota; kingdom Viridiplantae; phylum Streptophyta; class Magnoliopsida; order Apiales; family Araliaceae; genus Panax; species Panax notoginseng. The sequence continues at coordinate 60,624,459 of CM029013.1, read as the reverse complement.
TTGAAAATGATTTCATTAATAGTTTAATATTAATTAAATATTAATGATAATAGAATTGATTAGTATTTAAATCATTTAAATATGATTCCGATGTTTGAAAATTTATGATAAATTATAATAAATGTTTTAAAATTATATTGAGTCATTTAAAAATAATATGACTGATATTAAGTTACAGAATAGAGTCTTAGACTCGATAAATACCCGATAAAGTAGTCGGTACACCGACATGTTTCAGAAATTGATCTGGACTTAGATAATGTGATTAGATAAATGATTATTTGTGATTCAATGGCTGTTAAATTTATGTGCCAATATGATTAGGGTATGTGCTGACTGCAATAAGCAGTGTTATGTGTTATAGTATGTTGTTCTAATCGAACGAACGATCTTATTAATGTTAGGTCGTGAGATAAGCGATAGATCTTAATTACAAGTTGTAAGCAGCGCTTCAGGCAAGTATCTTACCTTTGCATTTTCTTTATACAATGGACATGAGTAAGAATATTTCTAAACTATATTATTACTTTACAGATTGTTAACCTTATATTATATACGCTCATTGCTTATCAACATGTTAGTATATGGTAATTCAGATATATATATTCTGTTCGTTAATTTCTGTAAATGGTTAAACAGGTGTCCCCACTTGGATAATAATTGTATTTAATCACATGTTGATATACCTTTGTCAATTACCCGTATATATATATATATATATATATATATATATATATATATATTGAATTATAGATTATTGTTGAAACAAGATAAAACCTTTGATTTGGAACCCAGACAAGTTTGAACATCCCTACACGGGAAAATTTTTATGCACCCAAGGTGGAACAGAGTGAACGATCCTATCGTTCTTGTAATGTAGTATTGATCAATGCAGGGCATAACGGGCTGATCACCCACCGTGCCCATAAGTTATGTCGATTTACAGATGAATTTCTGTTTAACCTTTTCGAAAATGAAAATAATGTTCATGGCATGTCACCATAACCCCAGTTATAGTCATTATGTAGTTTCAAAAATTTGAAAGAGATTTGTTATGTTATTATTATCAATTCAGAATACTTCACAACTATTGACTGGTTGTAGAAGAATAGTACAAATAAAATATTTAAATCCTTTCAGCTTATATATATATATATAATTGCTCATCCTTGCTTGGCACTCAAATGCTCATCCTTGCTTAAATTTAAATGTTTTTAGCTAAGTGCGAACGACTAGAGAGCTCTGCTAAGAACAAAGGAAAAGGAAAGGTTGCTGAATGAACAAATTATTATGTTATGTAATAGTTTGATAATATTAAGACAAGTATGATATATATTATCTATCATGGGTTGTAATGAATGTTTAAAGGGTACGTACTTGGGAGCTAGACTCTGATAATTATGTAAATTAAGTTGATCTTTTATATTATTGTTATTATTATTAGTTTTATTCCGCTCATAAAAATGGTATCGTGAAGAACCGAGTTCGGGTTTCAAGTACCCGAGTTTGGGGTCCTCACATATGAAGCACACCAAGCAAATTAGTATGAAAAATGAAGAACAAGAGCAATGCCCACAGATAGAACCTCAAACTACGGCAATATACTACTAGAATAATTGCCAGTTTGATGACTAGTTGCTTTACAAAAAGCCGATTAATATACGTTCTAACAACATTCTTGTTGGAGATTTTCAATAATCCCCAAGTCTCCAAGTATACCCTCGAGTGTGCCAAAAAAAAGGTCTCACTCTCTTTAACCACATTATCAACCAAAAGTGGTAGTATATGAAGCATTAAACCTCTTTGAGGTATTTTATCAAACATTATACATACAAGGCTTAATTTTCAGAATTTCATTGATATTAAGGTATGGTTTTAACAAAAAAATTCATCCTTTATTACTCCTAATAACATGTATAACTCTTCATTCATACCAATCCACAACCAATCATAACAATTATATTAACATTTACATATATTTTCACTTAATTTCGTATGAGCATAATGGAAATACACGGGTTACCTTTTTGAATGATGTAATATCTGAACCCTTATTTCAATTTTGTAATTGATTGAGTTTACTCCCTCTTTAAAACTGCACCTTGTTCCACTCTTCTCAAATTTTTTGTTGATGGCTTCAATTTTAGAGGAATTTGGTAGTTTAATAGAATTTGGGAGTTTGGTAATTGAGAGAGAAAAGAAGAAATGGAACAAAAATGAAGCGGAAGGCCGAGAATGGTTCTTGATTACAAGCTGTCTAACTCTGTCTCTCATCCTGACTTTAGAATCCAGAACTTAGATATAAACCAACTTATGTTGATTGCTCATTACCCAAAAAACCCCTAAAAACATGGTTCAACAGAAGATATTGCACAAGAACACAAGAATAAATAACACAATCATTGATAAGGATCTACAGAAATCTTACGTACGCAGAAGAATAGGGTTATGCAAAGATGCTATAAGAGTGATCTTATCATGTAGAAATTCATAATAACAAACAATAGATGAAAAAAAGGAGAGAAGGTTTACTGGTGAAAGAAGAAGATTGAGCAGCAAGGAAGGAAAAGAGGTTTAATTTGATTTGGGGATAACAGCCAGAACTTGAAATATTGAAGAGAGGTTATTTTTGTCCCAAAAAATTATTTTCTCGCTCAGACATGTCTCTGACCGAATCAAAGGCAAATCCATTAAGAGACATTAAAAGGTAATCAAACAAAACATAAGATGGAGATTCTAACAAATCTAAGCGGATTCCTACTCAAGAAAAATAAGTTACGTTGTACGCCATTTTTCGTTGTCTGATTACCGAGACTTTCTTTCTAAATCCAAACACAAGCTATAAATCTAATACTTTGCTACATCGGATTAAAACCTCTGTATCTAAAAATTTGCCTCTGCTTCGTGAAGCCTTACGGAACACTGGTCGCGATGTTCTTTTGTGGACTCGCCGCGATAGTCCTTTCCGTGCTCTCCTTGTTGTTTCATATGTATACGAATTTGTGAATTATTAATTTTTCCCGTTTTGGTGAGATTTAAATTACTGATTTTGACCTGTTATGTGATTATTGAAAGAATCGAGCTTTCCGTATGCTGACAAGTCTATTTAATTTTGGAGTTCTAAGTGTAAGGTTTTGAGTTTTTGACTATGAAAGATGAAACAACCCGGGTCAAATCCCGAGTCCGGAATAAATCTTAGGTCAAATCTCAAGTTCAAATCGAATCGAATCTATCCAAATAAGGACTTAAACCACTGACCTAATAGTATCTTCTTGGGTTATCTTAACCCAGCACAGGCTCACCCAAAAGGTCATGACTTGAAAGTATTATTGGTAGTAACTTAATTCCTTATATACAAACAAATTTTTCTCATATCTTACGATGTGGGACTTGGGTGTTACAAACTCCCCCACTTAAATTTCTGACATCTGTTGATCGATTTTGCAATCAATAAAAACACGCGCAAGTATGCGCGGTCTAACAAGTAATATAATGAAAAGTAGAGTGTCGAACCCACGAAGAATTATTACTAATATTAACTAAATACTGACTTTGTATCTCTTAAGTCTTATTTAAATAGTTAAATAAAAGATGTGTAATTAATCTAGTTAAATCTAATTATCAAAGCACGTAAATGGATAACGATTGGTATCTAAGGCGCTACAAGCTAAGATCATAATTTCACCCCAAACTAGCATTTTGTCAAATACTTGGTGTGTTGTGTTTCATCAAACTTCCTAACTTTCTCTCTTTGGTCTTAGTGATCACGACGGATTGTCGACCGAGAACACACAAGTGCTCATACATCTCTGTCGAGGTATGTATAAACCTATCCTCTCTAGATCCACCCAATAGGGAATAGAACAGAAAATAACATTCAAGCTAGGTAATAATCCTACACATTCTTATGTGAATTAAACATAATAAGGAATTAAAACATAGGTTCTCAATTAGGTCACACATGACGCATATGTATATTCCTATCTTATACACAAATTATGCAGTCGAATCAAGTAAATAAATCATAATCACATGCCAATATATTACGGCATAAATCTACAATCCATTTTCTACTTTCTTATAGATTGCCAAAATCATCACTAATTCCTTAGCAAGAATCATTATGCATAAATATATTGATCCAAATCATATGGTGTCAACCAAAGAGATAAGATATTCAATTCAAATTAAAAAAGGGTTCCATTATAACCTTAGAGCAAATAATTAGTTCATAGCTCTTAAACTAAACATAAGTAGCAATATATACAACATTTATAGATTACAAAACTAAAAGAAATTAAATAATTACAAAAGAATAAACTCTGCCAAAGCTTTCTTTAATCTCCAAGAACTTCAATCAATTCATGTTTTCCAATCCATGTTGTTAATTGCTCTTGAGCTCCATTGAATCCCAATCCTCCCCCTAATCTATGTGTTATCACAAGTTATATACAAGCTAAAGAGAAACTACACTAAGCTATGCTGGGGAGATAAGAGAGTGAGAGAGATGGAGAAAAGATGGTCGATATGGAGATATCTAAAAGAATGAGGATGCCAACTGATATATGTGCAACCGTTGACCCTTCTCCTGTTTAGGTCGTTTACACTTGTTATTGTCTGAAAACAGGATGTGGCGCTGCGGTGCCAAGATTAAACCTTGGATTAGCGTTGCAGCGCCTGGTCAAAGGCATAGTGTCAATTAGTGGCGCTGCGACGCTAGTCTTGTGAAGGAACTGAGGCGTCGGGGCATGAAAGGTTGGTGAGCTGGCAGATAGGGAGCGATGCGGTGCCATTTTTGTGCTAAGAACCGGCGCTGCAGCGTCAATGCTACAAAAATACCCTTTTTGCCCCTAAAAATTGGAAATGACCTAATAATCCCTACAAAACATATATAAAGCAAAATAATAACAATATATATATATATATATATATATATATATATATATATAAGCAATAAAAAGTAATAAGAACATGCAACTTCTTAAGTATAAAAGTAGTCCACAGATCTTCATAATTTTCTTTGCTCCATCCCCTTTGCGTTTACTGCATTCTTATATTGTTAACGTCAAGATTTGTCCACGCGCTTCAATCACCAATAGCGCGTTCAATCCTGTACAGAAACGAAGTCACGAGAAAAAACTTGACGGCTTGGGCGCGAAGAAACTTGACGGCTTGGGTCTGCCGGGGAATAGCTCCAATATGAGAATAAGATAGCTCCGTGTGAGAATAAGTCTGAATAAAGTTAACAATGTAGGTATTAAGCTTTAGTACTGGAAAATAATGAGATACCTGATAGGAGTGAGCAAAAAATGGATAAAATCAAATTACCGAACACATCCGAATTTTTTAAACAAAATTATTTCGTTTTTTAATTTTTTTTCTAATTTTGATTATATCCAAATTATTGCTTGGAATTCTGTTTCGGATTCAGTTTTAAAAAACAGGCTATTCTCGGGTATCCGAATTACTGAATTTATTAATTAAAAAAATAGTCTTATAATTATATTTGTATCTGTATATTAGGATATGACTATAGTTTTCGCAAATCCTAGATCCCAAATCCAATTCCTATTCCTCTCTGCCTTTCACGAATCCCAGATCTCAAATCCCTAATTCCTCTCCCCCTAATTTTCATTCCTAGATCCCAACTCCAAATCCCTAATTCGACTTTTGATTTCGTTGTCTATTTTTCTCCGCCTCTTATGATTTCAACGTCTCACCCTTGGCAACTCTGCGCTTCGGCCTCTCTCCCTGCGCTGTGACTCGGCGATGGCGAGTCGGTGACTTTGTTCAACCTCGTCGACTCTGGGCCATGGCTCGATTTTGTGGAAATTTACATCTTTGATGACATCTATATCGATTCTTTTTGAAGTAATCTTTTTCCTAAGGTAGAAATCAATGAGTTCATCATCTATACTTATGTTAGTTCTGTAGAATCTAAAACCTGGAGGGACATGGGAGGACCCATGTCTACGAAATAAATATTCTGATATCTGCAATGTATTCATGGAATTTTTTTATTTCATAGAATTTTTTTATTTTAATGGATTATTCATGGTTCGGTTATTAACCGAAATACCTGAATTTACAATTCGGTAATTCGGTTATTACCAAATTCGGTTAATAGTTCGGATAGTGAAATTATGAATATTTCGGTATTCGGTTATAACCTAATGATTAGTCCTAATACCTAAAAACCATAATGTAGCCTTGTATTTATAATGATCACAACTCTTTAAAGGTCATCTCCCCATATGGAAGTAGAATTCCTCATTAGGAGAGATTTCTTAATAGGATAAAATTGTATCTCCTTAAGAAAAATAAATTGGATACTATCATGGATCTTTACTTAGAAATTAATATAATTAGAAATCTTAGATTTTTTAAAATTCTACCACTACCCAAAACAAATTCTTACGTGAGGAGACTTCATCCACGTAGATTATGGCCTACCGAAGCATCCGGGCTCAAATAATCATGCACTAACATGTACTAATAGAGAAACTACTTTATTATTTTACATTGATGTATTAGACTTGATATTAATTTAACATTTAAAATATTTTCCCACAGTCAATAAATAATTGTAATAAAATTGTTATAAACAAAAAAATATGACCGATATTTTTAAAAGATTACAAATACAAACTACAATTATTGCACATGAAACTAACTAAGTTCCTAAATAACATGTGCACAACTTCTAAACCAAACTTTACCGTATGTAACTTTGGATTTTAAACTTTGAATATAAGAACATAACCAATTTTATTCATCTTTTTGAAACCTTCATAAATGTTGAGATGGAGTGTAAATGTGACCAGTTACTCCAAAATACATTTAAAACACTTCTTACTATGGTCGTTTCAACATCCTTATTTAACTACTTAACATAGTTATAAATTCGTTAAGTTGAAGCGAGTCGATCAGTGACTAATCAACTAGTCACCTAAAGCGACAAATTATTTACAATACTATATATATATATATATATATATATATATTAAAATTTCAAATTACAATTAATATACAAAAATTATAATTTCACAATCAAAACTATTAAATATCATTGATAATAAAAATTCAACTCCTATTAGGATCTTTACTCATATATCATAACTTTTGGTCCCGAACTACTCGCCTTTTGGATATCTACATTAGGGCTGAGCAAGTAATCAAATTAGAACCGAAACCGCACCAAAAACCGCACGAACGGTTAGAGTTTATGTCCTAGAGGCCAATTATTTGATATAATTGCTTAACGTTTTGATATTATGTTTGATTGAATAAATGAATGATTTTATTATGGTTTTATTTACCGCGTTATATAAATGTTAACATAATAAAAATCCTTAGAATAATGATACAAATTATATAGTTTCAAGTATGTGACTTGAACATGAGATTATATAATTATAATTAGTATCATTGTTTTTAAATGTCCCTAGTCGAGTATCATTGTTGATGGGACAACAATGATGCATTAAGACTAGTATGTGGATTGATTGATGACCAAATCTCATTGGTCATAAATATATGAGATATTAAGTTAATGCATAGGTACATGTTAGAGAACGATGTACTGGACAGACCCACTATGAGAATTCTATATGGAGCATTATGCAAAGTGTTATTAGTAATTCTCATAGTGATAATGATGTAATGGTCCTCCGACCTGAAATCACTATATTACTACACGAGAATTTATGTACTTTGATATCATCAAATGTCACCTTTAATAGGGTGGACTATAAATGTGATTATTGGGTACATCATGAATCGTGTGAGGAATATGAGTGATCTAGATGGAATTTAACCATCCTATATATTAGGGGTGATATCCATAGGCCTCTTGATTGAGTAGGACTATGAAATGCATGGTCATGCTCAAATAGTGATTTGTTTCATATAGTCTACTCATTGATCAAGAAAAACTCAGATTAAATTATGAAGAGTATGACATATTCCATTACTCGAGTTTAATCTTGGATATTAAGGTTAAAAGGATTAAATTACATTGAAACATTGGTCACGAAAAGGTTGCATCGAATCATCGATCTTATTATTACTTGGGTAGCAGTGATGCATTACTAGATGCCGCTCACCGTTTATAACTTTATAATATGATTTTAAAATTATTGTCAACGTAATAATAACCTATAGGGTCACACACATAGAACGTAATTTAAAAGGGAATTAATTTAAATTTTAAGGATTTAAATATATTAATATGATTAATAGTATTTAAATTACGAATTTAAATTGAAAGGATAATTTGTATATGTGTATATTAATTAAGTAAGACTTAATTAATATATATATATATATATATATATATATATATAAATTCAGATTTTATGAAATTAGGTTTTGATTAATACATTTTAACTACTATATATATGATATATAGCAGCCACTTAGGGTATTATTCAAAAACCAAAACCCTAGCCACTCTCAGAGAGAAACTAGAGAGAAACAATTCTGAAATCTTCATCCTTGGTGGCTAGTACCGCAGTTTCTTCTTCTGCAGATCGTAGGACGATTCGCGGAGTGTTCGTGTGGATACCGTAGAGGCGCGATTCATTTGGATTGCGTTGGAGATTTGAGCGCATCAATTTAATTTTCCTAATCGGTATAATTTCTAACCACTGAGTTAATTAATTTTCGCATGGATCCTATTTAGGGTTTCGAAATTGCTATATATTTATTCTATTTTTGCTGTGTGTTTCTGTCGAAACCCTTCACGAACCGCACCAATTAAAATTGCACCAACGGTTCTGGCGTATGTGGCAGTTTTAGGTGGGTTGAATAACCAAATTTACGGTTTCGATTTGGTTACTAGCCAAAACCGCACGCATAAAATCGAAACTGCACCATGTGTGTGTATGTATGTATGTATTATCTCTAGTAAATTCTAAAGTTACTTTTCACTTGAACACACTCAGAGAAAACCCCAGTCTTGCATTGTCATTTTTTCACCAATTGAAAGAAGATGTTAGAGGTTATAGAGTCAAAAATTAAGCAATTGAGTTTTAGAATTTCGAATTTGTTTGACGCGTTATTGGAGGGGCTTATAACTGAGGGGCTCGAGCACTTGATGCATTGGTTAATGTCAATGCTACAATAGTAATAGTATAATTGATTATTTTTCAAATTAGGTATAGTTAGGATTATATTCTATAAGTCATCTCCAATATATACACTTTTAATTTTTGGAGAACTAGATAAACATTCTTGCTTGTTATCGAATATATGGTCTCCGTTGTTTTATATAGCGTATGTTTTAGTTTTAAAGCATGCTTGATATAATTCTCATTGCCGACTCTGTCACTAAGGTAATTGCTCGATGTAAGTTTTATGTTAAATTTTATTGAAGGCTTAGACTTTTTTATTGTTTCAATTGGTTTTGTAACTGAAACCGCACAAATTAAAACCGCACCACACACTTTAAAATCGCACCGCACCAATCACAAGCGACTTTGTGTGCGGTTTTAAATTTTTCAAACCACACCTAAGCGGTTTCAGGTGCGGTTTGGACTTCAAACCGCACCATGCTCACCCCTAATCTACATAACACAATACCCAATTAAGTTGTTGATCGATGTTTTTTATTATGTTTAGATCGTGTAATTTCCCTTTTCTTTTTTGTTGTCAGTGTTTTTTCTTTTTTAATTGAAGTTAACCCTTAGTTGCATATATACTTTGTGTATATTTGTTACTCCCTCTGTCCCTATTTAAATGACGTTTTAGAGATGAACACATGAATTTAGATAATGATTGAAAAGCATTAAATATAGTACTCAATTGTCTATAATACCTTTAAATCATTAATTTATCATAGCACAAGAGTTTAAAGTACCAAAAAAATAGGTAGAGTAATGAGGGCTAATTTTGGAAAAATTATCATTAATTTTCTTAGATTTAAACAAACGTCAATTAATTAGGGACAAATAAAAAACTTTAAAACGTTATTTAAATAGGGATGGAAGGAGTATTTTATTTAGATCTTTAATTGGATGAGTTACTTAGTTATGGGTAGGTTAAACGATTACTTAATAACTATGATACTTAAACTAGTGATTCTTAGAAGGCATTTATTAATTGTTTGTATATTAATATGGAGAACTTAATCACTATACATGATACAAACCTTCAAATTAATGTCCTTCATTTTATACATCAATACCTCTCACTTTAATATACGAATTACTCCCTCCGTTCCTTAATATAGGTCGTTTTAGAGAAATATTTTTATTCCTTAATATAAGTCGTTTTAGAATTTCAATTAAGTATTAATTGCTTAGTTTTCAATATTACCCCAAGTAATAAATATAACTTTAGTCCCCTCACTATTTTCTGTCCAATAAATAACAATTTCTTATTCCAATACAAGGGTAATATAGACAATTGATATTGTAGTTAATGCTATACAATCATTACCTTAATATTTGTGCATAACTCTAAAACGACCTATATTAAGGAACGGAGGGAGTATCTCAATTACAAATAACTTTGCAAACTTTGATGCATGCTTGAAATCCACACTTTCTTTTCAATACTTGGCATAGCACTTCAAATAATTGGGGGCCGTCCGGTCCTCTTACTGACCGGTAACGACCGGTGACTTTAATTTTTTATTTTTTGTTTTTTTTAACCACAATTACAAGAATAATAAATAAAAAATAATAGTGCAGGTTTGAACAAAAAACTATAAAAAAAAATATTATATTTTGTTTTTTGAATACAAAATATACTTTCTTTTACAGTTTTTTGTTCAAACCTGCATTATTATTTTTTATTTATTATTCTTGTAATTGTGGTTAAAAAAAAATTAATACATGAGTACCGGACGCTAGCACCGGACCCCCTCCCCCCCCAACCCCCCCCCCCCCCCCCCCCAACCCCCAACCCCCAACCCCCAACCCTTAGTCAAAAGCTAATTCATTCATAGGTAAAATTATCGCTATTGTTAATTACATGTACATGACATTATAATTAAACAATTAATTAGGTTTATGCTTAAAAAAACACAAATTTACATGGCTTGGTTACAAATAGAGCTGACAATATAGTTAGTTAACTGTTAAGTCAACTCATATTAATTAAAACTAAATGGGTTGGTTAACTATTTTTATTTATTTAAATTAGGTAAGACCCATATTTTTAAAAAGAAATATAAGTCCAAACCGATTAACCATTTTTTAACTTATATTTTATTTCTTATCCAAATCTATCTCTATTAATATCTCTCTTTACGTCAATAACAAATAGGATACCCAAATTACCCTTCCTTCACATTTAAATGCATACCATAGCTGGCCACGGTAAGATTGACCAACATTTCTACAATAAAAAAAGTTGACCAACGCTTGTGAATCTACCTCCATTTGTTCTAACAAAATTATGAAATAATTTTTTATTTATAAAAATTAACTCTTATATCAGTTCATATCTAGAAATAATAAATATTGCCATTTACTCATAGTTATTAGAATTAATATCAGTTTTGCATTTAAAATTATAAATTAACTCATATCTATCCATGAATAGGTCTTGGACTCTTGGTTCACATTATAGAGAATTATTATTTTCACAAGTAAATTTGACTATCTATTGTTTCTACTAGTTGCTGTTACTATATATATTAACCATTTTCTTAATTATCTACTATTATTTTATTTGAAAGGACTATAATATTTTCCTTACTGTAATCTTTCATTATCTTTCATCTTTTATAACTAATTATAATTTCAATATATTTTAGTTTTTTTGAATTGTTTGATAAAAACAACTTAGAAAGATTATGAAAAAAAATTTAATGTGACCCAATTACATTAAGTTGACATCAGCGACCCATGTTTACATAGATGTAAATTTTGACGCAAAATTACAAGAAGCTAAAAAATTCACAATTAATAATTTTATCATTTATATTAATATTTTTTTGTCATATTATTACTTAATTAATTTAATTATGACGGTCATATTTTTATTTTTCAAAAGTTCTGCTAAAAAGTCAAAACATCATAAAATGATTAGTGATTATGTATACATGATATATCTAATAAGAATTGTAATTTAATAATTTATTTAATTGGATCATATAATGGTGAGTTTGAAATTTAAAATATGGTTTGAACTATATTTGAACCATAACTATATGGTATCCACCCACACAACTCATATTAAAAATACTCTCTCTATTTCTAAATAAGTGACGTTTTAGAAAAAAAAAAATTTGTTCCAATTTATTTATCATTTACAATTTTCTAGGAGAATAAATTATTTACTTTTCTATATCACCCCTACTTTCTCTCATTGTCCCAAAAAATTCTCACATTTAGTATTAATAGTTTTTAACTTCTCATAAAAGAGTAGTGATGAAATTTCACACAAATTTTAATTATTAAATAATAGTATTAAATGATTTTCTTAATCCATGTGCAAAAATCTTAAACGACATTTATTTAGGAATGGAGGGAGTACTTAATATAATTTTAGTTCTTAAATGAAATTATAACCATATTTTGTAAATTAAAATCAACCCATAATCATATTTTACAATGTCTAGGTACAAAGTATCACATTTAATTTATTAGCACCAGTTCACATTCTAGAATTAGTCAAGTTTAGTTTCAAAGCACTCTTAGAAATAACATTTTTTAACCCTTTTTTTTAATTCTTAGAAATAACATTTTTTAACCCTTTTTTTAATTTAAAACCCAACCGTATAGATGATCAAAACATTAAGAGATAAGGGGGCCTGTCAATTCTTTGGTAGTCAGTCCGATCAAATGAACTCTCCACTGATATATGTTATGATATTTTTTTGATTTACTATTTTTTAATTTCAAATAAGAGAACTTAAAAGAATAAAATCAAGCAAAAATGTCAAAAAAGGGGGGAAAAGATGAATACTTTATTGCTTATCTATACTTTAATATATACTTGTATATAACAAGGCAATTGAAAATCTTATTTAAATTAATTTGATCAGTCATTTTAAGGGTAATTTAGTCATCATATTATAATTTTCAAATATAAATTATATAATAGTAATAATAATAATAATAATAATAATAATAATAATAATAATAATAATAATAATAATAATACATATTCAAATACAATGAATATAATTATATTTTCATATGTATTTATACATGTGTACATGAATCTCACAATAAAGTTAAAGAAAAATCATATAAAGCATTAATGTCAACTTATTTATCTATTTCTTTTTTATGTTTTGGACAATTGTAAATATGATAATGATATGCATTATGTGAATAAAAAATCAAAATTTTGTGGGGGAAAAAAAGCTATCGGGAATAAAGTCTAATGCATATGGGAATGCATATGGGAAAGTAATATTCGAATAATTTAGACGAGGAGGTACGTAGTCAAGTCTGCCAAGGAGCCCATGGCAGGAAGAGAATTTGGGATGATTTTGATAGCGATTCTGCATCTGAACCTCTTCCTCGTACGAATGTGGTGGAGGATCGTAAAAACATTTTATGCAATCTCGTCCTGTTTTTGTGTTATCCTTCCCTACAAATCTGGATGAGTTTAGAAGGCGGCATGATACCTTGTCATCACGATGAATCAAATTATGCTCAGATACCTCCTTTTTTGCTTCTTTTATTTGATGATCAGATCTGTAAAATATAACTGAAATGAGAGTAAAAAATTAAAATATTATAATGATGGAGTATTAGAAAGGCAGTTTTAAAATATATAGCAGTAACTAATTCATATTATATATTTGGGACGTAATTATTAAAAAAAAACATTATTATATGTATCGTTATGATGTAAAACGTGTATGAAAATTAAGTTCTTTATGCACCCATTATATATAGTGGGCTCAATAAGGTGTATATATATATATATATATATATATATATATATATATATATATATATATATATGTTTTATATATGCAACCGAAAGCACAAAATTATTCATACAATATTATGAATACAAATATTATGATCCCAATGAATAAAAATCCTGAACTACATTTAATATTCAATTCCTAAACTACTCAAACTAAATAAAAATAAGATTGTGTACCATTATCTGGAAGGAGGCGGCGTGCTACTTTGTTATCAAAATTAATTAGATGATTAGATGACCCTTTTTCTTTTACCTGTTGAGATGAAACAATGAATAAAAATGTTAAGATTTTATAAACTACGAATCTATTGATAATATTATTGTATTTGTAGTACGTCATAGCTAACAGTTGAGCGATAGTATGTTAAGACTATATATATATGTGTGTGAACATTAGTATTTGAATTATATAATTCTCTAAGTTTCATAATCCAATTCAAATTAGAACTCTCTAAGTTTCATAATCCAATTCAAATTAGAACTAGTGGTTCACTTAAGAAGTTTGATTTTGATTAGAAGTCCATAAATAATTGAGCACTTATTTATTTACATTATACATTATTCTTATTATATATATATAGGGAATAATGGAAAAAGGAATGTAATACTATGCCAATGTACCAATCAAGTAGTATTTAACCTAAATTCAAATTCAAATACCCTTGGGTATAGTTGTGCGATAAAAATCTAAAACAGATTCCTATCCAAGAAGAACAACTCACCTTGTACGCCTTTCTGGTTATGCTTGCGATTGATTAGGCATGAATAATCCTTGAAAGTATAAGCAGTCCAAACCACTGATGAATCGGATGGCGTGGACCAGAAGCTATCTGGAAGAGGATATGGTTCAACATAGTCCTGTGAAGCAGCTGGACGGCAGCGACGAGGGAGTGGCTCACATCCTTTAAGGAGGAGCTTTTGGGCCAATAGCTCGTCATCAGGGCAGGATCCGTTGACTTTGTATGACATGTATTTGCCGAGCATGTCAGGAAAGAGGGTACATGGGCGGCCAACTAGCGGAATGATCTTGTCGGAATCAAAATTTGTGTTGAATCCAAATGGGAGTTGTTGTGGAGATGTGAAGGTAAGGAACTCGGGTGGGAGGTCTGCTGTAGCTTGAGAGTCGTCGAATGCCACAGCCGAATCTTGCTTAGGACCTGGCTCAACAATGACAGCAGCAGTTGTTGTAGCAGTGTTTCTTGAAAATTTCAAAGAGCAGGAGGAATTAAACGTGGTGGAGATGAACAAAGTGAGAACATTGGAAGAGAAAAGGAGAAAAAGAAAGAATAGGTTCATGGACCGAGACTTGGATTTATTAGGGGAATCCATGGGTTGTACTTGTGTCACTCGTTCTTCGGCTATATGATCAGGATTTTAATATTATTTTCAGGTATTTTAATTCAATCAGGTAACGTATACATATATTAGATAGATGGAGAAAAAAGTTATCGAGAATAAAGTCTAATGCATATGGGAGAGTAATATTCGAATAATTTAGATGAAGTACGTAGCCAAGCCTGCCAAGGAGCCCATGGCAGGAAGAGAATTTGGGATGATTTTGATAGCGATTCTGCATCTGAACCTCTTCCTCGTACGACTGTGGTGGAGGATCGTAAAAACATTTTATGCAATCTCGTCCTGTTTTTGTGTTATCCTTCCCTACAAATCTAGATGAGTTTAGAAGGCGGCATGATACCTTGTCATCAAGATGAATAAAATTATGCTCAGATACCTCCTCTTCTGCTTCTTTTATTTGATGAGATCCGTAAAACATAACTGAAATGAGAGTAAAAGATTAAAATATTATAATGATATTCGAAAAACAGTTCTGAAGTATATAGTAGTAACTAATTCATATTATATATTTGGGACGTGATTATTAAAAAAAACAATATTATATGTATCGTTATGATGTTAAACGTGTATGAAAATTAAATTCTTTATGCACCCATTTTATGATTTTATAGTGCGTCCTGAAATTAAGACGGTTCGGAACTCGTGGTGGCGGGATCCTCCCAAAAGAATTTCATCTGCTTTTTGAGGACGACAAGCAAGGACATCATCGGACTTAGTTAATGATCTCTTCTAGTTGGATGATACTGATGAGGAGACAAGGTAGTTGTAGAATCGTGTACTATTATAACCGTCAATATTAATTAGTATTAATTTATTATGGTAATTACTTACTATTACAGTATTATTTACCTCCCTTATGTTTATAGTATTCCTACTCGTACAATGAATCAAGTCATTCTTTTTATAACTTTCTAATCCTCCCTCTATCCCTTAATATAAAAAATTTTAAAATTGTGTACAAGTATTAAAGAAATAATTATATAACATTAAATATAATATCAAATGTCTATATTGTCCTTATATTAAAAAAAAGATTGTTATTTATTGGATAAAAAATAGTGAAAGAACCAAAATTATATTTAATATACTTGGGAGCAAATAATGTTTACTTAAAATTCTAAAACGTCATATATAAAGAGACGGAGTGAGTATATGAGATCAAATTGAAATTTTTATAACTTTCTTAATGTCATATATATCACTTCCACTCTTTTATATATCCATGTTCCTCTAATCTTCTTATAATAAATAATAATTTACATTATATTATTTTTAAAATATTTAAGAAATATTTATGTATAGATTTGTGATTAGAAAAATATTTTAGGTGTCAATAAGGTATATATATATATATATATATATATATATATATATATATATATATATTGTAATGTCACTACTTATTTTATTAACAATATTATTGTAACTAAATACATGTTTTATATATGCAACCGAAAGCACAAAATTATTCAAAAAAATTAGCTCGGGAGCACTGCCCCGCACACGCTAAATTATTTATGGCATCACAATATTATGATCCCAATGAATAAAAATCCTGAACTACATTTAATATTCAATTCCTAAACTACTCAAACTAAATAAAAATAAGATTGTGTACCATTATCAGGAAGGAGGCTGCTTGCTACTTTGTTATCAAGATTAATTAGATGATTAGATGACCCTTTTTCTTCTACATGTTGAGATGAAACAATGAATAAAAATGTTAAGATTTTATAAACAACGAATCTATTGATAATATTATTGTATTTGTAGTACGCCATAGCTAACAGTTGAGCGATAGTATGTTAAGACTATATATATATATATATATATATATATATATATATATATATATATGTGTGTGTGTGTGTGTGTGTGTGTGTGTGTGTGTGTGTGTGTGACTCCAAATTTTATGAATAAAGATTTAAATTTCTCAAAATATTTTTTTAAATATTATGGTGTGGATTTTATATAATGTTATAGTTGTGAGTATTATTTATAAATTTTACAAAGTAAGCAAGTGGTTATATAATATTCGTTTGGTCGGGGAATATTCTTTATGTCGAAAAATATTCGTACGACGACACAATCATTGGTGGACCCCACAACGGAAGTATTGTCGTAGTTAGAAAACGACAGAATTATCTTTTTATAAAAACGGCGAAAGTGTTACCGTTAAAACTGTTGAACTACCCGGTAGTAAAAGTACAGTAATACGCGTGGTTGCATAGTAGCACACGGTATTGATTATTGATGCTTACGTAAGAAGTCACTCAGTTATACTCAATTATTGTTATAGTAATTGCTGCATCATATCTCTCATATTATTGATTCAATTATTATCACAGAATCATCTGTACAATATGTTATATTATTAAATCAATAATTGAGACGACAAAGTTATTCATATTATTATTTACAATATTGACAATGTCTAGAAGTTCTGTCAAGGAGAGGTTTGGACACCTAATTGCACATCACTAAGGAGAAATCCTTATCGGAAAGCCCCCTCTTTCCTGGGAACGACCTGATTGTTAAATATTATGAATTATAATATTAATGATGAATAAGTTCGTGTTGATTAAAGATGAAATTGATAGTTCCATTGTGTTAAAATTATTAGTATTAGTGAAAATCAACATTTATTTCGATATTAATTGATGTCTGGAGGTTATATTGTTCAATCGGGTATTCGGGGCACTTTTCGTGTCGGAGTACTATTCAAGAGTTATTTGTCCCTTCAGTTTTCCAAGAGTTATTTGTCCCTTCAGTTTTTCAAGAGTTATTTATCCCTTCAATTTTTCAAGAGTTATTTGTCCCTTCAGTTTTCCAAGAGTTAATTGTCCCTTCACAAATAGTAGTTGTCTCTTCAATATTACTAAGAGTCATTTTGACCCTTCGTTAAGACCAAGAGCCACTTTCAGTTCTTCTATAAATAGAAGCTCATTCCTTCATTGTTTTTTACGAAATCACTGAAACTCTAGAGAGAGAAACTATAGAGAGAAAGAAGAAAAGTATTCTGGTACTTCACTTTTCCAATATCCAGTTTCTTCTAAGGTAAGGGATATTATTTGTTGTACTCGTAAGGGATATTATTTGTTATACTCGTAAGGGGTATTATTTCTTTCGTATTCATGAAAAGAATTTATGTTATTCCATTCTTTATTATTATGTTGGGAATAACCTGTTATGCGAAGTACCGCATACATGGTGAAATTCTTCTGTTATTCCATTCTTTATTATTCTGTTAGAATAACCTGTCTGTGCGGTCTATCGCATGCCTGGTGAATTCTGTTGTTATTCCATTCTTATTATTCTGTTGGAATAACCTGTTTATACGAAGTACCGCATACATGGTGAAATTCATCTAATATTCCGTTCTTTATTATTCTGTCGGAATATACTGTCTGTGCGTTTATGCCGGACCTGGTTCTATTATTTATTATTCTGTTGGAATATCCTGTATGTGCGTTTATGCCGGACCTGGTTCTATTATTTATTATTCTGTTGGGAATAACTTGTCTGTGCCGTCTATCGAACGCATGGTGAATCCTTCTGTTATTCCATTCTTTATTATTTTATTGGAATATTGATAATTTATTTATCTTTAGTCATGATATTCTTTACTGGGCTAGTTGTGCTCACCCTTTTGTTTCACAATTTCTTTCAGGTAATAAGAATGTAGCTGGGTCGAGCGGGAGTAACAGGAGAATAGAACGGTGGTCATCATTTAGTAGTTATATTTGATGAATCCAATAGGGTGAGGCGAACCCAACGTTAGAAGGGTGTTTTGCCACTATCATACAAGATGTCTAATGTCATACAACCTCGTGTCATCATAAGACAGGGTTGTGCTCATCCACTTGCTGAGTATATTTACGAGCACTACCTATATAATCTTGGTGTTTGTTTGAAGTATAATTCACGATTAAAGACAGTGGAGATAATGATAAGTCAAGAGAAGACTCACTATTGGGATGAATATGATAGTAATCTTCTCGTGTTTCTTTGGGGTCTATTGGGTCAACCAAGGATAATTCTATGGCCATATGATATCTATCATAACCTAGACGCATGGCCTCCCATGTACGAAGGTTTCCTTGAGCACTTCCCAAAGATTCTAATTTCTAAAACAGTTTTTGACTATACCTTTATGTAAGGTGTCATTGTGAGGTGTTGTCCACGGTTGGGACATGAGTCACATTTGGTATATATTTGTATCCAAACTCACAGCATATGTGTTGTTGTATTTTGTACGACAATTATTGTAATAAAGTTATAGTTATTTTCTGTACCATGTATTTGGCGACTCAGAATAGGTTGGATGGAGTGGACCTATTTTGGGGTCGTTACATCTATTATGGATACTAGCTTTGATTGTATTCATGTTTTGATCATTCTTGAATTTTACCCCACTATGATTATTTATGAGGTATTTTTTGGACATGGAATAGCTGAAATACGAATCCTTAATATTTATTCTTTTGTTGCACTGGATTCGTTTTTTTTAAAATATTTTTCAGCATCCTCAGTCTTAAATGATGATATAACTGAATATCTTTGGCCTGTAATGCAAAGATGAATGATTTCTGATGAATATCTTTGGCCCGTAGTGCAAAGATAAACAGATATTTAGATGAATATGACCAACTGATGAATATCTTTGGCCTGTAGTGTAAAGATGAATATTTGATTCCAGATATATATTGATTAATGTTACAGGGATAAAATGTTGACGATGAACTTTTAAATTCATATATAAAAGATAGTAGTTTGCATTCTCTACTTAACTCTTCTAATGAATTATTATTTCCGCTGCGAATATTGATTTAAAACTAGTTGTCTATTGTATTCTATTAGATTTTTCCCTGTTGAAGACTAACGATAATTTGTTCTATGTTATCTTAGTCATAATATTCTTTACTGGGCTAGTTGAGCTCACCATTTTTCTTGTTGTTCTATTTTTTTTCTTAGAAGGCGAGAATGTAGCGAGTACTAGTCGGGGTGTGGAATAATGGTTCTAGAAGTGGTTTTAGTAGTCCTCACCATTTTTATAAAATAATGTATCAATAATTGAAATGAGGACCTATTTGAGTGTGTATATTGTCTAGATGACAATATTTGTATTTAAACTCACAGTTTTTATGTTGTATTAATAAAGTTGTAGTTGTTTCTGTACCATGTATTTTGACGACTCAGAATGAGTGTTGTATACCTGTTTTGGGGGTGTCACATATTATAAATACAAATCGAGAAAATAAAGAGAGAAAAATAAAAAAATAATAAGAATTGAACTTATAACGTAATGATTATAATATCTTAATCACAGATCCGGTTAGCATGAAGTTTATTTTTAGGTAAGTTGGTCAATTGACCAATAGAATGCTAACACACATAGAGCCTCGTCTGCGTGTCAACACTATATTAATAAAGATATACCAATTTTAGCAATTGTTTAAACATATATTAAAAAAAACTTTCCAGCTATATTAGTTTCCAAATAAGATTGAAATGTTGAAATCAAATAAACTTCTAAATATAAGGAACTTCCTTAATATACTCCATTTGGGGGATAAATATTTTTTTGGTCACTCTATTTTAAGTCAACTTACAATTGAGTCACTTAACTTTTTTTCCTACAGTCAACTCACTGAACTTTTATTTTCTAACAAACCGTTACAAAAACCATTAAGTCATGTTAACTTTAAACGGTTTGATCAATATAATGCTGAGTTGTAAAAAAGATGATGTGACAATAATAATCCAACGTGGAATATAATAATATTAATAATAATATTAATAATAATAATATTAATTCTGATAATAATAATAATGCCGATAATAATAATTATTATTATTATTCTGATAATTCTGATAATAATAATAATAATAATTCCGATAATAATAATAGTAATAATACAGATAATAATAATAATAATAATTTTTATAATTTTTATGGTTTATAATTTCCTTAATTAATTATATTTTCTAATTATTACATAAAAACTCATTTGATATTAATTATAAAAATAAGTAAATATATATTTTACATTTATTATTATAATAATAATACCGATAATGATAATAATAATATCAATAATAATAATAACAATAACACCAATAATAATAATAATAATAATAATAATAATAATAATAATAATAATAATAATTTTTATGATTTATAATTTCCTTAATTATATTTTCTAATAATTACATAAAAAGTCATTTGATATTAATTATAAAAATAATTAAATATATTTTTTCATTTATGTTGTTGTATTTTATATTTTTTTTAAAAAGTTTTTTTATTTGTATTTTATTTTAAAAGATTTTCTTTCATTTTCTCCATAAAATTTGTTCTTTCCACTTAAGCGTTGAAACTCATGAATAAATATTCCATGTCATCTTTTTCTTTCTTGTGTTAAATTCCGATAAAAGTCAAATAACTTAATGATTTTTGTAACGGTCTGTAAGAAAACTAAAATTTAAGAAAAAATAGTTTAGTGACTCATTTGTAAATTGACCTAAAGTAGAGTAATCAAAAAAACATTTTTCCCACTCCATTTGACCAACATGTATAATCATATTGTATTAAAACTATAATGAATAAAAACTAACATATTATATATGTATTATGTCAATAAAAAGTTATCAAAATTTTGTGAAAAAAAATTATATAAACTAGCCCCTGCCTTGTGCCTCCTATCAAACTTGTTACATACTAAAGGTATACGGAATAAATTAAGTCATCGGGGATAAAATTTGTAATATATGAGAAACTAATATTCCAATAATTTAGATGAGGTACGTAGCCAATTCTGTCAAGGAGCCCATGGCAAGATGGAAATTTGGGATGATTTTGATAGCGATTTTGCATCTGAACCTCTTCTTTGTACGAATGTGGCGAAGGATCATAAAAACATTTTACGCAATCCAACACTGTGTCCAAGTTTGGCGTCCCTAAAAATCTAGATGAGTTTAGAAGGCGGCATGGTACCTTGTCATCAAGATGAATCAAATTATGCTCAAATGTCTCTTCTTTCTCTTTTATTTGATGAGATCTGTAAAACATAACTGAATGAGAGTAAAAGGTTAAAATATCATAATGATATTAAAAAGAAGGTTCTGAAATATATAATAATAACTAATTCATGTTGTATATTTGGGACGTGATTATTAGAAAAACAATATTGTATGTATTATTATGATATGTATGTGTATGAAAATTAAGTTCTTTATGCACCATTATAGTAGTAATTCCTACTATAATTACTACCCGTACAATGAATATGGTCATTATTTTTTCGTGCGTTTTTTTAATACTTCTGTTACAATCTTTTTTCAACTTTAAGTATTCCCCACCCCCCTCCCCTACTCTACCCCAACCCAAATTTGGCTTGTTGGATTTCATATATGGTGGCGTGACACCTTCTACTACTTCTAACTTCTAGCATGCATCTTCTAGCTGAGTTCCATATAGTAGTACTACTTCCATGGAAAATACGGAATGATAAACGTATACAATTTTCTTTAAACATAAACTATATATATAAAATAAATAATTTTACTATTCAATAAGAATTAAATGGTGATTATTTGGTTAATTAACTAAATTTTTGCAGAAGACGTGTATTTTTTTTTAAAAAAAACTTTGTCAATGTCATATATGTATCATTTCCACTCTTTTATATATTCGTTCCTCTAATCTTCTTATAATAAATAATAATTTATATTATATTATTTTTAAAATAATTAAGGAATTAAGTATTTATGTGTGTGTGTGTATATATATATATATATATATATATATATATATATATATATATATATATGTATGTAATGTTCTTATTTATTTTATTAACAATATTATTATAACTAAATACATGTTTTACATGTGCAATCGAAAAGCACACAATTATTCAAAAAAATTGGTTTGGCCGAGAACCCTGTTAAATTATTTAGAGGGTCACTATATTATGATCCCAGTGAATAAAAATCCTAAACTATAATTAATATTCAATTTCTAAACTACCTAAACTAAATAAAAATAAAATTGCGTACCATTATCAGGAGGCACGCGGCGTGCTTCTTTGTCATCAAGATTAATTAGATTATCAGATGACCATTGTTCTTCTTCTACCTGATGAGATCTATGGATGAACATAACTGAACTAATGAATAAAAAGGTTAAGATTTTATAAACTACAAATTCATTGTACGCCATAACTAATAGTTGTGCAATAGTATCTTAAGACTCTCTCTCTCTCTATATATATATACGTGTGAGCATAGTATTTAAATTATATAATTCTCTAAGTTTCATAATCCAATTCAAATTAGAACTCTCTAAGTTTCATAATCCAATTCAAATTAGAACTAGCGGTTCACTTAAGAAGTTTGATTTTGATTAGAAGTCCATAAATAATTGAGCACTTATTTATTTACATTATACATTATTATTACATATATATATAGGGAATAATGGAAAAAGGAATGTAATACTAGTGTATTTATCTTAGTGTATGTGTGAGTTGATTTCTTAACAAATCCCAATTCTTTAAGATTGCAAATCCGGATAACCTCTCAAATTCAGTAACAATTTCCTGAAATTGGTAGTAAGTTATTAAGGTACAACAATTCACTTAGAATCCCTCTAAAGGAAAAGTTTGAACTAGACATTTGTTTTACCTTCTCTGCAACAGTGAGAGCTGAACAATAAAGAACCAATTTTCCCGACAAACCATTAGAGTTCCAACTCGAGCAACTATCATTTTTAACCACCACGTATTAAAAGTGGAGAGTGATATTAAGAGAGGGGGGGGGGAGTGGGTGGTGTGGATGACGAAGGAAAATGTAGAGATTGGGGTGGTTTATATAGGGAAATGATATTTCCACAACAGTTTTTGATATTTTCACACGAAAAGTGTCGCTATAGATCCTATAACGACGATTTTTACATCTACAGCGACACTTTGCGTGTAGAAATATCAGAAATTGATGTGAAAATATCGCTTGCCTTTATATAATGTAATGTAATACTACTAAGGAGGCCGTAATGCATGATGTGTACTGTAGAATCGTAAGAATCATAATCTATGTGAGTGCTATTATGATTATCTATATATAGGTGTTAATATATTTTACTCTTTTCTTTAAACAAAAACTATATGTATAAAATAAATAATTTACTATTCAATAAGAATTAAATGTTGATTATTTGGTTAATTAACTAAATGTTTGCGGCCAGGGACAAAGCTACATGATGGGGCCTCGGGGTGTGCTTTGATTCTACTAGAAAAAAAATTATTCTATAATATATGATAAATTGAGAAAAAATATAAGTGTAATGGACAAATTTATCTCACTAAAATTTTATAAATTTTCTAATAAACGGGATTATATTGAAATTTTTATAACTTTCTCAATGTCATATATCTCACTTCCACTCTTATATATATCCATGTTCCTCTAATCTTCTTATAATAAATAATAATTTATATTATTTTATTTTAAAAATAATTAACGAATTAATATTTATGTTTGTGTGTGTGTGTGTATATATATATACATATATATATATATATATATATATATATATATATATAATGTTACTACTTTTTTTTATTAACAATATTATTGTAACTAATTAAATAAATATTTTACATATGCAACTGTAAAGCACACAATAATTTATACCATCACAATATTTTGATCCCACTAGATAAAAATCCCGAACTACAATTAATATTCGTTCCCAAACTAATTAAAAATAAAATTGTGTACCATTATTAAGAAGGAGGTGGCGTGTTACTTTGTCATCAAGATTAATTAGATGATCAAATGACCTTTCTTCTTCTTGATGAAATTTGTATATAAACATAACTGAAACAATGAATAAAAAAGTTAAGATTTTAAAAACTATTAATTGTTAATATATGTGTGTGTGATATGTAGATAACATAAGTGATTTGAGGAGTAAAAAGGTTGAGAATTATGTTACATGATACTAATACGACTCCTATATAACACATAACTCAAATATTCTCTTCGTTCTTAAATAAGTGACGTTTTAAAAGAAAAAATTTATTTTAATTTATTTGCCGTTTATAACTTTCTAGAAGAATAGACTATTTATTTTCTTATATCACTACTACCTTCTTTCATTGTCCAAAGAAATTCTCTCCCTTATATTAATAATTTTCAATTTTTCATAAAGTGGTAGTGATGAAATTTTACACAAATTTTAATTATTAAATGATAGCATTAAATAATTTTTTTAATCTATGTGCAAAAATCTTAAACGAAAATTATTTAGTAACAAATGGAATATATTTTGTTTGTTAGAGTAACGTTCAACTATAAAGCCCAATCAGTTGGTCAAACAACTTTGTTCGTAGGACTAAATATATGATACTCCTTCCGTTTCTTAATATAAGTCGTTTTAGAGAAGTGTTTTTGTTCCTTAATATAAGTCGTTTGAGAATTTCAAGTAAGCATTAATTGCTTAGTTTCCACTATTACATCAAGTATTAAATATAATTTTGGTTCTCTCACTATACAATCATTTCTTTAATACTTATGCACAACTCTAAAAAGACTTATACTAGATTAAAGAACGAAGGGAGTATATAAAGTTGAAACTGGCACACATATTTGGTATGATAATTTTTACACAAACTATTTTGTTCCTAATCTTTTTTAGCAAACTATTTGTTCCTAACCTATAATTTTGGCCCCCTTCTTATACTTCTCGCTTCTTTGGCACCCTTGGCATGGGTGTATATTCTTGGTTCCTGCTCACACCCAATGCTCTAATTACCTACACAATTCCTAACCTGTAACAGTTTTTAAGCTTTCAAACTATAAAAAGCTCACATCCAATGCTCTAATAACCACCTACACAATTAAGCCTACATAGCTACTTATAGCAAAAAACAAAACAAACCTAGCTTACAATCATCATGACCATGTTTACTTTCTTCACCTTCTTCTTTCTCTTTGTTATTTCATACTTCAATATATGTTGCCCGAGCACCCCAAAATGCAACAACTATTAAAATGAAGTTGATTCCTCGCCACTCTATTTTCCCTCCAGCAATAGTCAAGACTGATTACAATGAGTACGACTATGAAAATGATGAAAGCGTCCAGAGTTTTCTTAGTCCAGTTCAAGAATCAAACATTTTTCTAGCCAGCATACAAATTGGGGAACCGCCAGTAGCCCAGGTAATGGTACCCGATGTGACGCCCCCAAAATAGGTATACAACACCCATTCTGAGTCACCAAATACATGGTATAGAAAGTAAACTACAACTTCAATAATACAATTATCGTGCAAAATACGATAACACATACTGCGAGTTTAAATACAAATATTATCTTCCAGACAATATTCACACTCAAATAAATCTTCATTACAATTATTCAAATATTATTTTACAGAAATAGTGAGGACTGCTAAAATATTTTTCTAGAACCATCACTCCATACCCCGACTAGATCCTACTATGTTCTCACCTCCTTAGAAGAAAAATAGAACAAAAAGGAAAAGGGTGAGCTCAACTAGCCCAGTAAAGAATATTATGACTAAGATAATATACAACAAATTATCATTAGTCTTCAACAGGAAAAAATCTGATAAAATATAATAAACAACAAGTTTTAGATCAACAACTGCAGCGGAAACAACAATCCATTAGAAGAGTCAAGTAGAGAAAAAATGATAACTTTAAATTTTTACGAATAACGGCGTAGTTGTTGTCGTTAACACTGTTGGAATACCCGGTGGTTAAAATACAGTAATACACGTTATTGCATAGTAGCACACGGTATTGCACAGTATTTTTTTGAAATTATTGATTCTTACGTAAGAAGGCACTACTCAATAATTGTTACAGTAATTACTGTTCAATATTTTATTTTATTGATTCAATAATTGCTACGTTGAAATTTTATATTATTGTTGTTCAATAATTTTCACTGCACAGTATTTTCCATTATCAGATCAATAATTCATATTATTTGAATAATATTATTAGATAATATTATTGGCAATGTCTAGAAAGTTCTATCTAAGGAGAGGTTTGGTCACCTAATTGCGCGCCAGTAAGGAGAAATTCTTATTGGAAAGCCCCCTCTTTCCTGGGAACGGTCTGGTTGTCATAAATGTGATTCTGTAATATTATTTGTGAATAATTAATTATTGATTCATATGATAATGAAATATTTATTTTATGTGGATATAAATGAGGGATATATTTTTGTGGTTAAAAATAAAGGAGTTAATGTTGAGGTGTTTTATCTGTATTTTTGTCGGAACGGAGGTATTGAAAATCAAATTAGGATTTTTGAGATATTTTGCGAGGGTTATAATTTTTAATCCGACCGTTGGATCGTGGTAATATTTGGATATGTTATACATATAAAAGTTGAGTATATGTCCACAAATTTTGAACCGTTAAAAATGAACGTATGATTTGTTATGAATTTTACGAGATGACTAGTTCAGAAATTGTTGAATTTTCGGAGTTAATCATTTTGGTGAAAAATTCTAGAATTGGTGGGCCCCACTCTTGGTGGGTGAAGAAATGTGCTGAGATTTTTATTCAATTGTGGTGGGTGGGAATAGTAGCAGGTAAAGCCATCAGGTTACAGGTTAAGTCTGCTTCGGCGTGTTAACATTTTCCTATAAATAGAGGGCTAAGTTAGAATTGAAAATCACACCAGAAACAAGTTTTCTCTCTTTCTCTCTCTAGATTATTGAGTGTATTTTGTGAGTATTTAGATACTTGATAAGTTGCTATTCATCAGTGCGAGTTTTCTTCAGCGGCATACCCGATATCCAGTCAGAAGTACTGCTCTTTTGAGGTAAAGGATAGTAAGGGATAGTATGGGGTATTATATTCTTCTTAAAATGATGTTTTCTTCAATATCATTATACCGAAATGTTGGTATGAACTTTTTATCAAATTTAGAACTTTTTGAGTCGGGGTTACTATTCACGTATACGGCACTATTCACGTATACGTCACTATTCATGTATATGGCACTATTTACGTATATGACATTATTTACGTATACGGTAGTATATACGAATACGGAGTACTATTTACGTATATGACATTATTTACGTATACGGTAGTATATACGAATACGGAGTACTATTCACGAGTTACTATTCATGAGTTACTATTCACGAGTTACTATTCATGAGTTACTATTCACGAGTTACTATTCACGAGTACTATTCATGACAAAAATTGGTTTCTTTTTCTGACCAAATTATCGTTGATTTGTGATTGTTGCTCTTGAAAATAAATGCAGTTGTTGATCATATTATTTTTATTATCATATATAACATTTTTATAACCCTGATGTTGAATTTCTCTTTCACTTGAGTGTAAAGATGGGTAAATTATTGGTATGATCGTGACTGAGGAATATCTTTAGCTTAAGTGTAAAGATGAATTGATTAACATGGTTATAATTATTGTTTATATAAATTCTGAAATGATTATATATTTCTTTGAGATGTGAATATATTTGGCCTGTAGTGCAAATATGAACTGTTGAGGAATATCTTTTGCCTGTAGTGCAAAGATAAATTATTGATGAATATCTTTGGCTCGTAATGCAAAGATGATATGTTGTTGAATATCTTTGGCCTGTAGTGCAAAGATGACTTGGTGATGAATATCTTTGGGCCGTAGTGCAAAGATGAATTTATTAGTATGATTATGAACATGAACTGTGATTTGGTATAACCATGATCTTTGATATTTCAGGTGATAAAAATTATCTTTGTCCTGGATGAGAAAAGGAATTTAGAACTACAATTATGATTATGAGTTATTTATATGATTGTAGAAAGGAACTGTTGAGTGATGTTATAGGGATAGAACATTGTTGGTGGATTTTTAACATGGAGAAAAAAATAGACTTTATGGTCTATTTGACTCTTCTAATGGATTGCTCATTCCGCTGCAACTATGGTTGAAAAATTTTATCATCTACCATATGTTCTAAATCTCTGATTTATTACTGTTGAAGGCTATTGAT
Organism: Panax notoginseng; assembly: GCA_016801055.1. Taxonomy (NCBI): domain Eukaryota; kingdom Viridiplantae; phylum Streptophyta; class Magnoliopsida; order Apiales; family Araliaceae; genus Panax; species Panax notoginseng. The sequence goes on along the minus strand of CM029013.1, from coordinate 60,595,145 downwards.
AATTTATTTATCTTTAGTCATGATATTCTTTACTGGGCTAGTTGTGCTCACCCTTTTGTTTCACAATTCCTTTCAGGTAATAAGAGTGAAGCTGGGTCGAGCGGGAGTAACAGGAGAATAGAACGGTGGTCATCATTTAGTAGTTATATTTGATGAATCTAATAGGGTAAGGCGAACCCAACGTTGGAAGGGTGTTTTGCCACTATCATACAAGATATCTAATGTCATACAACCTCGTGTCATCATAAGACAGGGTTGTGCTCATCCACTTGCTGAGTATATTTACGAGCACTACCTATATAATCTTGGTGTTTGTTTGAAGTATAATTCACGATTAAAGACAGTGGAGATAATGATAAGTCAAGAGAAGACTCACCATTGGGATGAATATGATAGTAATCTTCTCGTTTTTCTTTGGGGTCTATCAATTCAACTAAGGATAATTCTGTGGCCATATGATATCTATCATAACCTAGACGCATGGCCTCCCATGTACGAAGGTTTCCTTGAGCACTTCCCAAAGATTCTAATTTTTAAAACAATTTTTGACTATACCTTTATGTAATGTGTCATTGTGAGGTGCTGTCCACGGTTGGGACATGAGTCACATTTGGTATATATTTGTATCCAAACTCACAGCATATGTGTTGTTGTATTTTGCACGATAATTGTTGTAATAAAGTTGTAGTTATTTTCTATACCATGTATTTGGCGACTCAGAATAGGTTGGATGGAATGGACCTATTTTGGGATCGTTACATCTATTATGGATACTAGCTTTGATTGTATCCATGTTTTGATCATTCTTGAATTTTACCCCACTATGATTATTTATGAGGTATTTTTTGGACATGGAATAGCTGAAATACGAATCCTTAATATTTATTCTTTTGTTGCACTAGATTCGTTTTGTTTAAAATATTTTTCAGCATCCTCAGTCCTAAATGATGATATAACTGAATATCTTTGGCCTGTAATGCAAAGATGAATGATTTCTGATGAATATCTTTGGCCCGTAGTGCAAAGATGAACAGATGTTTAGATGAACATGACCAACTGATGAATATCTTTGGCCTGTAGTGCAAAGATGAATATTTGATTTCAGATATATATTGATTAATGTTACAAGGATAAAATGTTGACGATGAACTTTTAAATTCATATATAAAATATTGTAGTTTGCATTCTCTACTTAACTCTTCTAATGAATTATTATTTTCGCTGCGAATATTGATTTAAAACTGGTTGTCTATTGTATTCTATTAGATTTTTTCCTGTTGAAGACTAACGATAATTTGTTCTATGTTATCTTAGTCATAATATTCTTTACTGGGCTAGTTGAGCTCACCATTTTCCTTGTTGTTCCATTTTTCTTCTCAGGAGGCGAGTATGTAGCGAGTACTAGTCGGGGTGTGGAATGATGGTTCTAGAAGTGATTTTAGTAGTCCTCACCATTTTTGTAAAATAATGTATCAATAATTGAAATGAGAACCTATTTGAGTGTGGATATTGTCTAGATGAAAATATTTGTATTTAAACTCACAATTTTTGTGTTGTATTAATAAAGTTGTAGTTGTTTCTGTACCATGTATTTTGACGACTCAGAATGGGTGTTGTATACCTGTTTTGGGGGTGTCACATATTATAAATACAAATCGAGAAAATAAAGAGAGAAAAATAAAAAAATAATAAGAATTGAACTTATAACCTAATGATTATAATATCTTAATCACAGATCCGGTTAGCATGAAGTTCATTTTTAGGTAAGTTGGTCAATTGACCAATAGAATGCTGACACACATAGAGCCTCGTCTGCGTGTCAGCACTCTATTAATAAAGATATACCAATTTTAGCAACTGTTTAAACATATATTAAAAAAAACTTTCCAGCTATATTAGTTTCCAAATAAGATTGAAACGTTGAAATCAAATAGACTTCTAAATATAAGGAACTTCCTTAATATACTCCATTTGGGGGATAAATATTTTTTTGGTCACTCTATTTTAAGTCAACTTACAATTGAGTCACTTTAACTTTTTTTCCTACAGTCAACTCACTGAACTTTTATTTTCTAACAAACCGTTACAAAAACCATTAAGTCATGTTAACTTTAAACGGTTTGATCAATATAATGCTGAGTTGTAAAAAAGTTGATGTGACAATAATAATCCAACGTGGAATATAATAATAATAATAATATTAATAATAATATTAATAATAATAATATTAATTCTGATAATAATAATAATGCCGATAATAATAATAATAATTATTTTTCTGATAATTCTGATAATAATAATAATAATAATTCCGATAATAATAATAATACCGATAATAATAATAGTAATAATACAGATAATAATAATAATAATCATAATAATAATAATAATAATAATAATAATTTTTATAATTTTTATGGTTTATAATTTCCTTAATTAATTATATTTTCTAATTATTACATAAAAACTCATTTGATATTAATTATAAAAATAAGTAAATATATATTTTACATTTATTATTATAATAATAATACCGATAATGATAATAATAATATCAATAATAATAATAACAATAACACCGATAATAATAATAATAATAATAATAATAATAATAATAATAATATAGCTAATAATAATATTTATAATTTTTATGATTTATAATTTCCTTAATTATATTTTCTAATAATTACATAAAAATTCATTTGATATTAATTATAAAAATAATTAAATATATTTTTTCATTTATGTTATTGTATTTTATTTTATTTTTTAAAAAGTTTTTTTTATTTGTATTTTATTTTAAAAGATTTTCTTTCATTTTCTCCATAAAATTTGTTCTTTCCACTTAAGCGAAAATTCCATGTCAGCTTTTTCTTTCTAGTGTTAAATTCCGTTAAAAGTCAAATAACTTAATGGTTTTTGTAACGGTTTGTAAGAAAACTAAAGTTTAAGAAAAAATAGTTTAGTGACTCATTTGTAAATTGACCTAAAGTAGAGTAATCAAAAAATATTTTTCCCACTCCATTTGACCAACATGTATAATCATATTGTATTAAAACCATAATGAATAAAAACTAACATATTATATATGTATTATGTCAATAAAAATTATATAAACTAGCCCCTGCCTAGTGCCTGCGAACTTGTTACATACTAAAGGTATACGGAATAAATTAAGTCATCGGGGATAAAATTTGTAATATATGAGAAACTAATATTCCAATAATTTAGATGAGGTACGTAGCCAATTCTGTCAAGGAGCCCATGGCAAGATGGAAATTTGGGATGATTTTGATAGCGATTTTGCATCTGAACCTCTTCTTTGTACGAATGTGGCGAAGGATCATAAAAACATTTTACGCAATCCAACACTGTGTCCAAGTTTGGCGTCCCTAAAAATCTAGATGAGTTTAGAAGGCGGCATGGTACCTTGTCATCAAGATGAATCAAATTATGCTCAAATGTCTCTTCTTTCTCTTTTATTTGATGAGATCTGTAAAACATAACTGAATGAGAGTAAAAGGTTAAAATATCATAATGATATTAAAAAGAAGGTTCTGAAATATATAATAATAACTAATTCATGTTGTATATTTGGGACGTGATTATTAGAAAAACAATATTGTATGTATTATTATGATATGTATGTGTATGAAAATTAAGTTCTTTATGCACCATTATAGTAGTAATTCCTACTATAATTACTACCCGTACAATGAATATGGTCATTATTTTTTCGTGCGTTTTTTTAATACTTCTGTTACAATCTTTTTTCAACTTTAAGTATTCCCCACCCCCCTCCCCTACTCTACCCCAACCCAAATTTGGCTTGTTGGATTTCATATATGGTGGCGTGACACCTTCTACTACTTCTAACTTCTAGCATGCATCTTCTAGCTGAGTTCCATATAGTAGTACTACTTCCATGGAAAATACGGAATGATAAACATATACAATTTTCTTTAAACATAAACTATATATATAAAATAAATAATTTTACTATTCAATAAGAATTAAATGGTGATTATTATACGGAATACGGAATAAACATTACTATTCCATGGAAAATACGGAATGACATGTTTACTTGAAAATGACGTAATGTGCCATATTATATTATTATATTTGTAATAATATAATGACGTATTGTGCCATATTAAAAAGTAAACATATGTATTTTTTAACGTACTGTGCCATTTTTTGACGTACTATGCCATATTAATTAGTAAACATATGTAGTACGGTTGATATTATATTTGTAAATAATTAAACAAAACATAATTTGATATTAATTACAAAAATAACTAAATATATTTTTCATTTATTTTCTTATTTTTTGGCAAACTTTTTGAATTTATATTATTATATTTGTAAATAATTAAACAAAAAATAATTTGATATTAATTACAAAAATAATTAAAGACATTTTTCATTTATTTTCTTGTTTTTTGGCTAACTTTTCTAATTTATATTATTATATTTGTAAAGAATTAAATAAAAATTTATTTGATATTAATTACAAAATTAATTGAATATATTTTTTATTTATTTTCTTAATTTTTTGGCCTACTTTTCTAATTTATATTATACTTTAAAATAATTCTTTTATTTTGTCCATAATTTTTTCCCTCTAAATCCACATAATCAAGGCCACATAGGATAATTCTCGACACAAACTTTTTTTTCACAAGTCAGCTGTTTACATGACAAACCGTTTAAATTCAACCTGACTTACCAGATTTTCTAACGGTTTGTAAGAAAAGTCGAGTACAATGAGTTAATTGTAAGGAAAAAAAAGTTCAATAATCCATTTGTAAGTCGACGTAAAGTACAGTGATTTAGAAAAATTTAACTCATATTATTACTAATATTTAACTTGGCATAATAGGCCATAGGGTTTTATAATCTTGATGGACGATTTTAACCCTTAACTATTCTATAAATAAAACAGTTAGGGTTTGGTCTCAGTTGTCGTCTCAAGAACTTTATACACGCCTATACATCCATCATAAGATTGAGAGAGGCAATTGAAAATCTTCACCCTTACGCGCAACGGAATCTTTATACATATCAGATGTATTCTCTCAATTTATATAAGTACTTAATATTATTATGATTATTAATTTTATTTTATTCTATGCAATAATACGTTTCTATATAATTTACTCTCTCCGTTCCTAAAAGATTGTCGTTTTAGGAAGTAATTTTTGTTCCAAAAAGATTGTCGATTTGAGTTTATCAATACATATTAGCCATTTTTTCCATACTTTACCCTTATTTAAAATTTTCTCCTATTTAAAGTTTTCTTTCCTTCCCAATAATTCTTATTCAATTCAATGTTATAATCCAAGTTGTAAGACCCCAAATTATTATTAAATAAAATTTAAATTTCCTCTATTTATTATTTTGAAATAGTAAGGGTTAAATTGATTAACGAGGTTAGTTATGGGTAAAATGTGCAAATATTTCAAATAAGCAGGTGGTTATAAAATATTCATTGTTGTCGGGGAATATTCGTTTGGTCGTGGAATATTCTTTCTGTCGGGGAATATTCGTACGACGGTGCAGTCTTTTGTGGGCCCCATAACGGAAAGCGATTAGATGAAGAAAACGACAAGTATAAGTTGTTTATAAATAACGGCGTAGTTGTTACCGTTAATACTGTTAGAATACCCGGTGGTTAAAATACAGTAATACGCGTTGTTGCACAGTAGTACACTGTATTGCACCAATTATTGATTCTTACGTAAGAAGGCACTACTCAATAATGGTTACAGTAATTACTGTTCAGTATTTTATTTTATTGATTCAATAATTGCTGCGTTGATATTTTATATTACTGTTGTTTCAATAATTGTCACTACACAGTATTTCCCATTATCAGATCAATAATTCATATTATTTGAATACTATTATTAGATAACATTATTGGCAATGTCTAGAAAGCTCTGTCTAAGGAGAGGTTTGGTCATCTAATTGCGCGCCAGTAAGGAGAAATCCTTATTTGAAAGCCCCCTCTTTCCTAGGAATTGCCTGGTTGCCAGTATTGCGATTCTGTAATATTATTTGTGAATAATTAATTATTGATTTATATGATGAGGAAAATATTAATTTTATGTGGATATAGATGGAGAAAATTTTTAAGTGACAATTATTAAAAAAAATGATATTTTATCTTTTCTGATAAAATAATTTATTTAATAATATAATAATGGTGATAGTTTTACAATGAATGTGAGATATATGAGTATATGAGGAGGAAGAGTATTTTTTTTGTATTAAATGATTAACACATATTTTGTGTGTCGGTGGACCCCATTTCTTGACTGAAATTTGATTATAGCCTGTAAAATTGCCCGTTTATGGATTTCGGTCAATTTCTGTTTGGAATTTGGAAAAACTTTCTTCTGCAAAGTTGTAGAGAATTGAATTTCCTATAAAAAGTCGCGAGATTTGAATTTTCTGATAAAAGGGTTATTTTCTATGAATTATTAAAGTTTTAAAAAATAAAATGATTTTTATTAATTATGGGTGGGACCCACTTTTATTCTAACACATGTGGGCTGCTAATTTGGGTCAAGGATGGCTGGTGGCTGAATTGGCATGCGTAGAAATGAGTTTTGTAATTATAATATTTTATTGTTTAGTCTCCTTTGGCGTTATAGCATTTTCCTATAAATAGGTGCTTAAGTTAGAATTGAAAATCACACCAAAAACAAGTTTTCTCTCTTTCTCTCTCTAGATTATTGAGTGTATTTTGTGAGTATTTAGATACTTTGAGAGTTTCTATTCATCAGAGCAAGTTTTTTTCAGCCTTATACCGGTATTCCGACCAGAAGTACTGTCTTTACGAGGTAAGGGATGTTATTTTATTCGAAAATGATATTATTTCTTCAATATCATTATGCTAAAATATTGGTTAAATTTTTTTATCAAATTTAGAACTTTTCACGTCGGGGTTACTATTCATAAGTTACTATTCACGAGTTACTATTCACGAGTTACTATTCACGAGTTACTATTCACCGAAAATGAAATTTTCTCCTTTTCGTCCAAAATATCTATTCTGGGTAATAGCTTTGATTGTATCCATGTTTTGATCATTCTTGAATTTTACTTCACTATGAATAATTATAAGGTATTTTTGGACATGGATAAATCGAAATACGAATCCTTAATATTTGTTATTTTGTTTCACTGGATTCGTTTTCTTTAAGATATTTTTTCATCATCCTCAGTCTTAAATGATGATATTACTGAATATATTTGGCCTGTAAAGCAAAGATGAATGATTAACTGATGAATATCTTTGGCCCGTAGTGCAAAGATGAACAGGTGTTGAGATGAACATGACCGACTGGTGATACAAATGAATATCTTTGGCCTGTAGTGCAAAGATGAATATTTGATTAAAGATGGTTATTGATTGTTGTTACAGGGATAAAATATTGATGATGGACTTTTAAATCTTAGAAGATAGTAGAACTCATTCTCTACTTGACTCTTCTAATGGTTTGCTGTTTCCGCTGCAGTTATTGATTTAAAACTTGTTGTCTATTGTATTCTATTAGATTTTTCCCTGTTGAAGACTAACGATAATTTGTTCTGTATTATCTTAGTCATAATGTTCTTTACTGGGCTAGTTGAGCTCACCCTTTTCTTTTTTGTTCCATTTTTCTCAGGAGGCGAGAATGTAGCGAGTACTAGTCGGGGTATGGAATGATGGTTCTAGAAGTTATTTTAGTAGTCCTCACTATTTTTGTGAAATAATGTATTAATAATTGTGATGAGGACTTATTTGAGTGTGGAAATTGTCTAGATGACAATATTTGTATTTAAACTCACAGTTCTTATGTTGTAACAGTAAAGATGTAGTTGTTTCTGTACCAAGTATTTTGGCAACTCAGAATGGGTGTTGTATACCTATTTTGGGGGCGTCACAGTTGGTATCAGAGCTTAGGGATATGATCTCTGGCAGAGATCGGAGAATAGAACTAGGAGGGGAGAGACGAATAAATCCTTCGTTAGTGTGTCCTACCTGAGCTTATTTATTGGTCAGTCATAATATAGGGGTATTATGTGATTTGTTAATTTATTTAATTAACCCTTATTTTATGGTAGTATTTGAGAATGTCGACTGAGAATGTTAACAGTGGAGTAAATGAAACCGTGGAGACACCAGTGCTTACCAACGAGGAGAACGTGCAACAGGCTGGCAATGTTCCTCCTGTGAACAACACCAATGAGCAGATGATGAACGATGGAATGTTTAGAAGTTTTTTACAATTCATGCAAAACCAGACGAGGGAGACTAGTGTTCAAAATACAGGAGGAAATGATAGCAATTCACGGTTTGTCACAGCCAAACAGTTCAAAGAATTGGGACCACCAGAATTTAAGGAAAAACCAGATCCGATCATGGCGGAAACGTGGGTCAAGCAAATTACCAAGATATTCGATGTCTTGGGATGCACGGAAGAACAGAAGGTTCCATTCGCCACCTTTATGTTTCGTGGCGAGGCAGACTACTGGTGGGAGTTTGTGAAGCGTACCCATCCAGCCGCACTCAGCATGTCTTGGGAGACATTTCAGAAACTGTTCAATGATAAGTACTTTCCTGAAAGGATGTTATTTTATTCGAAAATGATATTATTTCTTCAATATCATTATGCTGAAATATTGGTTGAAAATTTTTATCAAATTTAGAACTTTTCACGCCGGGGTTACTATTCATGAGTTACTATTCACCGAAAATGAAATTTTCTTCTTTTCGTCCAAAATATCTATTCTGGGTACTAGCTTTGATTGTATCCATGTTTTGATCATTCTTGAATTTTACTTCACTATGAATAATTATAAGGTATTTTTGGACATGGATAAATCGAAATACGAATCCTTAATATTTGTTATTTTGTTTCACTGGATTCGTTTTCTTTAAAATATTTTTTCATCATCCTCAATCCTAAATGATGATATTACTGAATATCTTTGGCCTGTAAAGCAAAGATGAATGATTAACTGATGAATATCTTTGGCCCGTAGTGCAAAGATGAACAGGTGTTGAGATGAACATGACCGACTGGTGATACAAATGAATATCTTTGGCCTGTAGTGCAAAGATGAATATTTGATTAAAGATGGTTATTGATTGTTGTTACAGGGATAAAATATTGATGATGGACTTTTAAATCTTAGAAGATAGTAGAACTCATTCTCTACTTGACTCTTCTAATGGTTTGCTGTTTCCGCTGCAGTTATTGATTTAAAACTTGTTGTCTATTGTATTCTATTAGATTTTTCCCTGTTGAAGACTAACGATAATTTGTTCTGTATTATCTTAGTCATAATGTTCTTTACTGGGCTAGTTGAGCTCACCCTTTTTCTTTTTGTTCCATTTTTCTTAGGAGGCGAGAATGTAGCGAGTACTAGTCGGGGTATGGAATGATGGTTCTAGAAGTTATTTTAGTAGTCCTCACCATTTTTGTGAAATAATGTATCAATAATTGTGATGAGGACTTATTTGAGCGTGGATATTGTCTAGATGACAATATTTGTATTTAAACTCACAGTTCTTATATTGTAACAGTAAAGATGTAGTTGTTTCTGTACCATATATTTTGGCGACTCAGAATGAGTGTTGTATACCTATTTTGGGGGTGTCACACAAATAGTAATTGGTTGAATAAGAAGTAATTGGTTGAATTAAATAAGAAATATTGGGAAGAGAATAATTGGTTGAGACAATTACTAATGATAGTATAGTATTTTCGCTAGGTATTAATTATATTCCTTAATATGTGTGTATTAATCTTAAACGACAATCTTTTAGAAAGAGAGGGAGTATTCAACAGATATATGTGTAGACTTTTTATGCCTAATTAATTAAGTGATTAATATATATTAGTGCTTCGGTTTCAAAAATAAGTTCGTTCACCAACTAGCTAGGTAAGTGGGTGGTCAGAGCTAAGAGGTGGGTGGGACACAAGTCATGTGTGGATTTAACATGCAGTTTTTAAGTTGAATACTTAATTATATAGGGATCTTAACCATTTATAACTAACAGTGGTATGATCAATCGATATTTAAAGAAAAGTTCCATTTTAATTTTCTTTTACATATTAATGATATATTTTTGTTTTTATATTTAAAATTTATTAATGTTAGTTTAACCATCGTGACATAAATGATAACATTGTGATAGTAAAACATGGTATCAATTTTTAAATTACAATCATTAGAAGTGGCATTATTTGGTGGATTTTTGGCAAAAGAAACTCAATAAAAAAAAGAGAACCATATTGCAAATTAACCCCCTATTTGTCATGTTTTTGAAAAAGTGTCATATAATCTTTTTTTATCTTTTTTTTTACAAAGGTCTCTTTGTCTAGGACTAAATATATGATATAAAAAGTTGAAATCGGCACACATATTTGGTATGATAATTTTTACACAAATTACTTTGTTCTTAACTTTTTTTAGCAAACTATTTGTTCCGAACCTATAATTTTGGCACCCTTCTTATACGTCTCGCTTCTTTGGCACCCTTAGCATGTGGGTGTATATTTTTGGTTCCTGCTCACACCCAATGCTCTAAATTCTAATTACCTACACAATTCCCAATATGAAAACTCAATATATTTAACATATAATTATTGCAACATTTGACAAGATAACAGTGCAAATATGAAAACTCAATATATTAAATATAATTATTGTTTATTCCTTGGTTCAAAGGGGATGAACAAATAACGATGAAGCTGGTATATGGCACCCTTGGCATGATATGATTCTACTTCTTGGTGCCTGCAAATTACTTACTTTGTTATTAACATGTAACAGTTTCAATGTTTTCATACTATAAAAACCTCACACCTCAATGCAACTGCCTCTACCGAAACACCACCCACAAGTTCATTCCTCGCCACCCTATTAACAATGGACTATTACAACGAGTACGACTATGAATGAAAATGATGAAAGCTTCCAGAGTTTTCTTATTCCAGCTCAAAAATCAGATTTTTTTCTAGCGAGCATACAAATTGGGGAACCGCCAGTAGTCCAGCTAATGGTACCCGACACCTGATTCAATTTTTTCAAAAAAGAAATTAATAATTTTTATAAATAAATATTATTTTCAAGAAAAAAAAATAGAAAATTCTTCATATTTTAAAAAAATGAGTTAAATTTTATAAAACATAGATTCAAACAAATAAACTTTATTTTCTAAAGGGAAAAAAGATTTTTTTTAAAATCAGTAAGGTTTCATAAAACTTTAATTTTTTTAAATCTATATTTTATGAAACTTTACTCATTTTATGAAAAAAAAAAATTAAAGTTTCTAATATTTTTTACTGAAAATAATAATAATTTTTAAAAATATTTAAAATAATCATTTTTAATTAATTTAATGGGGTAATTTAAAAAATTAAAAGTTTAATGGTGTAATCAGTAGAACTTGTCAACTACTATGTATATTTTATTAGTTTTACCGATTTCATTGATATTTTTATTTTGTAGGTACATGTGATAATTCTTTGCTTCGATGACATTTTAAAGTGTTATTCCTTATCTTTTGTAAATTCTTATAATTTTAATAAAAATAATGAGTTGATAATTTATTTATTTATTTATTTAATTTTTATAAAGGGGGCACACTTCAAAAATTTTGCCCTGGGTCTTAAAAAACCCGGGACCGGCTCTGTCTATTAAATAAATAATTTTACTATTCAATAAGAATTAAATGGTGATTATTTGGTTAATTAACTAAATTTTTGCAGAAGACGTGTAATTATTTTTTTAAAAACTTTGTCAATGTCATATATATATATATATATATATATATATATATATATATATATCATTTCCACTCTTTTTTATATTCATGTTCCTCTAATCTTCTTATAATAAATAATAATTTATATTATATTATTTTTAAAATAATTAAGGAATTAAGTATATATATATATATATATATATATATATATATATATATATATATATATATATATATATATATGTAATGTTCTTACTTATTTTATTAACAATATTATTATAACTAAATATATGTTTTACATGTGTAATCGAAAAGCACACAATTATTCAAAAAAATTGGTTTGGCCGAGAACCCTATTAAATTATTTTGAGGGTCACCATATTATGATCCCAGTGGATAAAAATCCTAAACTATAATTAATATTCAATTTCTAAACGACCGAAACTAAATAAAAATAAAATTGCGTACCATTATCAGGAGGCAGGCGACGTGCTTCTTTGTCATCAAGATTAATTAGATTATTAGCTTCTTCTACCTGATGGGATCTGTGGATAAACATAACTGAAATAATGAATAAAAAGGTTAAGATTTTATAACCTACAAATTTATTGTTAATATTATTATATTTGTAGTACGCCATAGCTAACAGTTGTGCAATAGTATATCTTAAGTCTCTCTATATATATACACGTGTGAACATTAGTGTTTAAATTATATAATTCTCTAAGTTTCATAATCCAATTCAAATTAGAACTCTCTAATTAAGTGTCATATATAATCCAATTCAAGTTAGAAGAAGCAGTTCACTTGTGAAGTTTGATATGGATTAGGATTAGAATTTGATATGGACTATATATATATATATATATATATATATATATATATATATATATATATATATATATATATATATATAAAATGGAAAAAGGAATCTGATACTATGCCAGTGTACCAATTCAGTAGTACTTAACCTAAATCCAAATTCAAATACCCTTGTGTTTAGGACTCTCCCTCTATGTATGAACATTAGTATTTAAATTATATAATTCTATAAGATGAATATTCTTATAAATCTAAAACGGATTCCTTATATAATTCTATAAGACGAATATTTTTATATAAATCAAAAACGGATTTCTATCCTAGAACAATTCACATAATTAATTCTTAATATTGCGTTTGGATTGAAAGTATGGAATGAAGAATAGAATGATTCATTTCATTTCTCCCTCCCAAAAAATTAAACATAATTTTTTTCATTCCAATCATAATTAAACATAATTTTTTTCATTCCATATGAACGAGTCATTCCATTCCAAACGCAAGCTACGAATCTAGCTACTACATTCAAATTTGAAAGGGATTCCTATCCAAAACGTAGCATAAGACGAATACTCTTACAAATCTGAAAGGGATTCCTATCCAAAAAGAACAATTCACATTGTACGCGGGGTCCCACCATCTAATTAACTTGATTTAAATTCAAACACAAGCTACGAATCTAGCTACTACATTCAAATTTGTCAAGAATGACAATAATTAATGTCCATGAAATCTATAAACTTTTCGTTTTCATTTATATTATTTTACTCAAGGTTCATTAAGCAGACCCATTAAATGAATTATCATTTTATTAATAGCAGTCTAAATGACATAATATACTTAAGTTTGTAATTATAATTTTATTATTATGAATTCATTATTAAAATTAGTATTGGTGTCACACGCTTTGTGTGCGTAATTAAAATAAATTAATACATCAATTTTATATAAAAATTATAAAATATGCATTGTGTAACTAAAATAAATAAATTTTAAATAAAAATTATAGAATATGAGTGAGAAAATATAGGAGGGACTATAATTATTTTTACTGCACTCTCTTTTTAAAATATAGTGATGTACATGTACACTAAAAACAATTTGAGCATATAAGTAAGTACTGCACATATATATATATATATATATATATATATATATATATATATATATATATATACAATAAAACTCTTAAACGGACTGTTCGTTTACGAACAGTCCAACCTGGCACTACTCATTATCAAAGTCTTGCTTGACATACCACTACTCCCTCTTCACTAAAAAACAAAACTTTCATCCAAACAAAATCAATTATATCCAAACAGAACTTGCATCCAAACAAAACTGCTCTCTTCCGGCCATTCTCTTTTCTCTCTCTTTTCTCTCTACATACCATCGAATAAAAAAAAAGGCTAATAATACAATAAAACATAACTTCAATAAAATATAATTCTAGTGAATTAACAATTTTGGTTAACTACACACAACTTCAATAGTCATTACATAGTCACAAAAATAAAAATAGTAGTCAATTAATCAAGTAGATGAATAATTTTCGCCATCGTTTTCACTTGCATTTGAATTGAAATCTTCATAGCATACGGACGACCTACAAAAAATTCAATAAAATCACATTAAATAAAAAATATATTCATAATTTTGTCAAAATCAAATTAAAATGATAAAACAGAAATAAAAAGATTTGTTACTTGAGTTGAAGCATTGAACAATTTCTTTTATCATGTGCTTAACCAATTTTTCCACATCCACGACACATTCTCGGTTTCTGTTTTTTTCGCCTCCCTAATGCTCTTTCTTTTCCTCCTTTGAGCCTTTTTCCGCACCCCTTTGTCCGCACTTGACTCGGTTCTTGAAGCATATGTTCATATGTTGAACTCAATTTCACTGAACTAAGTATATCAAGACCAATTTTTTCACCAGAAACTCCTACACTTTTACCACCATTATTCAATATATTCATTTTCTCAAGTGCATTACTCAAAGCATCCCTATATTAAAGTTTTTAACAATGATCAGCAATGATCAGTCTCCTACATTAAAGTTTTTGAGTTCTTTTGTTCCCCTGCAAATTAGGAATGTAAAGTCAATCATTTAAAAAATGATCAGCAAATTTTTGAGTTTTTTTGATCAGCAGATGTTAAAAGTCCTCATCCAAATTAGGAATGTAAAACCATTAAATGGATTAAAAATTAAGTATAAACAAACAAACCAATTAAGTAGTTTAATAAACAAACAGAACAATTAATCCAATTAATAAACAAACATCTCAGAGCAGAGTTTACCTATAAACAAACAAACCAATTAAGTATTTTAATAAATTCAGATATGGAAGAAATTAAACCATTAAATGGATTAAAAATTCAATCAGCAGAATGTGTGATATGTGATCAAATGGGTTTGCACTGTTTTCCCCCAACTGTGCAGCCAACCGAAGAATAAAAAAAAATGTTGTTCTATTTTGCAAAGAAGAAAAAAAAAACAGAACAATTAATCCAAAATCTTCTTTTTTTTATACACTGATTTAGTTAGTTAGATATGGGTTTAAACCTAGATTCCTCTTCTTCTTCTTTTTTCCGTTTAAACCCAAATCTGAAAAGAGAAAAAAAATATTACCTGGGCGGATTTGGGAGGACGTCGAACTTGTGTTACCTGGGCGAAATGACTCTTCAATCGCTGGTATGCAGAGGGAGAAGAGAATATGTGGTACGGAGAGGAAGAAGGAAGAGGGAAGAGGGAAGAGGGAAGAGGGAATGCGTGGAAGAGAGAATGACTGGAAGCAATAAAGTTTTATTTGGATGCAGTTTCTGTTTGGATATAATTGATAAGTTTTGTTTGGATGCAAGTTTTGTTTTTTAGTGAAGAGAGAGTAAGTGGTATGTCAAGCAAGACTTTGATAATGAGTACTGCCAGGTTGGACTGTTCGTTTACGAACAGTCCGTTTAAGAGCTTTATTGTATATATATATATATATATATATATATATATATATATATATATATATATATATATATATATATATATATATAATGGATGTCTAGATTCATATAATGGATGTCTAGATTCAAAGACGAAAGTAAGAAACAATTAATCATGTTGATAACGTATTATAAAATATTAATAATATTATGAACAAAGATGATTAGAAGAAAAGAGAGTATTCTCATAGTATTTTGTATATCTCAATCACTTTACAATGCTCTTATTTATAGATATAAGAACATCAATATTAGGAGGAGGTTACAAAACTCAAAGATTATGAGTTTCAAAACTCAATGGACATGGGAGTTTCAAAATCATTACATACAAAGATAGGAAGAATGAATCTAGATATCCATTATATGAATCTAGACATCCATAATAATTTTATAACATGTTGGTTTAAAGGTAATTTATCATTATCTTATACGAATATAATTATAATTTCATATCTATTTATACTTGTATGCATGAATATCACAATAAAGCAAAAAAAAAGTCATAAAAAATATTAATGCCAACTTGTTTATCTATTTCTTTTTTATATATTGTACAATTGTAATTAGGATGCTGATATAAATTATTTTCAATAGTATATATGTATTATGTCAATAAAAAGTTATCAAAATTTTGTAAAACAAACTTATATAGACTAGTCTGTTACTCGAAGTTTTCCAATTACAAACTCAAATCTATTGTCAAATCCTACTCAGCGAAATATAAAGATACTTACGGCAAAATGGATCAATATATCGGGGATAAATTTATAGAGAAAAAGTATGCATATGTCAAACTAAGATTCCAATCATTTAGATGAGGTACGTAGCCAATTCTACCAAGAGCCCATGGCAAGATGAAAATTTAGGATGATTTTGAAAGCGATTTTGCATCTGAACCTCTTCTCCGTACGAGTGCGGCGGAGGATCATAAAAACATTTCACGCAATTCCACACAGTGTTCATGTTAGCCTTCAATAAAAATCTAGATGAGTTTAGAAGGCGGCATGGTACCTTGTCATCAAGATGAATTAAATTATGCTCAAATGTCTCATCTTCCTCTTTTATTTGATGAGATCTGTAAAACATAACTGAATGAGAGTAAAAGGTTAAAATATTATAATGATATTAGAAAGACGGTTTTGAAATATATAATAATAACTAATTCATGTTATATATTTGGGACGTGATTATTAGAAAAATAATATTGTATGTATTATTATGATATGTGTGTATGAAAATTAAGTTCTTTATGCACCATTATAGTAGTAATTCCTACTATAATTACTACTCGTACAATGAATATAGTCATTCTTTTTTTCGTGAGTTTTTTTTAATACTTTTGTTACAATCTTTTTTCAACTTTAAGTTATCCCCCCAAAAAAGCCAAATTCTTGTTGGACTTCATATATCGTAGCTGAGTTCCTTATAGTAGTGCTACACTGCTACTTCCATGGATGATAACCATATACAGTTTTCTTTAAACATAAACTATATCTATAAAATAAATAATTTTACTATTCAATAAGAATTAAATGTTGATTATTTGGTTAATTAATTAACTTTTTGCCGAAGGCGTGTAATTTTTTTTTAAAAAACTTTGTCAATGTCATTTATATCACTTCCACTCTTTTATACATTCATGTTCCTCTAATCTTCTTATAATAAATAATAATTTATATTATAATATTTTTAAAATAATTAAGGAATTAAGTATTTATGTGTATATATATGTATGTAATGTTCTTACTTATTTTATTAACAATATTATTGTAACTAATACATATTTTACATGTGCAATCAGAAAGCACAAAATTATTCAATTGCTTACGTGACAAACCGTTTAAAGTCAACCTGACTTAACGGATTTTCTAACAGTTTGTTAGAAAAGTCGAGTACAATGAGTTGACTATAATAAAAAAAAAATTCAGTGACTCATATGTAAGTTGACGTAAAGTACAGTGAGTTAGAAAGTATTTAATCCATATTATTACTAATATTTAATTTGGCATTAAAGGCCCTAGGGTTTCATAATCTTGATGGAGAATTTTGACCCTTAACTATTCTATAAATAAAACAGTTAGGGTTTGGTTCCAATTGCCGTATCAAGAATTTTATACACACCTATTCATCTATCATAAGATTGAGAAATGCAATTGAAGACATTCACCCTTACGCACAACAGAATCGTGATACATATAAGATGCCTTTTCTCAATTTATATAAGTGCTTAATATTATTATGATTATTATTTTTATTTTATTCTATGCAATAACACGTTCCTATATAATTTATTTAACAGATATATGTGTAGACTTTTAATGCCTAATTAATTAAGTGATTAATATATATTAGTACTTCGGTTTGAAAAATAAGTTCGTTCACCAACTAGCTAGGTAAGTGGGTGGTACATAAGTCGTGGGTGGTCAGAGCTAAGACGTGGGTGGGACACAAGTCTTGTGTGGATTTAACATGCTGTTTTTAAGTTGAATACTTAATTATATAGGGATCTTAGCCATTTATAACTAACAGTGGTATGATCAATCGATATTTAAAGAAAAGTTCCATTTTAATTTTCTTTTACATATTAATGATATATTTTTGTTTTTATATTTAAAATTTATTCTTAAAATTAATTAATGTTAGTTTATCCGTCGACCGTCGTGACATAAATGATAACATTATAACTAACAGTCATGTTTTTGAAAAAGTGTCATTTAATCTTTTTTTATCTTTCTTTTACAAAGGTCTCTTTTATAGATACATTAATTAGTTGTACAAAACTATTCCTAACCTTTTTACCAATAAAAAAAAGGTGAATTTTGTTAATTAAATTTAACGAAAAGAGCTAACATTATTAAGAAGGAGGTGACGTTTTACTTTGTCATCAAAATTAATTAGATGATTAAATGACTTTTCTTCTTCTACTTGATGAGATCTGTGGATGAACATAACTGAAACAATGAATAAAAAAAATTAAGATTTTAAAAATTACTAATCTAATGTTAATATATGTGTGTGTGATATGTAGATAACATAACTGATTTGAAAAGTAAAAAGGTTGAGAATCATATTCGATGATACTAATACGACTCCATTGCCAAAGTCTCCGAGTCTCTTCAAATTGGAACTCAACAGTTCATTAGTCTCTATATAACACATAACTCAAATATATTTTGTTTGTTAGAGTAACGTTCAACTATAAAACCCAATCAGTTGGTCTAGGACTAAATATATGATATATAAAGTTGAAATCGGCACACATATTTGGTATGATAATTTTTACACAAATTACTTTGTTCCTAACTTTTTTTAGCAAACTATTTGTTCCGAACCTATAATTTTGGCACCCTTCTTATACTTCTCGCTTCTTTGGCACCCTTAGCATGTGGGTGTATATTTTTGGTTCCTGCTCACACCCAATGCTCTAAATTCTAATTACCTACACAATTCCCAATATAAATACTCAATATATTTTACATATAATTATTGCAAAATTTGACAAGATAACAGTGCAAATATGAAAACTCAATATATTAAATATAATTATTGTTTATTCCTTGGTTCAAGGGGATGAACAAATAATGATAGAAGCTGGTATATGGCACCCTTGGCATGATATGATTCTACTTCTTGGTGCCTGCAAATTACTTACTTTGTTATTAACCTGTAACCGTTTCTATGTTTTCATACTATAAAAACCTCACACCTCACATCCAATGCTCTGAGCCTACATATCCACTTGCAACAAACAACAAAACAAACCTAGCTTATAATCATCATGGCCCCGTTTACTTTCTTCACCTTTTCTTTTTGTTATTTCATACTCCTAGCTTATAATCATCATGGCCCGTTTACTTTCTTCACCTTTTCTTTTTGTTATTTCATACTTCAATATATGCTTCTCGAACACAACTGCCTCTACCGAAACACCACGCACAACAATTAAAATGAAGTTGATTCCTCGTCACTTTATTTTCTCTCCAACAATAGCAATAGTCAACACTGATTACAACGAGTACGACTATGTAAATGATGAAAGCGTCCAGAGTTTTCTTATTCCAGCTCAAAAATCAGACATTTTTCTAGCGAGCATACAAATTGGGGAATCGCCAGTAGCCCAGCTAATGGTACCCGACACCGGAAGTAGCTTAACGTTTGTTAAGTGCATTGGTTGTGAGGAGGGAAGTACAAGTCTTCCGCCATACGATCCGACTGCTTCAACCACATATGAGTAAATCTCGTGTAACTCCAACTTCGGTCCGAGAGTGAAAGGATGTAGCTACGGTAGTCGGATCGTATGGCGGAAGACTTGTACTTCCCTCCTCACAACCAATGCACAATGTAGACTTAACAAACGTTAAGCTACTTCCGGTGTCGGGTACCATTAGCTGGGCTACTGGCGGTTCCCCAATTTGTATGCTCGCTAGAAAAATGTCTGATTTTTGAGCTGGAATAAGAAAACTCTGGATGCTTTCATCATTTCCATAGTCGTACTCGTTGTAATCAGTAATTAGTCTTGACTATTGCTATTGTTGGAGGGAAAATAGAGTGGCGAGGAATCAACTTCATTTTAATAATTGTGGGCGGTGTTTCAGTAGAGGCCGTTGCATTTGTGGGTGTTCGAGAAGCATATATTGAAGTATGAAATAACAAAAAGAAGAAGGTGAAGAAAGTAAACGGGGCCATGATGATTATAAGCTAGGTTTGTTTTGTTGTTTGTTGTAGGTGGATATGTAGGCTCAGAGCATTGGATGTGAGGTGTGAGGTTTTTATAGTATGAAAACACAGAAACTGTTATAGGTTAATAACAAAGTAAGTAATTTGCAGGCACCAAGAAGTAGAATCATATCATGCCAAGGGTGCCATATACCAGCTTCATCATTATTTGTTCATCCCCTTTGAACCAAGGAATAAACAATAATTATATTTAATATATTGAGTTTTCATATTTGCACTGTTATCTTGTCAAATTTTGCAATAATTATATGTTAAATATATTGAGTTTTTATATTGGGAATTGTGTGGGTAATTAGAGGATTGGGTGTGAGCAGGAACCAAAAATATACACCCACATGCTAATCTCAATTAAAGAAACAAATCAGAAAAGTGTACTTCATAATTTTCTTTGTTCCACCCCCTTTGCTTTTACTACGTTCTTTATATATGTACTAACAGAGAAACTACTCTATTATTTTACATTGATATTTTAGACTTTGACATTAATTTAACATTTAAAATATTTTCCCGCTGTCAATAAACAATAATAATAAAATTTATATAGACAAAAAAATATGACCGGTAATTTTAAAAGGTTACAAATACATACTTCAATTATTACACATGAAAATAACTAAGTTCTTAAATAACTTGTGCACAACTTCTAAACCAAACTTATAAGAACATAACCAATTTCATTCATCCTTTTGAAACCTACTCATAATTGTTGAGAGAGTGTAAATGTGACTACTTACTCCAAAACACATTTAAAACACTTCTTACCTTCTTCATTTCAATATCTTTATTTAACTACTTAACATAGTTGTAAAGTTGATTACTTACTCCAAAACACATTTAAAACACTTCTTACCTTGTTCTTTTCAACATCCTTATTTAACTACTTAACATAGTTGTAAAGTCATTACTTACTCCAAAACACATTTAAAACAATTCTTACCTTATTCATTTCAACATCCTTATTTAATTAACTAGTTAACATAGTTGTAAAGTTGTTAAGTTGAAGCGAGTTGGTGGCCGACTGCTTCAACGACCAGTCGACCAAACACTAGTAAATTGATAAATTATTTACAATACTCATTCTCTCTCTCTCTCTCTCTCTCTCTATATATATATATATATATATATATATATATATATATATATATTCAAAATTTCAAATTACAATTAATATACAAAAAATATAATTTCACAATAAAAACTATGAAATATTATTGATAATAAAAATTAAATCCTTATTAGGATTTTTGCTCATATCATAACTTTTGGTCCTGAAGTACTTGCTATATGGATATCTTCATAACACAAAACACAATTACGTTGTTGGTCGATATTTTTTTATTATCGATGTTTAGATCGTGTAAGTTCCCTTTTCTTCTTTGTTGCCAATGTTTTTTCTTTATAAGATGAAGTTAACCCTTGATCGCATACTTTGGATATACTTATTTTTTTTTTTTGTTTGGATCTTTAATTGCGCGAGTTACTTGTTTATAGGTTAATTGAAATTTGGAATTGAGTTGGATAAATTAAAATTTTGATTTGTTTCCAAATCGTCATGCACTTGACTTGGACAATTTAAGAAATCAGCGGGGTAAATTGACCCCCACAGTCATGCATTTGACTTGGACAATTTAACAAATCAGCGGGGTAAATTTGTTTTGGATTGTAGTCGGTCCTTATGAGAACCTGGCTGCTTGCTTGATATAAAAATTGAAGGACCGACTACAAGTCAAAAAAAAATCCTTGTTATGATATGAAAAGGTTTATCTGTTTTAAATCAGTAACAATAATAACCACATGGATAAAATATTTAAAAATATAAAATCAGTGGGATTTGGAAATGAGAGAATATGTTTAAAACAAATTTTGACTAACAAAACTGATTTTCGAGAATAAAAATTCTAGATGGACATGGGTGTATTTAAATTTTACATATTTGTATTTTTACTCTCTATTGTGAGTCAAAATACAAATAGATAAAATATAAATACACTCTTATCCAATTTTTATATTCACCTAAAAGAGTTCTTTGCTTGTAACCATAATTATTGGAACAGAGTTTGAAAGTAAGTGTAGTATTTTAGCTTTAAAAAATCTTTTTTGAGAAAACAAGATTCCCTACCGAGTGGCCTTCGGTCTAGTGATATGAACATTAGTATTTAAATTATATAATTCTCTAAGTTTCATAATCCAATTCAAATTAGAACTCTCTAAGTGTCATATATAATCCAATTCAATTTAGAAAAAGCAGTTCACTTATCAAGTTTGATTCGGATTAGAATTTGATAAAGGCCATAAATAATTGAACACCTATTTATTTACATTATACATTATATATATATGGGTCAGGATCAGGTAAGGGATCCCTTACTTTATTAAAATAAGGGACTTTTTTTTTTTGCTTTTTTTTTACTTTTTTTTTAAAACAACTAAAAAAAAAGTTTAATATTTTATGGAATTGAAATTTTTTCATAATACAGTGTTTTGAGTGTGATTTGGGTACGTATAACAAAACATGTATGTACAGTCTGGGCAGACTGTACCACCACTTTTTGGTATAGGTATTTAAAACACTCCCAAAACATTGTATTATGGAAAAATTTCAGTTCCATAAAATATTAAACTTTTTTTTTAGTTGTTTTAAAAAAAAAAAGCAAAAAAAAGCAAAAAAAAAAAGTCCCTTATTTTAAGAAAATAAGGGATCCCTTACTTGATTATTTCTGATATATATATATATATATATATATATATAATGGAAAAAGGAATCTGATACTATGCCAGTGTACCAATTCAATAGTACTTAACCTAAATCCAAATTCAAATACTCTTGTTTTTAGTACTCTCCCTACATGTATGAACATTAGTATTTAAATAGATAATTCTATAAGGCGAATATTTTTATTAATCTAAAACGGATTCCTATCCAAGAATTCTAAAACGGATTCCTATCAAGAACAATTCACATAATTAATTCTCTAAGACGAATATTTTTACAAATTTAAAAGGGATTCTAATCCAAGAAGAAAATAATATAAATTAGAAAAGTTGGTCAAAAAAATAAAAAAATAAATGAAAAATATATCATACTGAAAAATAGAAGTGGTTAGTATGAAGTTTATTTTGGGATAAGTTGATCAATTGACCAATAAAATACTGACACGCAGACGAGATTGTATGTGTGTCAGTATTCTATTGGCCAATTGACCAACTTACCAAAAAAATAACTTCATGCTAACTGGATCCCTAAAAAATACACATGTTTACTTGAAAATGACGTAATGTGCCATATTATATTATTATATTTGTAATAATATAATGACGTATTGTGCCATATTAAAAAGTAAACATATGTATTTTTTAACGTACTGTGCCATTTTTTGACGTACTATGCCATATTAATTAGTAAACATATGTAGTACGGTTGATATTATATTTGTAAATAATTAAACAAAACATAATTTGATATTAATTACAAAAATAACTAAATATATTTTTCATTTATTTTCTTATTTTTTGGCAAACTTTTTGAATTTATATTATTATATTTGTAAATAATTAAACAAAAAATAATTTGATATTAATTACAAAAATAATTAAAGACATTTTTCATTTATTTTCTTGTTTTTTGGCTAACTTTTCTAATTTATATTATTATATTTGTAAAGAATTAAATAAAAATTTATTTGATATTAATTACAAAATTAATTGAATATATTTTTTATTTATTTTCTTAATTTTTTGGCCTACTTTTCTAATTTATATTATACTTTAAAATAATTCTTTTATTTTGTCCATAATTTTTTCCCTCTAAATCCACATAATCAAGGCCACATTGGATAATTCTCGACACAAACTTTTTTTTCACAAGTCAGCTGTTTACATGACAAACCGTTTAAATTCAACCTGACTTACCAGATTTTCTAACGGTTTGTAAGAAAAGTCGAGTACAATGAGTTAATTGTAAGGAAAAAAAAGTTCAATAATCCATTTGTAAGTCGACGTAAAGTACAGTGATTTAGAAAAATTTAACTCATATTATTACTAATATTTAACTTGGCATAATAGGCCATAGGGTTTTATAATCTTGATGGACGATTTTAACCCTTAACTATTCTATAAATAAAACAGTTAGGGTTTGGTCTCAGTTGTCGTCTCAAGAACTTTATACACGCCTATACATCCATCATAAGATTGAGAGAGGCAATTGAAAATCTTCACCCTTACGCGCAACGGAATCTTTATACATATCAGATGTATTCTCTCAATTTATATAAGTACTTAATATTATTATGATTATTAATTTTATTTTATTCTATGCAATAATACGTTTCTATATAATTTACTCTCTCCGTTCCTAAAAGATTGTCGTTTTAGAAAGTAATTTTTGTTCCAAAAAGATTGTCGTTTTGAGTTTATCAATACATATTAGCCATTTTTTTCCTACTTTACCCTTATTTAAAACTTTCTCCTATTTAAAGTTTTCTTTCCTTCCCAATAATTCTTATTCAATTCAATGCTATAATCCAAGTTGTAAGACCCCAAATTATTATTAAATAAAATTTAAATTCCCTCTATTTATTATTTTGAAATAGTAAGGGTTAAATTGATTAACGAGGTTAGTTATGGGTAAAATGTGCAAATATTTCAAATAAGCAGGTGGTTATAAAATATTCATTGTTGTCGGGGAATATTCGTTTGGTCGTGGAATATTCTTTCTGTCGGGGAATATTCGTACGACGGTGCAGTCTTTTGTGGGCCCCATAACGGAAAGCGATTAGATGAAGAAAACGACAAGTATAAGTTGTTTATAAATAACGGCGTAGTTGTTACCGTTAATACTGTTAGAATACCCGGTGGTTAAAATACAGTAATACGCGTTGTTGCACAGTAGTACACTGTATTGCACCAATTATTGATTCTTACGTAAGAAGGCACTACTCAATAATGGTTACAGTAATTACTGTTCAGTATTTTATTTTATTGATTCAATAATTGCTGCGTTGATATTTTATATTACTGTTGTTTCAATAATTGTCACTACACAGTATTTCCCATTATCAGATCAATAATTTATATTATTTGAATACTATTATTAGATAACATTATTGACAATGTCTAGAAAGCTCTGTCTAAGGAGAGGTTTGGTCATCTAATTGCGCGCCAGTAAGGAGAAATCCTTATTTGAAAGCCCCCTCTTTCCTAGGAATTGCCTGGTTGCCAGTATTGCGATTCTGTAATATTATTTGTGAATAATTAATTATTGATTTATATGATGAGGAAAATATTAATTTTATGTGGATATAGATGGAGAAAATTTTTAAGTGACAATTATTAAAAAAAATGATATTTTATCTTTTCTGATAAAATAATTTATTTAATAATATAATAATGGTGATAGTTTTACAATGAATGTGGGATATATGAGTATATGAGGAGGAAGAGTATTTTTTTTGTATTAAATGATTAACACATATTTTGTGTGTCGGTGGACCCCATTTCTTGACTGAAATTTGATTATAGCCTGTAAAATTGCCCGTTTATGGATTTCGGTCAATTTCTGTTTGGAATTTGGAAAAACTTTCTTCTGCAAAGTTGTAGAGAATTGAATTTCCTATAAAAAGTCGCGAGATTTGAATTTTCTGATAAAAGGGTTATTTTCTATGAATTATTAAAGTTTTAAAAAATAAAATGATTTTTATTAATTATGGGTGGGACCCACTTTTATTCTAACACATGTGGGCTGCTAATTTGGGTCAAGGATGGCTGGTGGCTGAATTGGCATGCGTAGAAATGAGTTTTGTAATTATAATATTTTATTGTTTAGTCTCCTTTGGCGTTCTAGCATTTTCCTATAAATAGGTGCTTAAGTTAGAATTGAAAATCACACCAAAAATAAGTTTTCTCTCTTTCTCTCTCTAGATTATTGAGTGTATTTTGTGAGTATTTAGATACTTTGAGAGTTTCTATTCATCAGAGCAAGTTTCTTTCAGCCTTATACCGGTATTCCGACCAGAAGTACTGTCTTTACGAGGTAAGGGATGTTATTTTATTCGAAAATGATATTATTTCTTCAATATCATTATGCTAAAATATTGGTTAAATTTTTTTATCAAATTTAGAACTTTTCACGTCGGGGTTACTATTCATAAGTTACTATTCACGAGTTACTATTCACGAGTTACTATTCACCGAAAATGAAATTTTCTCCTTTTCGTCCAAAATATCTATTCTGGGTAATAGCTTTGATTGTATCCATGTTTTGATCATTCTTGAATTTTACTTCACTATGAATAATTATAAGGTATTTTTGGACATGGATAAATCGAAATACGAATCCTTAATATTTGTTATTTTGTTTCACTGGATTCGTTTTCTTTAAGATATTTTTTCATCATCCTCAGTCTTAAATGATGATATTACTGAATATATTTGGCCTGTAAAGCAAAGATGAATGATTAACTGATGAATATCTTTGGCCCGTAGTGCAAAGATGAACAGGTGTTGAGATGAACATGACCGACTGGTGATACAAATGAATATCTTTGGCCTGTAGTGCAAAGATGAATATTTGATTAAAGATGGTTATTGATTGTTGTTACAGGGATAAAATATTGATGATGGACTTTTAAATCTTAGAAGATAGTAGAACTCATTCTCTACTTGACTCTTCTAATGGTTTGCTGTTTCCGCTGCAGTTATTGATTTAAAACTTGTTGTCTATTGTATTCTATTAGATTTTTCCCTGTTGAAGACTAACGATAATTTGTTCTGTATTATCTTAGTCATAATGTTCTTTACTGGGCTAGTTGAGCTCACCCTTTTCTTTTTTGTTCTATTTTTCTCAGGAGGCGAGAATGTAGCGAGTACTAGTCGGGGTATGGAATGATGGTTCTAGAAGTTATTTTAGTAGTCCTCACTATTTTTGTGAAATAATGTATTAATAATTGTGATGAGGACTTATTTGAGTGTGGAAATTGTCTAGATGACAATATTTTTATTTAAACTCACAGTTCTTATGTTGTAACAGTAAAGATGTAGTTGTTTCTGTAACAAGTATTTTGGCAACTCAGAATGTGTGTTGTATACCTATTTTGGGGGCGTCACAGTTGGTATCAGAGCTTAGGGATATGATCTCTGGCGGAGATCGGAGAATAGAACTAGGAGGGGAGAGACGAATAAATCCTTCGTTAGTGTGTCCTACCTAAGCTTATTTATTGGTCAGTCATAATATAGGGGTATTATGTGATTTGTTAATTTATTTAATTAACCCTTATTTTATGGTAGTATTTGAGAATGTCGACTGAGAATGTTAACAGTGGAGTAAATGAAACCGTGGAGACACCAGTGCTTACCAACGAGGAGAACGTGCAACAGGCTGGCAATGTTCCTCCTGTGAACAACACCAATGAGCAGATGATGAACGATGGAATGTTTAGAAGTTTTTTACAATTCATGCAAAACCAGACGAGGGAGACTAGTGTTCAAAATACAGGAGGAAATGATAGCAATTCACAGTTTGTCACAGCCAAACAGTTCAAAGAATTGGGACCACCAGAATTTAAGGGAAAACCAGATCCGATCATGGCGGAAACGTGTGTCAAGCAAATTACCAAGATATTCGATGTCTTGGGATGCACGGAAGAACAGAAGGTTCCATTCGCCACCTTTATGTTTCGTGGCGAGGCAGACTACTGGTGGGAGTCTGTGAAGCGTACCCATCCAGCCGCACTCAGCATGTCTTGGGAGACATTTCAGAAACTGTTCAATGATAAGTACTTTCCTGAAAGGATGTTATTTTATTCGAAAATGATATTATTTCTTCAATATCATTATGCTGAAATATTGGTTAAATTTTTTTATCAAATTTAGAACTTTTCACGCCGGGGTTACTATTCATGAGTTACTATTCACCAAAAATAAAATTTTCTTCTTTTCGTCCAAAATATCTATTCTGGGTACTAGCTTTGATTGTATCCATGTTTTGATCATTCTTGAATTTTACTTCACTATGAATAATTATAAGGTATTTTTGGACATGGATAAATCGAAATACGAATCCTTAATATTTGTTATTTTGTTTCACTGGATTCGTTTTCTTTAAGATATTTTTTCATCATCCTCAATCCTAAATGATGATATTACTGAATATCTTTGGCCTGTAAAGCAAAGATGAATGATTAACTGATGAATATCTTTGGCCCGTAGTGCAAAGATGAACAGGTGTTGAGATGAACATGACCGACTGGTGATACAAATGAATATCTTTGGCCTGTAGTGCAAAGATGAATATTTGATTAAAGATGGTTATTGATTGTTGTTACAGGGATAAAATATTGATGATGGACTTTTAAATCTTAGAAGATAGTAGAACTCATTCTCTACTTGACTCTTCTAATGGTTTGCTGTTTCCGCTGCAGTTATTGATTTAAAACTTGTTGTCTATTGTATTCTATTAGATTTTTTCCTGTTGAAGACTAACGATAATTTGTTCTGTATTATCTTAGTCATAATGTTCTTTACTGGGCTATAGTTGAGCTCACCCTTTTTCTTTTTGTTCCATTTTTCTTAGGAGGCGAGAATGTAGCGAGTACTAGTCGGGGTATGGAATGATGGTTCTAGAAGTTATTTTAGTAGTCCTCACCATTTTTGTGAAATAATGTATCAATAATTGTGATGATGACTTATTTGAGCGTGGATATTGTCTAGATGACAATATTTGTATTTAAACTCACAGTTCTTATATTGTAACAGTAAAGATGTAGTTGTTTCTGTACCATATATTTTGGCGACTCAGAATGAGTGTTGTATACCTATTTTGGGGGCGTCACACAAATAGTAATTGGTTGAATAAGAAGTAATTGGTTGAATTGAATAAGAAATATTGGGAAGAGAATAATTGGTTGAGACAATTACTAATGATAGTATAGTATTTTCGCTAGGTATTAATTATATTCCTTAATATGTGTGTATTAATCTTAAACGACAATCTTTTAGGAAGAGAGGGAGTATTCAACAGATATATGTGTAGACTTTTTATGCCTAATTAATTAAGTGATTAATATATATTAGTGCTTCGGTTTCAAAAATAAGTTCGTTCACCAACTAGCTAGGTAAGTGGGTGGTACATAAGCCGTGGGTGGTCAGAGCTAAGAGGTGGGTGGGACACAAGTCATGTGTGGATTTAACATGCAGTTTTTAAGTTGAATACTTAATTATATAGGGATCTTAGCCATTTATAACTAACAGTGGTATGATCAATCGATATTTAAAGAAAAGTTCCATTTTAATTTTCTTTTACATATTAATGATATATTTTTGTTTTTATATTTAAAATTTATTAATGTTAGTTTAACCATCGTGACATAAATGATAACATTGTGATAGTAAAACATGGTATCAATTTTTAAATTACAATCATTAGAAGTGGCATTATTTGGTGGATTTTTGGCAAAAGAAACTCTTTAAAAAAAAGAGAACCATATTGCAAATTAACCCCCTATTTGTCATGTTTTTGAAAAAGTGTCATATAATCTTTTTTTATCTTTTTTTTTACAAAGGTCTCTTTGTCTAGGACTAAATATATGATATAAAAAGTTGAAATCGGCACACATATTTGGTATGATAATTTTTACACAAATTACTTTGTTCTTAACTTTTTTTAGCAAACTATTTGTTCCGAACCTATAATTTTGGCACCCTTCTTATACGTCTCGCTTCTTTGGCACCCTTAGCATGTGGGTGTATATTTTTGGTTCCCGCTCACACCCAATGCTCTAAATTCTAATTACCTACACAATTCCCAATATGAAAACTCAATATATTTAACATATAATTATTGCAACATTTGACAAGATAACAGTGCAAATATGAAAACTCAATATATTAAATATAATTATTGTTTATTCCTTGGTTCAAAGGGGATGAACAAATAACGATGAAGCTGGTATATGGCACCCTTGGCATGATATGATTCTACTTCTTGGTGCCTGCAAATTACTTACTTTGTTATTAACATGTAACAGTTTCTATGTTTTCATACTATAAAAACCTCACACCTCAATGCAACTGCCTCTACCGAAACACCACCCACAACTATTAAAATGAAGTTGATTCCTCGCCACTCTATTTTCCCTCCAACAATGGCAATAGTCAAGACTGATTACAACGAGTACGACTATGAAAATGATGAAAGCTTCCAGAGTTTTCTTATTCCAGCTCAAAAATCAGATTTTTTTCTAGCGAGCATACAAATTGGGGAACCGCCAGTAGTCCAGCTAATGGTACCCGACACCGGAAGTAGCTTAACGTTTGTTAAGTCTACATTGTGCATTGGGTGTGAGGTGGGCAGTACAAGTCTTCCGCCATACGATCCGACTGCTTCAACCACATATGAGCAAATCTAGTGTAACTCCAACTTCTGTCCGAGAGTGAAAGGATCTGACTACGGTTGTGGCACTATGGACCAATGCACGTTCAACAATATCTATGGCGGTGGTCACACCATCGTTAAAGGAGATCTAGGTACAGAAAAGCTCACATATGATCAGGGAATAACAACATTCCCGATGCAGTGGTAGGTTGCACAACCTTCTTCGAAACCAGTTCTACATCTCCTATTAGTGGCATTTTAGGACTTGGATATGATAAAGTCTCCATACTCAAGAAGATGGCTACCCCAAATTTTCCTATTGTGTGGGCAGTATATTTGATGGTGATTACAAATATAACCATATTATTTTGGGAAAGGGGGCAAAGATGTTAGGATATTCAACGCCACTTACCGTTCCAAAATCTGGCCATTACTATTTAACTTTGGAAGGTATAAGTGTGGGTGCAAAACGACTCGATATAAACCCGGAAATATTTAAACCAACTAGTATTTATAGTAGTGGAGTTGCTATTGATAGCGGTACTTTGCCTATTTCTATGGTACGTGAACCTTATGAAGTGCTGAAATCCGAAATCAAAAATATAATGAACGATTTTCAACTGATAAGTGATAAGCTAATGTGTTATAATGGAAGTATAAGGGACATTAAAGGATTCCCGGTGGTCACTTTTCACTTTGCGCAAGAGGCCGTTTTGCTGCTTGATGTGGAGAGTATATTTTATCCACTGACGCATTCTGCTTGGCTGTGATACAAACTGATAGCAATAAAATTGGATCTTTAACTATTATAGGAATGTTTGCTCAGCAAAAGCATAACGTTGCGTATGACCTCACTCAAATGAGGCTTTATATCGACAGAATTGACTGCAAATTTGTTGATGATTAGTACTATCTCAATTAAAGAAACAAATCAGAAAAGTGTACTTCATAATTTTCTTTGTTCCGGCCCCCTTTGCTTTTACTACGTTCTTTATATGTACTAACAGAGAAACTACTCTATTATTTTACATTGATGTTTTAGACTTGACATTAATTTAACATTTAAAATATTTTCCCACTGTCAATAAACAATAATAATAAAATTTATATAGACAAAAGAATATGACCGATAATTTTAAAAGGTTACAAATACATACTTCAATTATTACACATGAAAATAACTAAGTTCTTAAATAACTTGTGCACAACTTCTAAACCAAACTTACATTCATCCTTTTGAAACCTACTCATAATTGTTGAGAGGAGTGTAAATGTGACTACTTACTCCAAAACACATTTAAAACACTTCTTACCTTGTTCATTTCAATATCTTTATTTAACTACTTAACATAGTTGTAAAGTCGATTACTTACTCCAAAACACATTTAAAACACTTCTTACCTTGTTCTTTTCAACATCCTTATTTAACTACTTAACATAGTTGTAAAGTCATTACTTACTCCAAAACACATTTAAAACAATTCTTACCTTATTCATTTCAACATCCTTATTTAATTAACTAGTTAACATAGTTGTAAAGTCGTTAAGTTGAAGCGAGTTGGTGGCCGACTGCTTCAACGACCAGTCGACCAAACACTAGTAAATTGATAAATTATTTACAATACTCATTCTCTCTCTCTCTCTCTCTATATATATATACATATATATATATATATATATATATTCAAATTTTCAAATTACAATTAATATACAAAAAATATAATTTCACAATAAAAACTATTAAATATTATTGATAATAAAAATTAAATCCTTATTAGGATTTTTGCTCATATCATAACTTTTGGTCCTGAAGTACTTGCTATATGGATATCTTCATAACACAAAACACAATTATGTTGTTGGTCGATATTTTTTTATTATCGATGTTTAGATCGTGTAAGTTCCCTTTTCTTCTTCTTTATAAGATGAAGTTAACCCTTGATCGCATACTTTGGATATATTTGTTTTTTTGTCTGGATCTTTAATTGCGTGAGTTACTTGTTTATGGGTCAATTGGACTTTGGAATTGAGTTGGGTAAATTAAAATTTTGGTTTGTTTCCAAATCGTCTGAATAGAAACCAAGTCGGGCTAATCGTCGACCTGAATCAACTAGGCGACAACTAATTGCTCAAGTTAGATGACATTACGACAACAACCAAGTCGAACAGTCGTAGATTTATTATTTTTTTTAAGAAATAAGGGGGTCTATCAATTCTTTGAAAGTTCGATCAAGTGATCTCCATTGATATATGTAATGAAATTTTAATATTGTCGTAGATTTACTATTTTTTTTATTTAAAATAAGAAAACTTAAAAGAATAAAATTAAGCAAAAGAGTAAAAAAAAAAAGAAAGGAAAGGGGAGGGGAGGGGAGGGGAGGGGAGGGGGGGAAGATGAATACTTTCTTTTTTATCTATACTTCTATACTTTTATATAGACCTGGCAAACGGGCGGGCCGGGTCCAGCCGGGTCGGGCCGGGCCGAGTGCGGACCGGGCCAAAAAGGCTCGAGTTTTGATGGGCTGAAAATATGAGGCCCGTGGCGGGCCGATCCGGCCCGCGGGCTTCTCCTTTTAATTATTATTATTTTTTTTCAAAAATATATTGATGAACAATAACATATATCGTATGGAAATTAAATTAAAGAAGATCTAATGAACAATAACATATATCGTATGAAATTAATAAATGCGCATGGTCATGGCTTGATTTGACAACTTTTCTCACTTATTTTCCTCCCTTCGGACTCACTCCACTGTCGAAGCACGATACATTTTTGAAGAATGCTAACGAGAAGTTCAGTTTTAAAGTGAATTATGGGCAGAAAATGTTAAGTTTTTTGTTTGTTTGTAATTTTTTGATTTGATTCATGAAGTTTATTTAGGAGGTGATTTTTATGTGTTTTAGTTTAATTTTCAATACTGTATGAAACGTATTATAACATTCAAATATTTTTAAAATAAAATAAAATTATCTTTGC
Organism: Panax notoginseng; assembly: GCA_016801055.1. Taxonomy (NCBI): domain Eukaryota; kingdom Viridiplantae; phylum Streptophyta; class Magnoliopsida; order Apiales; family Araliaceae; genus Panax; species Panax notoginseng. The sequence goes on along the minus strand of CM029013.1, from coordinate 60,561,474 downwards.
CTTTTGCTAAAAAAAAATAACTGTGATTTTTCGTATGACCATCTAGACTAATAATCATAGTAATAACTAATAACTGAGGATATATATAAGTGGAGTAGTATAAAGAGATTAACAATAACTGTGATTTCTGTAATTGCAGCGTAAATTCAATGCAAATATTGATAAATTCCAAGATTAATTCATTCCCCAATAAATTCCAAGATTAATTCATTCCCCAATAAACCATCTGAAATTAATTCCAAGATTAATTATAGTTAAAATATATTGAAGATTGCATTAAAAACAAATAGTTGTTGTAGCTCAGTTGATTTGAACTCGTATTTATTTACTTATAAATTTTGTGTTCAAGCCTCACAACCCACAAGTATTAACATTTTATTTATTTATTTTTTTAAAGAAAAAATCATGGGCCACGGACGGGCCGGGCCAAAATCGCCCAACTTTCCATGGGCTAAAAAAGTTAAGCCCAAAGCCCAATTTTTACGGTCCAGTCTGGCCCAGCCCGCGGACCTGGGCCAATTTTGCTAGGTCTACTTCTATATATACAACATGGCAATTGAAAATCTTATTTAAATTAATTTTGTTGGTTATTTTAAGGGTAATTTATCATTACCTTATAATTTTCAAATACAAATTATATAATAATAATAATAAATTTAATAATAATAATTATTATTATACATATTCAAATACAAATATAATTATAATTTCATATCTATTTATACTTGTATGCATGAATTTCACAATAAAGCAAAAAAAAAGGTCATAAAAAATATTAATGTCAACTTGTTTATCTATTTCTTTTTAATATATTGTACAATTGTAAATAGGACGTTGATATAAATTATTTTCAATAGTATATATGTATTATGTCAATAAAAAGTTATCAAAATTTTGTAAAACAAACTTTTATATAAACTAGTCCGTTACTCGAAGTTTTCCAATTACAAACTCAAATCCATTGTCAAATTCTATTATATATCGGGGATAAAGTTGTAGGGAAAAAGTATGCATATGTCAAACTAGTATTCCAATAATTTCGATGAGGTACGTAGCCAATTCTGCCAAGGAGCCCATGGCAAGATAAAAATTTGGGATGATTTTGATAGCGATTTTGCATCTGAATCTCTTCTTCGTACGAACGCGACGGAGGATCATAAAAACATTCCACGCAATTCAACGCTATGCTCATTCCATGAAATCCCCCGCTGTGTTCATTTGATGAGTTTAGAAGGCGGCGTGGTACCTTGTCATTAAGATAATCAAATTATGTTCAAATGTCTTCTTTTTCTTTTTTATTTGATGAGATCTGTAAAATATAACTGAAATGAGAGTAAAAGGTTAAAATATTATAATAATATTAGAAAGACGATTCGAAAATATATAATAGTAACTAATTCATGTTGTAAATTTTGGACGTGATTATTAGAAAAACAATATTGCATGTATTATTATGATATGTATGTGTATAAAAATTAAGTTCTTTATGCACCATTATAGTAGTAATTCCTACTATAATTACTACCCGTACAATGAATATGGTCAATCTTTTTTTCGTGCGTTTTTTTTAATACTTTTGTTACAATCTTTTTTCAACTTTAAGTTATCCCCACACCCCCCCCCCACCCCCCACACCCCACCCAAAAAAAACCCAAATTCTTGTTGGACTTCATAATTCATATATCGTGGCGTGACACCTCTTCTACTTCTAACTTCTAGCATGCATCTTCTAGCTGAGTTCCTTATAGTAGTACTACTTCCATGAGAAATACGGGATGATAACCATATCCAGTTTTCTTTAAACATAAACTATATCTATAAAATAAATAATTTTACTATTCAATAAGAATTAAATGTTGATTATTTGGTTAATTAACTAAATTTTTGCAGAAGACGTGTAATTATTTTTTAAAAAACATTGTCAATGTCATATATATATATCATTTCCACTCTATTATATATTCATGTTCCTCTAATCTTCTTATAATAAATAATAATTTATATTATATTATTTTTAAAATAATTAAGGAATTAAGTATTTATATATATATATATATATATATATATATATATGTATATGTAATGTTCTTACTTATTTTACTAACAATATTATTATAACTAAATACATGTTTTACATGTGTAATCGAAAATCACACAATTATTCAAAAATATTGGTTTGGCCGAGAACCCTGTTAAATTATTTAGAGGGTCACTATATTATGATCCCGGTGGATAAAAATCCTAAACTATAATTAATATTCAATTTCTAAACTACCCAAACTAAATAAAAATAAAATTGTGTACCATTATCAGGAGGCAGACGACGTGCTTCTTTGTCATCAAGATTAATTAGATTATCAGGTTCTTCTACCTGATGAGATCTGTGGATGAACATAACTGAAACAATGAATAAAAAGGTTAAGATTTTATAAACTACAAATTTATTGTTAATATTATTATATTTGTAGTACACCATAGCTAACAGTTGTACAATAGTATATCTTAAGATTCTCTATATATACGTGTGAACATTAGTATTTAAATTATATAATTCTCTAAGTTTCATAATCCAATTCAAATTAATACTCTCCAACTGTCATATATAATCCAATTCAAGACAGAAGAAGCAGTTCACTTGAACTTGTGAAGTTTGATATGGATTAGGATTAGAATTTGATATGGATTATATATATATAATGGAAAAAGGAATCTATATATAATAAATTGCAATACATAGCACAATTATTTGACATCTGTCCTTCTATAAATTCAACACCTGTATATGTTTACAAATTTAAAAGAGATTCTTATCCAAGAAAAATAATTCGAAAAATAATTCACATTGTACGTGAATCTACTACATTCAAATTTGTCAAGAATAACAATAATTAATGTCCATGAAATGTATAAACTTTTCGTTTTCATTTATATTATTTTACTCAAGGTTCATTAAGCAGACCCATTAAATGAATTATCATTTTGTTAATAGCAGTCTAAATGACATAATATACTTAAGTTTGTAATTATAATTTTATTATCATGTATTCATTATTAAAATTAGTATTGATGTCACACGTGCGCAATTAAAATAAATTAATACATCAATTTTATTTTATATAAAAATTATAAAATATACAGTGTGTGTAACTAAAATAAATAAATTTTAATAAAAATTATAGAATATGAGTGAGAAAATATAGGAGAGACTATAATTATTTTTACTGCACTCTTTCTATAAAGTAGATAATCAATTTTTTTAGTACTATTTTTGTGAATAGGAGGAGTATGATAAATATTCCAATTGAAATTGGAAATTAGGAGTTTGATATAATTAAGGGATTTGATTTTGATAGACACTCAGACTCGGCTGTAGGCAACTACTTATTTACAAATTCCAATTCTATAAATTTACGAGAGCCGAAAAAGTGTTATGATAGATAGATAATTTAATTTCACATGAAAAGAATTTTGAACCTTTGTTAGAAGAACACTCAAATTAAATATAAATTACTATTCTAAACTATTGACATTTTTCCATTTCAGTGATTGACCTTTTAATTTTTTTAATCAGGTCATTAAACTATCAATTTTTTTCACTTTGGTTCAATTGAACCTATCACGTTATAAATTGATGACATGACTTGAACACGTGGCATGTAAAAGCTGATGTTTACGTTTAATAGCAAAAAAAATATTTTAGAAATTGGAAGTTGAAACATTAATATAAGACTCAAAAATTCCCAAATAAAGCAAAGTTTTACCCCTAAAAATGAAGATGATACATCTCCTCTCAATGCGAAATCTAACCTTAGTTCTATACACAACACCAAATCCCCTTCTTGATGCGGATTTTTTTTTTTAATTCTGCATTTTGTTTCTGATTGATTGCCCTGGTGCTGTGGTAGTTAAATATATCTGTTTTATTGCTTAAAATTCTACGTAGTCGCAATCCAATTTTATCATGAAATTTATTAACGTATATATCATTTTCCTCTTTTTATGTTACTGAAAACTCTTTAATGCTTGACCCTCACCCTCGTTTGTGATTCTCCCATCTAAGTCATGATATGTATTTTCTTGAATTTAATTTGTGACTTAACTTGTTGTTTGTTAATTATAAGTTTTTTCAGTGTAATTAGTCATTTCATTTTTGGTTTGTGGATATAAATTAAGGTGCATGCAAGATAAGTTAAGGAAAATCAATATATAATCAACAAGACAGCACCGACTATATTTATAGCTGAGTTCCTTATAGTAGTACTACTTCCATGGGAAATACGGGATGATAATCGTATACAGTTTTCTTTAAACATAAACTATATCTATAAAATAAAATAAATAATTTTACTATTCAATAAGAATAAAATGTTGATTATTTGATTAATTAATTAAATTTTTGCCGAAGGCGTGTAAATTTTTAAAAAAAACTTTGTCAATGTCATTTATATCACTTCCACTCTTTTATATATTCACGTTCCTCTAATCTTCTTATAATAAATAATAATTTATATTATATTATTTTTAAAATAATTAAGGAATTAAGTATTTTTGTGTATATATATGTATGTAATGTTCTTACTTATTTTATTAACAATATTATTGTAACTAAATACATGTTTTACATGTCTAATTGAAAAACGCCAAATTATTCAAAAAAATTGGTTCGGGCGAGAGTTTTCCCGAACCTTGTAGCCCGAACCTTGTTAAACTATTTAGAGGGTCACAATATTATGATCCCCGTGGATACAAATCCTAAACTATAATTAATATTCAATTTCTAAACTACCCAAACTAAATAAAAATAAAATTGTGTACCATTATCAGGAGGCAGGCGACGTGCTTCTTTGTCATCAAGATTAATTAGATTATCAGCTTCTTCTACCTGACGAGATTTGTGGATGAACATAACTGAAACAATGATTAAAAAGGTTAAGATTTTATACACTACAAATTTATTGTTAATATTATTATATTTGTAGTACGTCATAGCTAACAGTTGTGCAATAGTATATCTTAAGACTCTCTCTATATATACGTGTGAACATTAGTATTTAAATTATATAATTCTCAAGTTTCATAATCTAATTCAAATTAGAACTCTCTAAGTGTCATATATAATCCAATTCAAGTTAAAAGAAGCAGTTCTCGAGAAAGGCCATAAATAATTGATCGACCACCTATATATATATATATATATATATATATATATATATATATATATATATAATGGATTGACTAAAAGAAAAAGGTTCAATACCCAAAAATCCCTAAAGTTCAGTGGTCGACTTTGTATTTTACCCCCGAAATTTCTTTGGATATCAGAATTAAGGAGTCATGCATATATATTTGACCCCTTAACCAAGAGCTTGCTTGGTGTTTAGGCTTTCCATGATGAGTTGGTGGCGTAAATTAGGATTAAAATGTTTGAAGATTTGTTAGTCTGTGTAGTTTTAAATAACTTTTTATAATTTGATTCTATATCACCATTAATAATTATGATGATGTAACAATTAATAAAGATTGATAACGTTGTTATTGGGTGTTTGGATTCATTTTTATCAATGGGCTTCTAGCTAGGTCTTGGTTATGATAAAATGTCTATCGTGCATGATAGTGGTAGGTTGTCTTTTTACTTGGGCAATATAAATAATTAACCTTGATATAAACAACTACGTAAATAATAATTGGAGATGGGCAAAAACACTGGGATATTCAATTCCAAATCGGAGTCAGGTATCTTGATCGTTATAACCATATAATTCTTAATGATATAAGTGTCTGGGAGAAGCGAGTCAACATAAATATTCTAAATATATGCTTAAGAAAATGACTCAATACCCAAAAAATTCTAAAGTTTAGTAGTCGACTTTGTATTTTACCCCTTAATTATATATAGATTATTGAAGCTTTATTTATCTTCTGTTCAATGTTTTTTAAGCGGGACCAACTATTATTCAAATTATTATTATTATAATTTTCACTTTTTAAATAAAAAGAAAACTTTATTCATTGTACAATTTAATATTTTTTTAGATTTTTAGTCTTGACTCGTTATATATCCATGTTAAATTTCTTTCTTTTGTAAATGGATATTATGAGAAATCTCTATTTACTAATTACAAGTTTATTTATTTCTTATTTTATTTTTATTTGTAAGGAGGATCCAATATTATTTAACTTATTATTTTATTTTTCACTTTTAAAATTCTTAGGATTGTATATATATTTTGCCATATCGACTGACGACTCTTATTATCATAAGCAATCTTTTCTTAATTAAGATCTTGGCATCTAATTAAAGATTGTTTTCTTATATCTAATACTAAAATCAAAACAATAATTTGGATTCAAACAGTGTCAGATCTTTGTTTCTCCAAAAAAAAATAACAATATATATATATACTAGATACCCATTTGAAACAGTTACTCAAGCGCGGAGTCAGGATTTAATCTGTGGGTGGGTGGGTGGGTGGGTGGGTGGGTGGGTGGTGGGCAAGAATTTTTTGAATAACATAATATATATTCATTACTAAAAAATAAAATTCCACCATTACGAAACATATTTTTACTAAAACAAAGATAATGTAGTAATCGAATTTATTTTGATAAAGACTTGGACAACAAAACATAGCCAAAAAAAAAAATTAAATGTAGAATACACAATAAATAAATAAATAAGTGGACCTTATAAAATTTCCAAACTTGGGGGGCCGTAGCCCCCTCCGGTTTAGCTGTAGCTTCATCCCTGTAGCTGCTCTAGACATTAAACCATGTATGTTCCATTTGATCATAACCTCACGTTTACCCACAAATCATTAATATAAATACATTACTTTTTCTGTAACTCACAAGTTATGTTTGTAAATAAACAATTAAATAAAAGTGAGACCGTAGATTATTCTTACCTTAATTAATATAATGCATGATAATACTTATTTTGTGATTTTCGTCTCGATAACTGATATGAGAATCTTCAAAAATAATGAAATAAAATTGTCATTCAAGCAATAAAAATATATATAGAATAAAGAAAATTATATACTAATTCTAACTCATGCACTTTATTATTAAAAATAATACTCGACCATGCTTGAAATCAAAAAATAATCTACCATAGGAAAGAATGCTCAACCATGCTTGAATCAAAAAATAAAAGCAAAACTACCATGGGAAAGAATGCTCAACCATGCTTGAAATTTGCTGGAAACTCTTGGTAAAGGAATGGACAGTGGAGATCCATCTGTAATGAAGTCAACCAAGTGGCGAATATCCTTATATATATTTTGGATGATGTATACTTTTTATGGCTAATTAATTAAGTGATTAATATATATTAGTACTTTGGTTTCTAAAACAAGCTCGTTCACCTACTAGCTAGGTAAGTGGGTGGTACACAAGTCGTGTGTGGTCAGAGTTCAGAGGTGGGTGGGAAGCAGGCCTTGTGTGGGTTTAACATGTTTTTTAGTTGAATACTTAATATATAGGGATCTTAAATAACTTACAGTGGTATGGTCAATCGATATTAAAAGAAAAGTTCTATTTTAATTTTCTTTTACATATTAATGATATATTATTGTTTTTATATTTAAAATTTATTCTTAAAATTAATTAATGTTAGTTTATCCGTCGTGACATAAATGATAACATTGTGATAGTAAAACATGGTATCAATTTTTAAATTACAATCATTAGAAGTGGTATTATTTGGTGAATTTTTGGCAAATGAAACTCTTTAAAAAAAAGAGGACCATATTGCAACTATTTGTCATGTTTTTGAAAAAGTGTCATTTAATCTTTTTTTTAACACATGTGTCTCTTTTATAGATACATTAATTAGTTATACAAAACTGTTCCTCCAACTTTTTTACCAATAAAAAAAAGTTAATTTTGTTAATTAAATTTGACGAAAAGAGGTAACATGTTATTCCTATATCTATAATAAGGTTATAATAATAATAGCGTAGACCTGTTTTAGTTGATTAATTGTGAGTGTTGATTGGCTGTGCATTTTGTTCATTTAAATTACTGATTTTGATGTGGTCATGTGTTTATTGAATTCGTATCCCTGAGTCCCTTCAAAACAATTCATTACTCAATATAACACATAACTCAAATATATTTTGTTTGTTAGAGTGACGTTCAACTATAAAACTCAATCAGCAGTTGGTCAATGATTTGTTCATAGGACTCGGTATTTGATATAGAAAGTTGAAATTGGCACACATATTTGGTATGATAATTTTTACACAAACTACTTTGTTCCTAACCTTTTTTAGCAAACTATTTGTTCCTAACCTATAATTTTGGCACCCTTCTTATACTTCTCGCTTCTTTGGCACCCTTGGCATGGGTGTATATTCTTGGTTCCTGCTCACACCCAATGCTCTAATTACCTACACAATTCCTAAGCTGTAACAGTTTTTAAGCTTTCAAACTATAAAAAGCTCACATCCAATGCTCTAATAACCACCTACACAATTAAGCCCTACTTGTAGCGAAAAACAAAACAAGCCTAGCTTACAATCATCATGACCATGTTTACTTTCTTCATCTTCTTCTTCTCTTTGTTATTTCATACTTCAATATATGCTGCCCGAGCACCCCAAAATGTAACAACTATTAAAATGAAGTTGATTCCTCGCCACTCTATTTTCCCTCCAGCAATAGTCAAGACTGATTACAATGAGTACGACTATGAAAATGATGAAAGCGTCCAGAGTTTTCTTAGTCCAGTTCAAGAATCAAACATTTTTCTAGCGAGCATACAAATTGGGGAACCGCCAGTAGCCCAGGTAATGGTACCCGACACCGGAAGTAGCTTAACGTTTATCAAGTCTACATTGTGCATTGGATGTGAGGAGGGCAGTACAAGTCTTCCGCCATACGATCCGACTGCTTCAACCACATATGAGCAAATTTCATGTCACTCCAACTACTGTCAGAGAGTGAAAGGATCTGGCTACGGTTGTGGCACTATGGGCCAATGTACGTTCAGCAATATCTATGGCGGTGGTCGCACCATCGTTAAAGGAGATCTAGGTACAGAAAAGCTTAGATTTATCACATATGATCAGGGAATAACAACCATTCCCGATGCAATTGTAGGTTGCACAACCTTCTTCGAAAGCCGTTCAACATCTGCTATTAGTGGCATTTTAGGACTTGGACATGATAAAGTCTCCATACTCAACAAGATGGCTACCCCCAAGTTTTCCTATTGTGTGGGCAGTATATTTGATGGTGATTACAAATATAACCATATTATTTTGGGAAGGGGGCAAAGATGTTAGGATATTCAACGCCACTTATAGTTCCAAAATCTGGCCATTACCGTTTAACTTTGGAAGGTATAAGTGTGGGGGCAAAACGACTCGATATAGACCCGAAAATATTTAAACCAATTAGTATATATAGTGGTGGAGTTATTAATAGTGGTGGAGTTGTTATTGATAGCGGTTCCTCGCTTACTTTTATGGTACGTGAAGCTTATGAAGTTCTGAAATCCGAAATCAAAAATATAATGGAGGATTTTCAACTGTGGAATGATAAGCTAATGTGTTATAAAGGAAGTATAGGGGACATTAAAGGATTCCCGGTGGTCACTTTCCACTTAGCGCAAGGGGCCGGTTTGCTGCTTGACGTGGAGAGTATATTTTATCCCTTCAGGTTCATCTCTGGCGTATTCTGCTTGGCTGTGAAACCATCTGATAGCAATAACTATAAATCTTTAACTATTATAGGAATGTTTGCTCAGCAAAAGCATAACGTCGCATATGACCTCACTCAAATGAGGCTTTATATCAACAGAATTGACTGCCAATTTGTTGATGATTAGTACTATCTCAATTACAATTAATGACTATATATATATAGCTTGTTCTTAGCTTATTAGCAAAAACAATAAAATATAGCTTCTTCTTAGCCATGCTTCAGAATTTTCTTTGTTCCCGCCCCTTCGTTTTTACTGCATTCTGTATTCTGTGAAGGAGCTCATGAAGAAAATTTGGGGTGATTTTGATAGCGATCCTCCATCTGGACCTCGGATCGATGTGGCGGAGGATTTAAAAACATTTCATGCAATCCCACGTAGTTAAAAATGTTGATGAGTTTAATTAGAACACTACATGCTACCTTGTCATCAAGATGATTAATAGCAGATCATGCTCATGCAGATGTCTCTACTTTAATTCCTCTTCTATTTGATGAGAATGTACACTGAAACGAGGGGATAATTTTAAGATATTATAAATTAGTTTTATTGTGTTTGTGGTATGCAAAAGTTTACATTCGTATGGTATCTATCTGATGGTGCAAAAGGAGGAAGGAAAATTGGGATGATTTTGATAGATAGCGTTTTTCCATATGAGAGAAACAATTCCGTATATGAATTTTGAGGTCAAATTGTAAGACCCCAACTTTTATAAATAAAGATAAATTTTTTTAAATATCATTTTTGAATATTATGAAGTTAATTTGATATAATGTTATAGTTGTGGGTAATATTTATAAATTTTGCAAAGTACGCAAGTTGTTATATAATATTCGATTGGTCGGGGAATATTCGTTTTAACAGGGAATATTCGTACAACGACACAATCATTGATGGACCCCACAACGGAATTATTGTCGGATTGAGAAAACGACAAAAATATTTTATTAAAAATAACGGCGGAAGTTTTACCATTGATACTATTGAATTACTCGGTAGTAAAAGTACAGTAATACGTGTGGTTGCATAGTAGCACACGGTATTGATTATTAATACTTATGTGAGAAGTCACTCAGTTTGATTCAATTATTGTCAGTTAATAATATGAATTATTTAGCGATGATGAAGTTTTGTTTTATTCGTATTATTAACGTAATAAAACAGAAACATCTTTTTATATAAAACAGAATACTTTATTAAAGTTATTCTAAAAATAAAATATATTTTATTTTATTTAAAAGATTTTTCTTTAAATATGGACCGTCAGATTAAAGTTATTAATCTGGACCGTTCATGGATTAGTTACTATGCATTCTATTTTTCTATAAATAGTAGCTCATTCCTTCATTATTTCTTACGAATTCACTGAACTCTAGAGAGAGAAACTATAGAGAGAGAGAGAAGAAAAGTATTCTGCTACTTAACTACTTCCTTATTTCAGTTCTTCTTTAAAACGGTAAGGGGTGTTATTCTTTCTTATTCATGAAGAGAACTGTTGTTATTCCATTTCTTATTATTCTGTTGGAATAACCTGTATACGCGGTCTACCCTATACTTGGTGACATTCTTCTATTATTCTGTTGGAACATTCTGTCTGTGTGTTTTACACCGGACCTGGTTCCGTCTTTATTATTATTCTGTTGGAACATCCTGTCTGTGTGTTTTACACCGGACCTGGTTCCGTCTTTATTATTATTCTGTTGGAACATTATGTCGGTGTGTTTTACACTAGACCTGGTTTCGTCTTTATTATTATTCTGTTGGAATATCCTGTCTGTACGTTTACGCCGGACCTGGTTCCATTATTTATTATTCTGTCTGAATATCATGTCTGTGCGTTTACGCCAAACCTGGTTCCATTATTTATTATTCTGTCGGAATATCCTGTCGGTGCGGATTACGCCTGACCTGGTTCCATTCTTTATTATATTCAGTTGGTTAAAGTTTTGACATCTATACTCCATGAAATTAGTGGAATATCCTTGATATTTGCGCTTCATCCAGTATCATGTTGACAATTTGGACGATATTAATTCTTAGATAAATTAATTCTTGAACTTATTTTATTGAATTGCCATCATCCTCATGTTTATATATGTTGAAAGTCATCTGTGGCCTGTAATGCATAGATGGACTTGGTATGATTATGACCAGGGATTATTCGGTATAATCATGAACGTAAAGTTACAAATGATGTGGTAAAAGTCTTCACTGGCCCGTAGTGCTTTGATGGACAGTTGTTGGCATGATCATGACCATTAATGAATACACAAATATTCTTGGCCTGTAGTGCATGGATAATTGTGGTCGTGATACTAAAGAATATCCTTGGCCGTAGTGCAGGGGTGATTCGATGATGTGGATTATTTATTAAGCTGAGTCTCAACAATAATAGTCATGAAAAACCTTTTAAATCATAAAAGATAGTAGATTTTATTCTCTACTTGACTCTTTTAATGGATTGCTTGTTCCGCTGCAGTTAAACTTGATGTTTGTTATATTTTATCAGTTTAACACTGTTGAAGGCTAATGATAATTTATTCTGCATTATCTTAGTCATAATATTTCTTACTAGGCTAGTTGAGCTCACCCTTTCTTTCATTGTTCTCTTCAGGAAATGAGAATATAGCTGGGACGAGTCGGAAAACGGAGTGATGGACCAGATAATAGTATTAGTAGTCCTCACTATTCTGTTAAATAGTGTGACAATAATTGTAATGAGGACATCTTTTGAGTTTGTATACTCTCTAGTAGACAATATTTGTATTCAAACTCACAGTTTATGTTTTGTCGTATTGTGCACAACAGTTGTATTATTAAGATGTATTTGTATTCAGTACTTTGTATCTGACGACTCAAGATGGGTGATGTATACCTATTTTGGGGGCGTCACACAAATTGACAGATTTTAAAATTAAAATTTATCCAATTTTCTTTTAAATGTAGGTAAGAGATTATAAAGTTCAAAAATATAAATAAATTTGCTTAACTATTAATTTTAAAATTAGTAAATTTAACCCAAAAAATTAAACTAAGTCAATTTTTACCAGTCGGAGGGAATACTAGGAGTAATAGTTCACCTAAATCCAAATCCCAATATCATTTGAATAACATCACGCCTTAAGCTCTGTTTCTGAGTTTTAAAATGGACAGAAAAAAAATAGATGGAAAAATTTAAGTTTTCTTTCTGATTCTTATGTTTCTTGAGTTTTTTAATAAACGGAAAAGAAAAGAAATGGATAGAAAACTTGACTTGGCCAATTTTCTTGCCAAAGTTTTCCGTCTAAAATTGGCTTGATTTGGACGGAAAAGAAATTGGAATAAGTAATATTTTTATAATTCACATATTATCCACTTTTAATATAATAAATTTTAAATTATAACTCATGTCCTCAATTTTAAATTTTCTATTCTTTTCTATTAAAAACTCATAAACAACACAAAAGAAAACTTCAAGTTTATAATTCTTTTCTTTTCTGTTCTAATTTAAGTTTTCTATTCTTTTCTTTTTTATTCAAAACTCAGAAACAGAGGGTTAAAGTCATCCTTCCATCTTGGAGTTTACCTAAAACTATCCTACTAAATTTATGGAGTTAGCTACCTAATTCCTCACTACCCTATACCAATTACCAAACAATTCAATGGATATATTGTGAAAAGCTAAAGTCCGATTGGAAAACCTAATCGGTTGGGCCATAATTAAATTAATTGTTCAATGGACTAAATATTTGAAATATTTTGAATTGACGCATGTATCTGGTGTGATTACATCATGATTCTTTTAGAGTTAATTTAATTTGATAAATCTTTAAATCCGAATAGTTAAGAACTCTTTTAATTCTATAATAGACACATGATTCATACATTTTATTATCCGTAATCTTATCCTTTTAATTATATTAGTTTATTAAATTAATATGTTTTATTTTATTTTGATATTCTAATTAGTTTAATTGCATTTAATCAATTATCAATATTTTTTTAGACATGATTAAGGATACATTAAAATTAATCTAGTTTCTGTGGGAGCTTTTCAATTTGACACTGTGCACTTTCAGTTACTAATTTTTATCACATCATGCTACATTATACGATTTTGAAAATCTTAAACTATTAATTCAAAAGATTTACAAATTCAAAAGTAAAAATGAATCACATCAAATAATTGTACATATATATTTTTTTCAACACTCCCACTTCAAAAGATATGAATACAAGTATAATGAATTATATAATAATTTTAACAATTTTTGAATCCCTTAATATTAAGTATATATCATGTACGACCCCAAATTATTAATAAAAAAAATTTAATTTCCTCTATTTATTATTTTAAAATAGTAAGGGTTAAATTGATTAATGAGGTTGGTTATGGATAAAATGCGTAAATATTTCAAATAAGCAGGTGGTTATAAAATATTCATTGTTGTCGGGAAATATTCGTTTGGTCGTGGAATATTCTTGCTGTTGGGGAGTATTCGTACGACGGCGCAGTCTTTTGTGGGCCCCATAACGGAAAGCGATTGGATGAAAAAAATGGCAAGTATAAGTTGTTTACAAATAATGACGTAGTTGTTACCGTTAATACTGTTGGAATACCCGGTGGTTAAAACACAGTAATGCGCGTTGTTGCACAGTAGCACACGGTATTGCACCAATTATTGATTCTTACGTAAAAAGGCACTACTCAATAATTGTTACAGTAATTACTGTTCAGTATTTTATTTTATTGATTCAATAATTACTACGTTGATATTTTATATTATTGTTGTTTCAATAATTGTTACTACACAATATTTTCCATTATCGAAGCAATAATTCATATTATCTGAATAATATTATTAGATAACATTATTGTCAATGTCTAGAAAGTTCTGTCTAAGAAGAGGTTTGGTCACCTAATTACGCGCCAGTAAGGAGAAATCCTTATTGAAAAGCCCACTCTTTCCTGGGAACTGCCTGGTTGTCAGTATTGTGATTCTGTAATATTATTTGCGAATAATTAATTATTAATTTATATGATGAGGAAAATATTCATTTTATGTGGATATATAAGGATAAATTTTTTTTAAAGTAACAATTGTTGAAAAATTGATATTTTATCTTTTTTGATAAAATAATATTTTATTATATTATTATAATATAATAATGATGATATTTTTACAATGAATGTGGGATATATGAGTATATGAGGAGAAAAAGTATTTTTGTTGTAAAAGTTGTTTAAAACATGTTAAACATGTCTGTGGGCCCATTTCTTAACTGAAATTTGATTATAGCCTGTAAAATCGCCCGTTTATGGATTTCAGTCAATTTCTGTTTGGAATTTGGAAAAACTTTCTTCTGCAAAGTTGTAGAGAATTGAATTTTCTATAAAAAATCGTGAGATTCGAATTTTCTGATAAAAGGGCTATTTATTATGAATTATTGAAGTTCTGAAATTCTGAAATAATTGATTTTTGGAAGTTTTAATTATTTTAAATAATAAAAACGTTTTTGATTTGTTTGGTAGACTTATTTGTTGTCAAGCATGGCTGAATTCAGATCATAGATTGTGTGCGTAGGAATTTATATATAATATATTAATATTATATTAAATTTTCTACTTCGGTGTTCTAAGCATTTTCCTATAAATATGGTGTTTAGGTTATAATTGAAAATCACACCAAAAACTACAGATTTCTCTCTCTTTCTCTCTCTATAATATCGAGCGTATTTTGTGAGTGTTTTTATACTTTGAGTGTTGCTATACGGTGCAAGTTTTTTCAGCACTATATCTGATATTCCAACCAGAAGTATTATTTTGCTGAGGTAAGGGATGTTATTTTATTCAAAAATGATATTATTTCTTCAATATCATTATGCCGAAATATTGGTTGAAATTTTTTATCAAATTTGGAACTTTTTCATGTCGGGATTACTATTCATGAGTTACTATTCACGAGTTACTATTCACGAGTTACTATTCATCAAAAAATAGAATTTTCTTCTTTTCGTCCAAAATATCTATTATGGATACTAGCTTTGATTGTATCCATGTTTTGATCATTCTTGAATTTTACTCCACTATGATTATTTATGAGGTATTTTTGGACATGGAATAGCTGAAATACGAATCATTAATATTTATTCTTTTGTTTCACTGGATTCGTTTTCTTTAAAATATTTTTCATCATCCTCAGCCTTAAATGATGATATAACTGAATATCTTTGGCCTGCAGTGCAAAGATGAATGATTTTTGATGAATATTGGCCCGTAGTACAAAGATGAACAGGTGTTTAGATGAACATGACCAACTGATGAATATCTTTGGCCTGTAATGCAAAGATGAATATTTGATTCCAGATATATATTGATTAATGTTACAAGGATAAAATGTTGACGATGAACTTTTAAATTCATATATAGAAGATAGTAGTTTGCATTCTCTACTTAAATCTTCTAATGAATTATTATTTTCGCTGCGAATATTGATTTAAAACTAGTTGTCTATTGTATTCTATTAGATTTTTCCCTGTTGAAGACTAACGATAATTTGTTCTATGTTATCTTAGTCATAATATTCTTTACTGGGCTAGTTGAGCTCACCCTTTTCCTTGTTGTTCCATTTTTCTTCTCAGGAGGCGAGAATGTAGCGAGTACTAGTCGGGGTGTGGAATGATGGTTCTAGAAGTGGTTTTAGTAGTCCTCACCATTTTTGTAAAATAATGTATCAATAATTGAAATGAGGACCTATTTGAGTGTGGATATTGTCTAGATGATAATATTTGTATTTAAACTCACAGTTTTTATGTTGTATTAATAAAGTTATAGTTGTTTCTGTACCATGTATTTTGACGACTCAGAATGAGTGTTGTATACCTGTTTTGGGGGTGTCACAGTTGGTATCAGAGCTTAGGGATATGATCTCTGGCGGAGATCGGAGAATAGAACTAGGAGGGGAGAGACGAGTAAATCCTTCGCTAGTGTGTCCTACCTAAGCTTATTTGTTGGTCGGTCATAATATAGAGGTATTATGTGATTTGTTAATTTGTTTAATTAACCCTTGTTTTATGGCAGTATTTGAGAATGTCGACTGAGAATGTTAACAGTGGAGTAAATGAGACCGTGGAGACACTTGTGCTCACCAACGAGGAAAACGTGCAACAGGCTGGCAATGTTCCTCCTGTGAACAACACCAATGAGTAGATGATGAACGACGGGATGTTTAGGAGCTTTTTGCAATTCATGCAAAACCAGACGAGGGAGACTCGTGTGCAAAATATAGGAGGAAATGATAGCAATTCATGGCTTGTCACAGCCAAGCAGTTCAAAGAATTGGGACCACCAGAATTTAAGGGAAAGCAGGATCCAATCATGGCGAAAACGTGGGTCAAGTAAATTACCAAGATATTCGATGTCTTGGGATGCACGGAGGAACAGAAGGTTCCATTCACCACCTTTATGTTTCGTGGCGAGGCAGACTACTAGTGGGAGTCTGAGAAACGTACTCAGCCTGCCGCACTCAGCATGTCTTGGAAGACATTTCAGAAACTGTTCAATGACAAGTACTTTCCTGAAAGTATTCGTCATATGAAGGAGGTAAAGTTTATTAGACTGGAGCAGAATAACATGACGGTGTCCTAGTACGAGGCGAAGTTTGTAGAGTTGTCCAGGTTTGCACCTCATTTGGTGGAGAATGAGGAACGTATGACGCGGATGTTTCTGAGAGGTTTGAAACCCGACAAACGTCAATATCTCATTTCTCATAAATTTTCTCTCTATTCAGATGTTGTCAACAGGGCTCAATTATTAGAGCGAGATAACGAGTACGGTCAACCGAGGGACCACAACCAGGATCATACCGGTGACAGCAGTCATCAGAACAACGATAACCAGCGGAGAAAGAAGAATACGAACAAGAGCGGCAACCAGTCTGGTGGTAATCGTGGCCATGAAAATAGAAGAAGCGAGTCAGGAGGAGATTTTAAAAAGAGGAGATTCAACAATGACAATACGAAGACGTCAGCACCAGCAGCAACTGGTTTTAAGGGAGGAGAACGACCACTGGTCGTATGCTATAAATGTGGAAATGAGGGACATCTCAGCCCAAACTGTCCGCAACAGTTTAAGGTATGTTATAATTGTGGAAAAGAAGGACATATCGCTCGAGATTGCACTGTAGCGAAACCAAGTCCAGCGGGGATGGTGACTCAAAAGGCTGTCCCAGAAAAGTCAAAGTCAACGGTGTTAGAGTTTATGCCCTAGAGTCCAATTATTTGATATAATTGCTTAACATTTTGATATTATATTTGATTGAATAAATAAATGATTTTATTATGGTTTTATTTACTGCGTAATATAATTGTTAACATAATAAAATTCCTTGGAATAGTGATACAAATTATATAGTTTCAAGTATGTGACTTGAACATGAGATTATATAATTACAATTAGTATCATTGTTCTTAAATGTCCCTAGTCGAGTATCATTGTTGATGGGATAATAATGATGCATTGAGACTAGTATGTCGATTGACTGATGACCAAATCTCATTGGTCATAAATATATGAGATATTAAGTCAATGCATAGGTACATGTTAGAAAACAATATACTGGACAGACCCACCATGAGAATTCTATATGGAGCATTATGCGAAGTGTCATTAGTATTTCTCATAGTGACAATGATGTAATGGTCCTCCGACCTGAAACTGCTATATTACTACACTAGAATTTATGTACTTTGATATCATCAAATGTCACCTTTAATAGGGTGGACTATAAAGGTGATTATTGGGTACATCATGAATCGTGTGAGGAATATGAGTGATCTAGATGGAATTTAACCCTTCTATGTATTAGGGGTGATATCCATAGGCCTCTTGATTGAGTAGGACTATGAAATGCATGGCCATGCTCAAATAGTGATTTGTTTCATATAGTCTACTCATTGATCAAGAAAACTCAGATTAAATTATGAAGAGTATGACACATTCCATGACTCGAGTTTAATCTAGGATATTAAGGTTAAAAGGATTAAATTACATTGAAACATTGGTCACGAAAAGGTTGCATCGAATCATCGATCTTATTATTACTTGGGTAACATTGATGCATTACTAGATGCCGCTCACTGTTTATAATTTTATAATATGATTTTAAAATTATTGCCAATGTAATAATAACCTATAGGGTCACACACATAGAACGGAATAAAAAGGAAATTAATTTAAATTGTAAGGATTTAAATATATCAATATGATTGATAGTATTTTAAATCACGAATTTAAATTAAAAAGGATAATTTGTATATATGTATATTAATTAAGTAAGACTTAATTAAGATATATATAAATTCGGATTTTAATAATATTAGGTCTTGATTAATTCCTCTTAACTGCTATGTATATGATATATATTAGTCATTTTAGGTTTTACGTCAAAACATAAAAACCCTAGCCGCTCTTAGAGAGAGACTAGAAAATACAGCTTCGAAAATCCTCATCCTTGGTGACTAGTACCAAGATTCCTTCTTCTGCAGATCGTAGGACGATTCGCGGAGCGTTCGTGTGGATACCGTAGAGACGTAGCTCGTTTGGGTTACGTTAGAGATTCGATCATATCAATTCCAGTTTCATAATCGCGGATTGCGTTGGAGATTCGATTGCTTCAATTTCAGTTTCTTAATTGGTATACTTTCTTACCACTGAATTAATTATTTTTTCCCCATGGATCCTGTTTTAGGGTTTCGAATTTGGTTTAAATATTCTATTTTCGTTGTGCATTTCTGTGTCGAAACCCTACAAACGGTTCCTAGAAGAGCATTTATCGTGACTGGTCATAGTGCGAGAAACCCAAACGAGGTGATCACGGGTAAGCTAATCATAAATTCATGCGAAGTTTATACCTTACTAGATACCGGTTCTACCCATTCTTTTATTTCTCCTGCTTGTGCTCAACGTTTAAACTTGACTCCGGAGAAATTAGACTTTGACCTATCTGTGGAAACTCCGTTAGGAGAAACTTTCATCGCATCCACTGTTTATAAATCTTGTTTGATCCAAGTTGACACCATCACCTTACCTGTTGACCTTATCTCTTTAAAGATACTTGCTTTTGATGTGATTTTAGGGATTGATTGGTTAACTACTCATCATGCCAAAATTGATTGTTTTCGTAAGGTTGTTAGTTTTCATATTCCTAACCAACCTGTTGTGCGAATTCAAGCAACTAAGGAATTAAAATCAATCACTGTTATATCAAGTCATAAAGCTATTCGTTTATTAAAAAACGGATGTCAAGCTTTCTTAGCTCATGTTATGGATTTGAATAAAGACACGTCATATTTGAATAATATTCCTGTTGTTATTGACTTTCTTGACGTATTTCCTGAAGAACTTCCCGGTCTACCCCCAGAACGTGAAGTTGAATTCTTTATTGACCTTGAACCTGATACAAAGCCCATTTCTAAAACCCCATATCGAATGGCTCCTATTGAACTTCAGGAGTTAAAGGTCCAACTACAGGAGTTATTGGACATCGATTTTATTCGTCCTAGTACATCTCCTTGGGGTGCTCCTGTTTTATTTGTAAAGAAGAAAGACGGGAATTTGCGACATTGTATCGATTACCGGGAATTAAACCATGTCACCATCAAGAATAGGTATCCGCTACCTCGTATTGAGGACCTGTTTGACCAGTTACAATGAGCGCAATTCTTTTCGAAGATCGATCTTCGTTCTGGATATCATCAGCGGAAGGTTAAAACTGAGGATATTCCAAAGACTGCTTTCAGAACTCGGTACGGGCATTATGAATTTTTAGTCATGTCTTTTGGATTGACTAATGCTCCAGCTGCTTTCATGGATATGATGAACCGAGTATTCAAGGATTATTTGGATCAGTTCATTGTTGTCTTTATTGATGACATCCTCATATATCCCAAAAGTCGTGAAGATCATGAGCACCATTTGAAGCTGGTACTCCAAAGGCTGCGTGAAAACAAGCTATTTGCTAAGTTGAAGAAATGCGAGTTCTGGCTTGAGGAAGTAGCACTCCTTGGGCATATGGTGTCAAAACATGGAGTGTCTGTTGACCCGGCGAAGATTGAAGCAAGAGAAAGTTGGGAGCAACCAAAGACGGTGACCGAAGTACGTTGCTTTCTGGGTTTAGCTGGTTATTATCGGAGATTCGTGGAAGGGTTTTCTTGAATCGCTACTCCGTTAACTCAGCTGACTCGTAAAGATACAAAATTCGTATGGAGCGAGGAATGCGAGAAGAGTTTACAAGATCTCAAAAGGAGACTCATTTCGACACCTGTTTTGACAATACCATCTGGTTCGGATGGATTTGTTATCTACAGCGATGCTTCAGGCGAAGGGTTAGGGTGTATTCTCATGCAACGTGGGAAAGTCATAGCCTATGCCTCGCAACAACTTAAAGAATGTATGAGGAATTATCCTACTCATGATCTAGAGTTGGCAGCAGTCGTTTTCGCGCTAAAGATCTGGAGGCACTATCTATATGGGGAGAAAGTGGAGATATATTCAGACCATAAAAGCCTCAAATATTTCTTCTCTCAAAAAGAACTCAACATGCGGTAACGACGTTGGCTTGAGCTATTGAAAGATTACGACCACACTATTCAATACCATCCTGGAAAAACAAACGTGGTAGCTGACGCGTTGAGTAGAAGATCATATGCAGGAACGAGTGCGATGATGTCAAGTATACGCATAGAACCAACTTTAATCGATAAAGTTAAAGTTGCTCAAGCCACAGACCAGGAGCTGATGCGTATAAAGAAGAAAATGCAAGAAGGTACTATTCCAGAAGCAAGAATCGATGAAGAAGGAATACTTCGAGTCCACTCCAGACTTTGTGTTCCTGATGATTCTGACTTGAAGCATAAAATCATGATGGAGGCACACAACACACCGTTTGCAATCCATCCTAGAAGTACCAAAATGTATCGTGATCTTCGACATACATTTTGGTGGAACAATATGAAGAGAGAGATTGCAAAGTTTATCTCGAGGTGTTTAACTTGTCAACGTGTAAAGGCGGAGCATCAAGTGCCAAAAGGTCCATTGCAACCACTTGAGATTTCGAAATGGAAGTGGGAACACATTACAATAGATTTCGTTACAGGCCTTCCCACGGTTTCTCAAGGCATAAATGCTATTTGGGTTATTGTTGATAGATTAACCAAGTCTGCTCATTTCTTGCCGATACGGGAGACTTATTCCCTTGAACGTCTTGCTCGTATGTACGTAGATGAGATTGTGAGATTGCATGGCATGCTAGTATCCATAGTTTCGGATCGTGACCCAAGATTCACTTCAAGATTTTGGGTTAGCTTGCAAAAAGCTATGGGCACAGATTTACGATTTAGTTCGGCATACCATCCTCAAACGGACGAGCAATCAGAGAGGACTATTCAAACTCTTGAAGATCTATTAAGACTTTGTGTCCTAGATTTCAAAGGGAGTTGGGATAAGTACCTACCATTGGTGGAATTCTCCTACAACAACAGTTATTAGGCAAGTATAGGTGTGGCTCCATTTGAAGCATTGTATGGACGAAAGTGTCGCTCTCCAGTATGTTGGGATGAGGTGGGAGAAGCAACGTTGTTGGGACCAGAGTTGGTACGAATGACTACAGAGAAGATCCAAACGATTAGACAACGTATACAAACTGTGACGCCCCCAAAATTAGGTATACATCACCCATCTTGAGTCGCCACTTACATGGTACAGAATACAAATACAACTTAATAATACAACTGTCGTGTACAATACGACAAAACATAAACTGTGAGTTTGAATACAAATATTATCTACTAGAGATTATACAAACTCAAAAGGAGTCCTCATTATAATTATTGTCACACTATTTCACAGAATAGTGAGGACTACTAATGCTATCCTTTGGACCATCACTCCATTTCCCGACTTGTCCCAGCTATATTCTCATTTCCTGAAGAGAACAATGAAAGCAAAAGGGTGAGCTCAACTAGCCCAGTAAGAAATATTATGACTAAGATAATGCAGAATAAATTATCATTAGCCTTCAACAGTGTTAAACTGATAAAATACAACAAACATCAAGTTTAACTGCAGCGGATCAAGCAATCCATTAAAAGAGTCAAGTAGAGAATAAAATCTACTATCTTTTATGATTTAAAAGGTTTTTCATGATTTTTATCTCTGGGACTCAGCTTAATAAATAATCCACATCATCGAATCACCCCTGCACTACGGCCAAGGATATTCTTTAGTATCACGACAACGAATTATCCATGCACTACGGCTAAAGATAGTCTTGTTTTCATCAACGGTCCTGATCATGCCATAAAATAATTCATCCTTGCACTACGGCCAAATGGAATCCATAGCCATAATCATATCAAAAACTGTCCATCAATGGACTACGACAAAAGAAGATTTTTACCACATCAATCATTACATTACGGTCATGATTACACCGAATAATCCCTGGTCATAATCATACCAAGTCCATCTATGCACTACAGGCCACAGATGACTTTCAACATAATATAAACATGTGGATGATGACAATGATATAAGAATTCAATAAAACAAGTTCAAGAATTAATTTATCCAGGAACCAATAACGTCCAAATTGTCAACATAATACTGTTTTGTGGAGTAAAATTCAAGAATGCTCAGAAGAATATTTTCATGAACAGATACTGGATGAAGCGCAAATATCAAGGATATTCCACTAATTTCATGGAGTATAGAAGTCAAAATTTTAACCAACTGAGTATAATAAAGAGTGGAATAACAACAAAAATCACCATGCATGCGGTACTTCGCATAGACAAGTTATTCAAACAGAATAATAATAACGGAACTAGGTCTGGCGTAAACGCACAGACAGGATATTCCAACAGAATAATAAAAAAGATGGAACCAGGTCCGGCGTAAATGCACAGACAGGATATTCCATCAGAATAATAAAAAAGACGAAACCAGGTCCAGCGTAAAACGCGCAGACAGGATGTTCCAACAGAATAATAGTAAGACGGAACCAAGTCTGGTGTAAAATACACAGACAGGATCCAACAGAATAATAGTAAGACGGAACCAGGTCCGGTGTAAAACACACAGACATGATGTTCCAACAAAATAATAACAAGACGGAACCAGGTCCGGTGTAAAATACACAGATAGGATGTTCCAACAGAATAATAGAAGAATATCACCAAGTATAGGGTAGACCGCGTATACAGGTTATTCCAACAGAATAATAAGAAATGGAATAACAACAGTTCTCTTCATGAATAAGAAAGAATAACACCCCTTACTGGTACAACAAATAATATTCCCTACCTTTGAAAGAAGAGTACTCCGACTAGTAGGTCGAGGATATACTCGAAGAAAACTTACACTACGCTCAAAGCTTTCTAAAGAAATACGCTCAAGATTATAGAAGAAAAATTCTCTCTATAGTTTCTCTCTCTAGAGTTTCAGTGAATTCGTAAGAAAATAATGAAGGAATGAGTTTCTATTTATAGGAAAATGGAATGCATAGTAACTAATCCATGAACGGTCCAGATTAATTTACTTTAATCTGACGGTCCGTATTTAAAGAAAAATCTTTTAAATAAAATATAATATATTCTATTTATATAAAAAGATTTTTACTATGCAAACGCTATGTAAAATACTATGCAACACTATGCAATACTATGCATAATAAAATATAATATATTCTATTTATAGAATAACTTTAATAAAGTATTTTGTTTTATATAAAAAGATGTTTCTGTTTTATTACGTTAATAATACGAATAAAATAAAACTTCATTATCGCTAAATAATTCATATCATTAATTGACAATAATTGAATCAAACTGAGTGACTTCTCGCATAAGCATTAATAATCAATACCGTGTGCTACTATGCAAGCACACGTATTACTGTATTTTTACTACCGAGTAGTTCAACAGTAACAACGGTAAAACTTTCGCCGTTATTTTAATAAAATATTTTTGTCGTTTTCTCAATCCGATAATAATTCTGTTGTGGGGTCCACCAATGATTGTACCGTCGTACGGATATTTCCCGATAAAAAGAATATTCTCCGACCAATCGAATATAATATAACAACTTGCATACTTTGCAAAATTTATAAATGCTACCCACAACTATAACATTATATCAAATCCACACCATAATATTAAAAAAATATTTTAAAAAAATTAAATATTTATTCATAAAATCTGGGGTCTCACAATCTCCCCTCCTTATGGAATTTCGCCCTTGAAATTTACGTACGTGTCTGGTATGCCGAACAAGTGAGGATACCTTGACTTCGAATTCTTGAGGTATAACCTTTGAGCGTCGAATATGATCTTTCTTATCCAAGATGTTAACACGTATCTCCTCATACGTTAAATCTTCTGTTATCTCGTCTGGTTCTAAATTAATAATGTGGTTCGGGTCGTCCACATTTTTACATAATATCGATACGTAAAAAAAATGTTCTGAACACGCAACATACTTGGCGGTAAAACGAGTCTACAAGCCACAGTTCCTACTTCATCGAGGATTTCAAATGGGCCAATTAAATCGAGGGTTAAGATTTTCTCTCGTCGTTGATTCTTGCTTCTAGAATAACGCCTTCTTGAACCTTCTTATTCACATTCATCAGCTCCGGGTTTGTAGCTTGAGCGGCTTTAACTTTATCGATTAAAGTCGATTCTACTCATATATTCGTTATCTTCACGTGGGTTCCTAGAGTCTTTGTGACACCTCCAAAATTAGGTATACGTCACCCATCTTGGGTCGCCACTTACATGGTACAAAATTCAAATACCACTTAATTAAATAACAGTCATGTACAATACGACAAAACATATGCTGTGAGTTTGAATACAAATATTGTCATCTAGAAATTATACAAACTCAATGGAGTCCTCATTACAATTATTATCACACTATTTCACAGAATAGTGAGGACTACTAATGCACCATCTAGGACCATCACTCCGTTTCCCGACTAGTCCCAGCTACGTTCTCATTTCCTGAAGAGAACAATGAAAGAAAGGGTGAGCTCAACTAGCCCAGTAAGAAATATTATGACTAAGATAATGCAGAATAAATTATAATTAGTCTCTAACAATGTTAAACTGATAAAATATAATAGACATCAAGTTTAACTACAGCGGATCAAGTAATCCATTAAAAGAGTCAAGTAGAGAATAGAATCTACTATCTTTTATGATTTAAAAAGTTTTTCATCACTTTTATCGCTGAGACTCAGCTTAATAAATAATCCACATCATCCCTGCACTACGGCCAAGGATATTCATTAGGGTCACGACCACAAATTCCATGCACTACGAGCCAAGGATATTTGTGTATTCATCAATGGTCATGATCATGCCAACAACTGTCCATCAATGCACTACGGGCCAATTAGGACTTTTACCACATCATTTGTAATATTATGGTCATGATTACACAGAATAATCCCTGGTCATAATCATACCAAGTTTATCTATGCACTACAGGCCACAGATGACTTTTAATATTTTATAAACATGAGGATGATGACAATGATATAAGAATTCAATAAAACAAGTTCAAGAATTAATTTGTCCAGGAACTAATAACGTCCAAATTGTCAACGTGACACTGCTTTGTAGAGTAAAATTCAAGAATGATCAAAAGAATATTTTCATGAAAAGATACTGGATGAAGCGCAAATATCAAGTATATTCCACTAATTTCATGGAGTATAGAAGTCAAAATTTTAACCAACTGAGAATAATAAGGAATGGAATAACAACAGAAATCACCATGCATGCGGTACTTCGCATAGACAGGTTATTCCAACAGAATAATAATAATGGAACCAGGTCAGGTGAAAATCACACCGACAAGATGTTCCAACAGAATAATAAATACAGAATAATGAAGACGGAACCAGGTCTGGTGTAAAACACACAGACATGATATTCCAACAGAATAATAAAGACGGAACCAGGTCCGGCGTAAAGCACAGACAGGATGTTCCAACTGAAAATAAAGACATAATAATAAAGACGGAACTAGGTCCGGCGTATAACACAGACAGGATGTTCCAACCGAATAACAAAGACAAAATAATAGAAGAATGTCACAAAGTATAGGGTATTCTGCATATACAGGTTATTCCAACAGAATAATAAAAAAAATAGAATAACAGAAGTTCTCTTCTTGAATACAAAAGAATAATATCCCTTACCGTTTTAAAGAAGAACTGAAATAAAGAAGTAGTTAAGTAGCAGAATACTTTTCTTCTTTCTCTCTATAGTTTCTCTCTCTAGAGTTCAGTGAATTCGTAAGAAAATAATAAAGGAATGAGCTTCTATTTATAGGAAAATAAAATGCATAGTAACTAATCCATGAACGGTCCAGATTGATTTACTTTAATCTGACGGTTCATATTTAAAGAAAAATCTTTTAAATAAAATATAATATATTCTATTTATATAAAAAGATTTTTACTATGCAAACACTATGCAATACTATGCATAATAAAATATAATATATTCTATTTATAGAATAACTTTAATAAAGTATTCTGTTTTATATAAAAAGATGTTTCTGTTTTATTATGTTAATAATACGAATAAAACAAAACTTCATTATCGCTAAATAATTCATATTATTAATTGACAATAATTGAATCAAACTGAGTGACTTCTCACATAAGCCTTAATAATCAATACCGTGTGCTACTATGCAACCACACGTATTACTGTACTTTTACTACCGAGTAGTTCAACAGTATCAACGGTAAAACTTCCGCCGTTAATAAAATATTTTTGTCGCTTTCTCAATCCGACAATAATTCTGTTGTGGGGTCCACCAATGATTGTGTCGTCGTACGAATATTTCTTGTTAAAACGAATATTCCCCGACCAATCGAATATTATATGACAACTTGCATACTTTGCAAAATTTGTAAATATTACCCACAACTATAACATTATATCAAATTTATTCCATAATATTCAAAAATGATATTTATAGAAAATTCATTTTTATTTCTAAAAGTTGGGGTCTTACAATCTCCCCTTCTTAAGAAATTTCGCCCTCGAAATTAAGGTACGTACCTGGTATGTCGAAGAGGTAAGGATACCTTGATTTTATTTCAGATTCTAATTCCCAAGTCATTTCCTCAACATCGTGGTTCCTCCACAAAACTTTGACTTGAGGTATAACCTTGGTGCGTAGAATATGTTCCTTCTTATCCAAGATTTGAACATGAACCTCTTCATATGTCAAATCTTCCGCTATTTCGTCCGGTTCTAACTCAATAATGTGGTTCAGGTCTTTCACATATTTACGTAGCATGGATATGTGAAAAACGTTATGAACACGAGACATACTTGGCGGTAAAGCGAGTCTATAGGCCACAGTTCCTACTCGATCGAGGATTAAAAATGGACCGATGAATCGAGGATTGAGCTTTCCTCTCTTTCCAAATCTCTTAACTCCTTTCCATGGAGCAACACGTAACAACACATGATCTCCAATATCGAATTCCACGTCCTTTCGATGAAGATCAGCATAACTCTTTTGTCAATCTTGTGAGGTTTTTATACGTTGCCGGATCGTTTGAATCTTTTCGTAGTCATACGTACCAACTCCGGTCCCAACAACGTTGCTTCACCCACCTCATCCCAGCATACTGGAAAACGACATTTTCTTCCATACAATGCTTCGAATGAAGCCATGCCAATACTTGCTTGATAACTGTTGTTGTAGGAAAACTCTACCAATGATAAGAACTTGTCCCAACTTCCCTTGAAATCAAGGACACAGAGTCTTAATAGATCTTCAAGAGTTTGAATAGTCCTCTCCGACTGTCCATCCGTCTGAGGATGATTTGCCGAGCTAAATAGTAAATTTGTGTCCATAGCTTTCTGTAAACTAACCCAAAATCGTGAAGTGAATCTTGAGTCTCGATCAGAAACTATGGATACTGGCATACCATGCAATCTTACAACCTCGTTTATGTACATACGAGCAAGACGTTCAAGTGTATAAGTTTCTTATATCGATAAGAAATGAGCAGACTTGGTCAATCTATCAACAATGACCCAAATCGCATCAATGCCTTGAGGAACTTTGGGAAGACCGGTAACGAAATCCATGGTAATGTGCTCCCACTTCCATTCTGGAATTTCAAGTGGTTGCAACGGACCTTTTGGTACTTGATGCTCCGCCTTGACTCGTTGACACGTTAGACACCTTGAGATAAACAGCGCTATCTCTCTCTTCATATTGCTCCACCAAAATGTATGATGAAGGTCACGATACATTTTGGTACTCCCAGGATGGATTGCAAATGGTGCGTTGTGCACCTCCATCATGATTTTATACTTTAACTCAGGATCGTTAGGAACACAAAGTCTGGAGTTGACTCGAAGTATTCCTTTATCATCTATTCTTGCTTTCGGCATCGCACCTTCTTGAACTTTCTTCCTCATACGCATCAGCTCCGGATCTGTAACTTGAGCAGCTTTAACTTTATCAATTAAAGTCGGTTTTACTCGTATATTCGCCATCATCACGTGGGTCCATGGAGTCTTTAACTCTATCTCCATCCTTTGTAAGTCACACAAAATGGGCTTTTGTGTTGTCAATATTGCACTCGTACCCGCATATGATCTTTAACTCAATGCGTCAGCTACCACGTTCACTTTTTCAGGATGATATTGGATGGTATGATCATAATATTTCAACAGTTCAAGCCAACATCGTTGTCGCATGTTGAGTTCCTTTTGAGTGAAGAAATATTTGAGGCTTTTATGATCCGTAAAGATCTCCACTTTCTCCCCATACAAGTAATGCCTCCAAATTTTTAGTGGGAAGACAACAGCTGTCAACTCTAGATCATGAGCAGGATAATTTCTCTCATATTCTTTGAGTTGTCGTGAGGCATAGGCTATGACTTTCCTATGTTGCATGAGAACACATCCTAACCCTTTTGCCCGAAGCATCACTGTAGATGACAAATTCCTCCAAACCAGATGGTATTGTAAGAACAGGTGCTGAAATGAGTCTCCTCTTGAGTTCTTGAAAACTCTTCTCACATTCCCCGCTTCAACCGAACTTTGTATCTTTCCGAGTCAGCTGAGTTAGTGGAGTAGCGATTCGAGAAAACCCTTCTACGAATCTCCGATAATAACCAGCTAAGCCGAGAAAGCTACGTACTTCGGTCACTGATTTAGGTTGCTCCCAGCTTTGAATAGCTTCAATCTTTACTGGGTCAACAGATAATCCATGACTTGATACAACGTGCCCAAGGAATGCTACTTCCTCAAGCCAGAACTCGCATTTCTTTAACTTGGCATAAAGCTTATATTCACAAAGCTTTTGGAGTATCAGCCTCAAGTGTTGCTCATGATCTTCACGGCTTTTGGAATAAATAAGGATGTCATCAACAAAGACGACCACAAAGTGATCTAAATATTCCTTGAATACTCGGTTCATCATATCCATGAAGGCAGCAGGTGCATTAGTCAATCCAAAAGACATGACTAGGAATTCATAATACCCGTACCGAGTTCTGAAAGCCGTCTTTGGAATGTCATCGGTTCTAATCTTCAATTGGTGATATCCGAAACGAAGATCAATCTTTGAAAAGAATTTGGCTCCTTGCAACTGGTCAAACAGGTCATCAATACGTGGCAATGGGTACCTATTTTTGATGGTGACATGATTCAACTCCCGATAATCAATACAAAGTAGCATACTCCCATCTTTCTTCTTCACGAATAGAACAGGAGCACCCCAAGGAGAAGTACTAGGACGAATAAAGCCAATGTCTAACAATTCCTGCAGTTGGGTCTTTAACTCCTGAAGTTCAATAGGAGCCATTCGATATGGGGCTTTAGAAATGGGTTTTGTACCGAGTTCAAGGTCGATACAAAATTCAATTTCACGCTCTGGGGGTAGGCCAGAAAGTTCTTCAGGGAATACGTCAGGAAATTCATTAACAATAGAAATATCATTCAAAGCTGACGTATTTTTGTTTAGATCTGTGACATGAGCTATGAAAGCTTGACATCCGTTTTTCAATAAACGAATAGCTTTATGGCTTGAAATGACCGTGATTGATTTTAATAGTTTGGTTGCTTGAATTCGCATAATAGGTTAATTAGGAATATGAAAACTAACAACCTTACGAAAACAATCAATTTTAGCATGATGAGAAGTTAACCAATCAATCCCTAGAATCACATCAAATGCAAGTATTTTCAATGAAATAAGTCAAAATTT
Source organism: Panax notoginseng (assembly GCA_016801055.1). Taxonomy (NCBI): domain Eukaryota; kingdom Viridiplantae; phylum Streptophyta; class Magnoliopsida; order Apiales; family Araliaceae; genus Panax; species Panax notoginseng. The sequence continues at coordinate 60,530,473 of CM029013.1, read as the reverse complement.
AATTTCTTCGGAGTCAAATTTAATCGTTGAGCGCAAGTAGGAGAAATAAAAGAATGGGTAGAACATATATCAAATAAAGTATAGACTTCGCTAGAGTTTATGATAAGCTTACCCGTGATGACCTCATTCGGGTTCCTTGCTTTCTGGGAGGTCACAACAAATGCTCTCCCTTGCACTACCGACTTTAACTTTTCTGGGACGGTCTTTGGTGCCTCCATCCTATCTGAACTTGTTTTTGGTAAATGACAAAATCTAGCTAAATGACCTTCTCTTCCACAATTGTAACATGCTTTCGATAGCATCGCGCAGTTTGGACTGATGTGTCCCCCCCCCTCCGCATTTAAAACATATAATAGGTGGTCGTTCTCCTTCGTTAACAACGGGTGCTGGTGCCGACGTCTTTCCATCATTGTTGAATCTCCTCTTCTTGAAATGTCCATTCTTATTGTTTTGACCTTGATTACCACCGAAGTGGTTACCATTTCTGGCCTGTTGATTCCCTCCACGCTTGTTGTCACCGCTTCGATGACTGCTCTCACTGGTATTATCATTTTGCCGGCTGCTCTCTTTTAGTTGCGTTGACTCGTTATCGCACTCCATTAACTGAGCCCTATTCACCACATCTGAATACAAACACAGTTTATGAGAAATAAGATGTTGACGTATCTCAGGTTTCAGACCTCGCAAAAACATTCGCGTCATTCGCTCTTCATTATCCACCAAGTGGGACGCAAACCGGGATAACTCAGCAAATTTAGCCTCATACTGCGACACGGTCATATTATTTTGCTCCAATTTGACGAATTCTACCTCTTTTATATGACGAATACTTTCGGGAAATTACTTGTCGTTGAATAGTTCTTGGAACTTTTCTCAAGACATCTTCAGTGTGGCAGGTTGAGTACGCTTTACCGATTCCCACCAGTAATCTGCCTCTTCACGTAACATGAAGGTGGCGAAGGGAACCTTTTGTTCCTCGGAGCATCCCAAGACATCAAATATCTTACTGATCTGCTTAATCCATGCTTCCGCCTTAAGTGGTTTTGGCTCTCCTTTAAACTCCGGTGGTCCCAGCTCCTTGAACTGTTTAGCGGTGACCGCCCGAGAGTTTTCAGTGTTTCAACCTACATTTTGGACAGGAGTCGCTCTCGCCTGCTGTTGCATGAATTCCATAAAGCCTCTGAACATTTGATCATTCATCATTTGGTCAGCGTTGTTGTTTACATGAGGATTGTCGCCTTCCTGATGTACATTATCCTGATTATTGATATGTGGAGACTCAACGGTCTCCTGTGCTCCATTGATGTTCTCAACATTCTCGGATGCCATTTTCAGATACTGCCACAAAACAAAGGTTAATTAACATATAACATATTATCCCTATACTTTGACCAACCAATTAAATACCAAATAATCTTAGGTAGGTCATACTAGCGAAGGAATTCCTCGTCTCTCCCCTCCTAGTTCTAAGCTCACATCTTAGCCAGGGATCATATCCCTAAGCTTTGATACCAACTGTGACACCCCCAAAATTAGGTATACGTCACCCATCTTGGGTCACCACTTATATGGTACAAAATTTAAATACCACTTAATTAAACAACAGTCGTGTACAATACGACAAAACATATGTTGTGAGTTTGAATACAAATATTGTCATCAAAAAATTATAAATGGAGTCCTCATTACAATTATTATCACACTATTTCACAGAATAGTGAGGACTACTAATGCACCATCTAGGACCATCACTCCGTTTCCCGACTAGTCCCAGCTACGTTCTCATTTCCTGAAGAGAACAATGAAAGAAAGGGTGAGCTCAACTAGCCCAGTAAGAAATATTATGACTAAGATAATGCAGAATAAATTATAATTAGTCTCCAACAATGTTAAACTGATAAAATATAATAGACATCAAGTTTAACTACAGCGGATCAAGTAATCCATTAAAAGAGTCAAGTAGAGAATAGAATCTACTATCTTTTATGATTTAAAAAGTTTTTCATCACTTTTATCGCTGAGACTCAGCTTAATAAATAATCCACATCATCTCTGCACTACGGCCAAGGATATTCATTAGGGTCACGACCACAAATTCCATGCACTACGAGCCAAGGATATTTGTGTATTCATCAATGGTCATGATCATGCCAACAACTGTCCATCAATGCACTACGGGCCAATTAGGACTTTTACCACATCATTTGTAATATTAGGGTCATGATTACACAGAATAATCCCTGGTCATAATCATACCAAGTTTATCTATGCACTACAGGCCACAGATGACTTTTAATATTTTATAAACATGAGGATGATGACAATGATATAAGAATTCAATAAAACAAGTTCAAGAATTAATTTGTCCAGGAACTAATAACGTCCAAATTGTCAACGTGACACTGCTTTGTAGAGTAAAATTCAAGAATGATCAAAAGAATATTTTCATGAAAAGATACTGGATGAAGCGCAAATATCAAGTATATTCCACTAATTTCATGGAGTATAGAAGTCAAAATTTTAACCAACTGAGAATAATAAGGAATGGAATAACAACAGAAATCACCATGCATGCGGTACTTCGCATAGACAGGTTATTCCAACAGAATAATAATAATGGAACCAGGTCAGGTGAAAATCACACCGACAGGATGTTCCAACAGAATAATAAATACAGAATAATGAAGACGGAACCAGGTCTGGTGTAAAATACACAGACAGGATATTCCAATAGAATAATTAAGACGGAATAATAAAGACGGAATGCTAAAGACGAAACCAAGTCCGGCGTAAAGCACAGACAGGATGTTCCAACTGAAAATAAAGACAGAATAATAAAGACGGAACCAGGTCCGGCGTATAGCATAGACAGGATGTTCTAACGGAATATCAAAGACAGAATAATAGAAGAATGTCACCAAGTATAGGGTATTCCGCATATACAGGTTATTCCAACAAAATAATAAAGAAATGGAATAACAAAAGTTCTCTTCTTGAATACAAAAGAATAATATCCCTTACCGTTTTAAAGAAGAACTGAAATAAAGAAGTAGTTAAGTAGCAAAATACTTTTCTTCTTTCTCTCTATAGTTTCTCTCTCTAGAGTTCAGTGAATTCGTAAGAAAATAATGAAGGAATGAGCTTCTATTTATAGAAAAATGAAATGCATAGTAACTAATCCATGAACGGTCCAGATTGATTTACTTTAATCTGACGGTCCATATTTAAAGAAAAATCTTTTAAATAAAATATAATATATTCTATTTATATAAAAAGATTTTTACTATGCAAACACTATGCAATACTATGCATAATAAAATATAATATATTCTATTTATAGAATAACTTTAATAAAGTATTCTGTTTTATATAAAAAGATGTTTCTGTTTTATTATGTTAATAATACGAATAAAACAAAACTTCATTATCGCTAAATAATTCATATTATTAATTGACAATAATTGAATCAAACTGAGTGACTTCTCACATAAGCCTTAATAATCAATACCGTGTGCTACTATGCAACCACACGTATTACTGTACTTTTACTACCGAGTAGTTCAACAGTATCAACGGTAAAATTTCCGCCGTTAATAAAATATTTTTGTCGCTTTCTCAATCCGACAATAATTCTGTTGTGGGGTCCACCAATGATTGTGTCGTCGTACGAATATTTCTTGTTAAAACGAATATTCCCCGACCAATCGAATATTATATGACAACTTGCATACTTTGCAAAATTTATAAATATTACCCACAACTATAACATTATATCAAATTTATTCCATAATATTCAAAAATGATATTTATAGAAAATTCATTTTTATTTCTAAAAGTTGGGGTCTTACAATCTCCCCTTCTTAAGAAATTTCGCCCTCGAAATTAAGGTACGTACCTGGTATGTCGAAGAGGTAAGGATACCTTGATTTTATTTCAGATTCTAATTCCCAAGTCATTTCCTCAACATCGTGGTTCCTCCACAAAACTTTGACTTGAGGTATAACCTTGGTGCGTAGAATATGTTCCTTCTTATCCAAGATTTGAACATGAACCTCTTCATATGTCAAATCTTCCGCTATTTCGTCCGGTTCTAACTCAATAATGTGGTTCAGGTCTTTCACATATTTACGTAGCATGGATATGTGAAAAACGTTATGAACACGAGACATACTTGGCGGTAAAGCGAGTCTATAGGCCACAGTTTCTACTCGATCGAGGATTAAAAATGGACCGATGAATCGAGGATTGAGCTTTCCTCTCTTTCCAAATCTCTTAACTCCTTTCCATGGAGCAACACGTAACAACACATGATCTCCAATATCGAATTCCACGTCCTTTCGATGAAGATCAGCATAACTCTTTTGTCAATCTTGTGAGGTTTTTATACGTTGCCGGATCGTTTGAATCTTTTTCGTAGTCATACGTACCAACTCCGGTCCCAACAACGTTGCTTCACCCACCTCATCCCAGCATACTGGAAAACGACATTTTCTTCCATACAATGCTTCGAATGAAGCCATGCCAATACTTGCTTGATAACTGTTGTTGTAGGAAAACTCTACCAATGATAAGAACTTGTCCCAACTTCCCTTGAAATCAAGGACACAGAGTCTTAATAGATCTTCAAGAGTTTGAATAGTCCTCTCCGACTGTCCATCCGTCTGAGGATGATTTGCCGAGCTAAATAGTAAATTTGTGTCCATAGCTTTCTGCAAACTAACCCAAAATCGTGAAGTGAATCTTGAGTCTCGATCAGAAACTATGGATACTGGCATACCATGCAATCTTACAACCTCGTTTATGTACATACGAGCAAGACGTTCAAGTGTATAAGTTTCTTATATCGATAAGAAATGAGCAGACTTGGTCAATCTATCAACAATGACCCAAATCGCATCAATGCCTTGAGGAACTTTGGGAAGACCGGTAACGAAATCCATGGTAATGTGCTCCCACTTCCATTCTGGAATTTCAAGTGGTTGCAACGGACCTTTTGGTACTTGATGCTCCGCCTTGACTCGTTGACACGTTAGACACCTTGAGATAAACAGCGCTATCTCTCTCTTCATATTGCTCCACCAAAATGTATGATGAAGGTCACGATACATTTTGGTACTCCCAGGATGGATTGCAAATGGTGCGTTGTGCACCTCCATCATGATTTTATACTTTAACTCAGGATCGTTAGGAACACAAAGTCTGGAGTTGACTCGAAGTATTCCTTTATCATCTATTCTTGCTTTCGGCATCGCACCTTCTTGCACTTTCTTCCTCATACGCATCAGCTCCGGATCTGTAACTTGAGCAGCTTTAACTTTATCAATTAAAGTCGGTTTTACTCGTATATTCGCCATCATCACGTGGGTCCATGGAGTCTTTAACTCTATCTCCATCCTTTGTAAGTCACACAAAATGGGCTTTTGTGTTGTCAATATTGCACTCGTACCCGCATATGATCTTTAACTCAATGCGTCAGCTACCACGTTCACTTTTTCAGGATGATATTGGATGGTATGATCATAATATTTCAACAGTTCAAGCCAACATCGTTGTCGCATGTTGAGTTCCTTTTGAGTGAAGAAATATTTGAGGCTTTTATGATCCGTAAAGATCTCCACTTTCTCCCCATACAAGTAATGCCTCCAAATTTTTAGTGGGAAGACAACAGCTGTCAACTCTAGATCATGAGCAGGATAATTTCTCTCATATTCTTTGAGTTGTCGTGAGGCATAGGCTATGACTTTCCTATGTTGCATGAGAACACATCCTAACCCTTTTGCCCGAAGCATCACTGTAGATGACAAATTCCTCCAAACCAGATGGTATTGTAAGAACAGGTGCTGAAATGAGTCTCCTCTTGAGTTCTTGAAAACTCTTCTCACATTCCCCGCTTCAACCGAACTTTGTATCTTTCCGAGTCAGCTGAGTTAGTGGAGTAGCGATTCGAGAAAACCCTTCTACGAATCTCCGATAATAACCAGCTAAGCCGAGAAAGCTACGTACTTCGGTCACTGATTTAGGTTGCTCCCAGCTTTGAATAGCTTCAATCTTTACTGGGTCAACAGATAATCCATGACTTGATACAACGTGCCCAAGGAATGCTACTTCCTCAAGCCAGAACTCGCATTTCTTTAACTTGGCATAAAGCTTATATTCACAAAGCTTTTGGAGTATCAGCCTCAAGTGTTGCTCATGATCTTCACGGCTTTTGGAATAAATAAGGATGTCATCAACAAAGACGACCACAAAGTGATCTAAATATTCCTTGAATACTCGGTTCATCATATCCATGAAGGCAGCAGGTGCATTAGTCAATCCAAAAGACATGACTAGGAATTCATAATGCCCGTACCGAGTTCTGAAAGCCGTCTTTGGAATGTCATCGGTTCTAATCTTCAATTGGTGATATCCGAAACGAAGATCAATCTTTGAAAAGAATTTGGCTCCTTGCAACTGGTCAAACAGGTCATCAATACGTGGCAATGGGTACCTATTTTTGATGGTGACATGATTCAACTCTCGATAATCAATACAAAGTAGCATATTCCCATCTTTCTTCTTCACGAATAGAACAGGAGCACCCCAAGGAGAAGTACTAGGACGAATAAAGCCAATGTCTAATAATTCCTGCAGTTAGGTCTTTAACTCCTGAAGTTCAATAGGAGCCATTCGATATGGGGCTTTAGAAATGGGTTTTGTACCGAGTTCAAGGTCGATACAAAATTCAATTTCACGCTCTGGGGGTAGGCCAGAAAGTTCTTCATGGAATACGTCAGGAAATTCATTAACAATAGAAATATCATTCAAAGCTGACGTATTTTTGTTTAGATCTGTGACATGAGCTATGAAAGCTTGACATCCGTTTTTCAATAAACGAATAGCTTTATGGCTTGAAATGACCGTGATTGATTTTAATAGTTTGGTTGCTTGAATTCGCATAATAGGTTAATTAGGAATATGAAAACTAACAACCTTACGAAAACAATCAATTTTAGCATGATGAGTAGTTAACCAATCAATCCCTAGAATCACATCAAATGCAAGTATTTTCAATGAAATAAGTCAAAATTTAATTTCTTCGGAGTCAAATTTAATCGTTGAGCGCAAGTAGGAGAAATAAAAGAATGGGTAGAACATATATCAAATAAAGTATAGACTTCGCTAGAGTTTATGATAAGCTTACCCGTGATGACCTCATTCGGGTTCCTTGCTTTCTGAGAGGTCACAACAAATGCTCTCCCTTGCACTACCGACTTTAACTTTTCTGGGACGGTCTTTGGTGCCTCCATCCTATCTGAACTTGTTTTCGGTAAATGACAAAATCGAGCTAAATGACCTTCTCTTCCACAATTGTAACATGCTTTCGATAGCATCGCGCAGTTTGGACTGATGTGTCCCTCCCCTCCGCATTTAAAACATATAATAGGTGGTCGTTCTCCTTCGTTAACAACGGGTGCTGGTGCCGACGTCTTTCCATCATTGTTGAATCTCCTCTTCTTGAAATGTCCATTCTTATTGTTTTGACCTTGATTACCACCGAAGTGGTTACCATTTCTGGCCTGTTGATTCCCTCCACGCTTGTTGTCACCGCTTCGATGACTGCTCTCACTGGTATTATCATTTTGCCGGCTGCTCTCTTTTAGTTGCGTTGACTCGTTATCGCACTCCATTAACTGAGCCCTATTCACCACATCTGAATACAAACACAGTTTATGAGAAATAAGATGTTGACGTATCTCAGGTTTCAGACCTCGCAAAAACATTCGCGTCATTCGCTCTTCATTATCCACCAAGTGGGACGCAAACCGGGACAACTCAGCAAATTTAGCCTCATACTGCGACACGGTCATATTATTTTGCTCCAATTTGACGAATTCTACCTCTTTTATATGACGAATACTTTCGGAAATTACTTGTCGTTGAATAGTTCTTGGAACTTTTCTCAAGACATCTTCAGTGCGGCAGGTTGAGTACGCTTTACCGATTCCCACCAGTAATCTGCCTCTTCACGTAACATGAAGGTGGCGAAGGGAACCTTTTGTTCCTCGGAGCATCCCAAGACATCAAATATCTTACTGATCTGCTTAATCCATGCTTCCGCCTTAAGTGGTTTTGGCTCTCCTTTAAACTCCGGTGGTCCCAGCTCCTTGAACTGTTTAGCGGTGACCGCCCGAGAGTTTTCAGTGTTTCAACCTACATTTTGGACAGGAGTCGCTCTCGCCTGCTGTTGCATGAATTCCATAAAGCCTCTGAACATTTGATCATTCATCATTTGGTCAGCGTTGTTGTTTACATGAGGATTGTCGCCTTCCTGATGTACATTATCCTGATTATTGATATGTGGAGACTCAACGGTCTCCTGTGCTCCATTGATGTTCTCAACATTCTCGGATGCCATTTTCAGATACTGCCACAAAACAAAGGTTAATTAACATATAACATATTATCCCTATACTTTGACCAACCAATTAAATACCAAATAATCTTAGGTAGGTCATACTAGCGAAGGAATTCCTCGTCTCTCCCCTCCTAGTTCTAAGCTCACATCTTAGCCAGGGATCATATCCCTAAGCTTTGATACCAACTGTGACACCCCCAAAATTAGGTATACGTCACCCATCTTAGGTCACCACTTATATGGTACAAAATTTAAATACCACTTAATTAAACAACAGTGGTGTACAATACGACAAAACATATGTTGTGAGTTTGAATACAAATATTGTCATCAAAAAATTATAAATGGAGTCCTCATTACAATTATTATCACACTATTTCACAGAATAGTGAGGACTACTAATGCACCATCTAGGACCATCACTCCGTTTCCCGACTAGTCCCAGCTACGTTCTCATTTCCTGAAGAGAACAATGAAAGAAAGGGTGAGCTCAACTAGCCCAGTAAGAAATATTATGACTAAGATAATGCAGAATAAATTATAATTAGTCTCCAACAATGTTAAACTGATAAAATATAATAGACATCAAGTTTAACTACAGCGGATCAAGTAATCCATTAAAAGAGTCAAGTAGAGAATAGAATCTACTATCTTTTATGATTTAAAAAGTTTTTCATCACTTTTATCGATGAGACTCAGCTTAATAAATAATCCACATCATCTCTGCACTACGGCCAAGGATATTCATTAGGGTCACGACCACAAATTCCATGCACTACGAGCTAAGGATATTTGTGTATTCATCAATGGTCATGATCATGCCAACAACTGTCCATCAATGCACTACGGGCCAATTAGGACTTTTACCACATCATTTGTAATATTAGGGTCATGATTACACAGAATAATCCCTGGTCATAATCATACCAAGTTTATCTATGCACTACAGGCCACAGATGACTTTTAATATTTTATAAACATGAGGATGATGACAATGATATAAGAATTCAATAAAACAAGTTCAAGAATTAATTTGTCCAGGAACTAATAACGTCCAAATTGTCAACGTGACACTGCTTTGTAGAGTAAAATTCAAGAATGATCAAAAGAATATTTTCATGAAAAGATACTGGATGAAGCGCAAATATCAAGTATATTCCACTAATTTCATGGAGTATAGAAGTCAAAATTTTAACCAACTGAGAATAATAAGGAATGGAATAACAACAGAAATCACCATGCATGCGGTACTTCGCATAGACAGGTTATTCCAACAGAATAATAATAATGGAACCAGGTCAGGTGAAAATCACACCGACAGGATGTTCCAACAGAATAATAAATACAGAATAATGAAGACGGAACCAGGTCTGGTGTAAAATACACAGACAGGATATTCCAATAGAATAATTAAGACGGAATAATAAAGACGGAATGCTAAAGACGAAACCAAGTCCGGCGTAAAGCACAGACAGGATGTTCCAACTGAAAATAAAGACAGAATAATAAAGACGGAACCAGGTCCGGCGTATAGCATAGACAGGATGTTCTAACGGAATATCAAAGACAGAATAATAGAAGAATGTCTCCAAGTATAGGGTATTCCGCATATACAGGTTATTCCAACAAAATAATAAAGAAATGGAATAACAAAAGTTCTCTTCTTGAATACAAAAGAATAATATCCCTTACCGTTTTAAAGAAGAACTGAAATAAAGAAGTAGTTAAGTAGCAAAATACTTTTCTTCTTTCTCTCTATAGTTTCTCTCTCTAGAGTTCAGTGAATTCGTAAGAAAATAATGAAGGAATGAGCTTCTATTTATAGAAAAATGAAATGCATAGTAACTAATCCATGAACGGTCCAGATTGATTTACTTTAATCTGACGGTCCATATTTAAAGAAAAATCTTTTAAATAAAATATAATATATTCTATTTATATAAAAAGATTTTTACTATGCAAACACTATGCAATACTATGCATAATAAAATATAATATATTCTATTTATAGAATAACTTTAATAAAGTATTCTGTTTTATATAAAAAGATGTTTCTGTTTTATTATGTTAATAATACGAATAAAACAAAACTTCATTATCGCTAAATAATTCATATTATTAATTGACAATAATTGAATCAAACTGAGTGACTTCTCACATAAGCCTTAATAATCAATACCGTGTGCTACTATGCAACCACACGTATTACTGTACTTTTACTACCGAGTAGTTCAACAGTATCAACGGTAAAATTTCTGCCGTTAATAAAATATTTTTGTCGCTTTCTCAATCCGACAATAATTCTGTTGTGGGGTCCACCAATGATTGTGTCGTCGTACGAATATTTCTTGTTAAAACGAATATTCCCCGACCAATCGAATATTATATGACAACTTGCATACTTTGCAAAATTTATAAATATTACCCACAACTATAACATTATATCAAATTTATTCCATAATATTCAAAAATGATATTTATAGAAAATTCATTTTTATTTCTAAAAGTTGGGGTCTTACAATCTCCCCTTCTTAAGAAATTTCGCCCTCGAAATTAAGGTACGTACCTGGTATGTCGAAGAGGTAAGGATACCTTGATTTTATTTCAGATTCTAATTCCCAAGTCATTTCCTCAACATCGTGGTTCCTCCACAAAACTTTGACTTGAGGTATAACCTTGGTGCGTAGAATATGTTCCTTCTTATCCAAGATTTGAACATGAACCTCTTCATATGTCAAATCTTCCGCTATTTCGTCCGGTTCTAACTCAATAATGTGGTTCAGGTCTTTCACATATTTACGTAGCATGGATATGTGAAAAACGTTATGAACACGAGACATACTTGGCGGTAAAGCGAGTCTATAGGCCACAGTTCCTACTCGATCGAGGATTAAAAATGGACCGATGAATCGAGGATTGAGCTTTCCTCTCTTTCCAAATCTCTTAACTCCTTTCCATGGAGCAACACGTAACAACACATGATCTCCAATATCGAATTCCACGTCCTTTCGATGAAGATCAGCATAACTCTTTTGTCAATCTTGTGAGGTTTTTATACGTTGCCGGATCGTTTGAATCTTTTTCGTAGTCATACGTACCAACTCCGGTCCCAACAACGTTGCTTCACCCACCTCATCCCAGCATACTGGAAAACGACATTTTCTTCCATACAATGCTTCGAATGAAGCCATGCCAATACTTGCTTGATAACTGTTGTTGTAGGAAAACTCTACCAATGATAAGAACTTGTCCCAACTTCCCTTGAAATCAAGGACACAGAGTCTTAATAGATCTTCAAGAGTTTGAATAGTCCTCTCCGACTGTCCATCCGTCTGAGGATGATTTGCCGAGCTAAATAGTAAATTTGTGTCCATAGCTTTCTGCAAACTAACCCAAAATCGTGAAGTGAATCTTGAGTCTCGATCAGAAACTATGGATACTGGCATACCATGCAATCTTACAACCTCGTTTATGTACATACGAGCAAGACGTTCAAGTGTATAAGTTTCTTATATCGATAAGAAATGAGCAGACTTGGTCAATCTATCAACAATGACCCAAATCGCATCAATGCCTTGAGGAACTTTGGGAAGACCGGTAACGAAATCCATGGTAATGTGCTCCCACTTCCATTCTGGAATTTCAAGTGGTTGCAACGGACCTTTTGGTACTTGATGCTCCGCCTTGACTCGTTGACACGTTAGACACCTTGAGATAAACAGCGCTATCTCTCTCTTCATATTGCTCCACCAAAATGTATGATGAAGGTCACGATACATTTTGGTACTCCCAGGATGGATTGCAAATGGTGCGTTGTGCACCTCCATCATGATTTTATACTTTAACTCAGGATCGTTAGGAACACAAAGTCTGGAGTTGACTCGAAGTATTCCTTTATCATCTATTCTTGCTTTCGGCATCGCACCTTCTTGCACTTTCTTCCTCATACGCATCAGCTCCGGATCTGTAACTTGAGCAGCTTTAACTTTATCAATTAAAGTCGGTTTTACTCGTATATTCGCCATCATCACGTGGGTCCATGGAGTCTTTAACTCTATCTCCATCCTTTGTAAGTCACACAAAATGGGCTTTTGTGTTGTCAATATTGCACTCGTACCCGCATATGATCTTTAACTCAATGCGTCAGCTACCACGTTCACTTTTTCAGGATGATATTGGATGGTATGATCATAATATTTCAACAGTTCAAGCCAACATCGTTGTCGCATGTTGAGTTCCTTTTGAGTGAAGAAATATTTGAGGCTTTTATGATCCGTAAAGATCTCCACTTTCTCCCCATACAAGTAATGCCTCCAAATTTTTAGTGGGAAGACAACAGCTGTCAACTCTAGATCATGAGCAGGATAATTTCTCTCATATTCTTTGAGTTGTCGTGAGGCATAGGCTATGACTTTCCTATGTTGCATGAGAACACATCCTAACCCTTTTGCCCGAAGCATCACTGTAGATGACAAATTCCTCCAAACCAGATGGTATTGTAAGAACAGGTGCTGAAATGAGTCTCCTCTTGAGTTCTTGAAAACTCTTCTCACATTCCCCGCTTCAACCGAACTTTGTATCTTTCCGAGTCAGCTGAGTTAGTGGAGTAGCGATTCGAGAAAACCCTTCTACGAATCTCCGATAATAACCAGCTAAGCCGAGAAAGCTACGTACTTCGGTCACTGATTTAGGTTGCTCCCAGCTTTGAATAGCTTCAATCTTTACTGGGTCAACAGATAATCCATGACTTGATACAACGTGCCCAAGGAATGCTACTTCCTCAAGCCAGAACTCGCATTTCTTTAACTTGGCATAAAGCTTATATTCACAAAGCTTTTGGAGTATCAGCCTCAAGTGTTGCTCATGATCTTCACGGCTTTTGGAATAAATAAGGATGTCATCAACAAAGACGACCACAAAGTGATCTAAATATTCCTTGAATACTCGGTTCATCATATCCATGAAGGCAGCAGGTGCATTAGTCAATCCAAAAGACATGACTAGGAATTCATAATGGCCGTACCGAGTTCTGAAAGCCGTCTTTGGAATGTCATCGGTTCTAATCTTCAATTGGTGATATCCGAAACGAAGATCAATCTTTGAAAAGAATTTGGCTCCTTGCAACTGGTCAAACAGGTCATCAATACGTGGCAATGGGTACCTATTTTTGATGGTGACATGATTCAACTCCCGATAATCAATACAAAGTAGCATATTCCCATCTTTCTTCTTCACGAATAGAACAGGAGCACCCCAAGGAGAAGTACTAGGACGAATAAAGCCAATGTCTAACAATTCCTGCAGTTGGGTCTTTAACTCCTGAAGTTCAATAGGAGCCATTCGATATGGGGCTTTAGAAATGGGTTTTGTACCGAGTTCAAGGTCGATACAAAATTCAATTTCACGCTCTGGGGGTAGGCCAGAAAGTTCTTCATGGAATACGTCAGAAAATTCATTAACAATAGAAATATCATTCAAAGCTGACGTATTTTTGTTTAGATCTGTGACATGAGCTATGAAAGCTTGACATCCGTTTTTCAATAAACGAATAGCTTTATGGCTTGAAATGACCGTGATTGATTTTAATAGTTTGGTTGCTTGAATTCGCATAATAGGTTAATTAGGAATATGAAAACTAACAACCTTACGAAAACAATCAATTTTAGCATGATGAGTAGTTAACCAATCAATCCCTAGAATCACATCAAATGCAAGTATTTTCAATGAAATAAGTCAAAATTTAATTTCTTCGGAGTCAAATTTAATCGTTGAGCGCAAGTAGGAGAAATAAAAGAATGGGTAGAACATATATCAAATAAAGTATAGACTTCGCTAGAGTTTATGATAAGCTTACCCGTGATGACCTCATTCGGGTTCCTTGCTTTCTGAGAGGTCACAACAAATGCTCTCCCTTGCACTACCGACTTTAACTTTTCTGGGACGGTCTTTGGTGCCTCCATCCTATCTGAACTTGTTTTCGGTAAATGACAAAATCGAGCTAAATGACCTTCTCTTCCACAATTGTAACATGCTTTCGATAGCATCGCGCAGTTTGGACTGATGTGTCCCTCCCCTCCGCATTTAAAACATATAATAGGTGGTCGTTCTCCTTCGTTAACAACGGGTGCTGGTGCCGACGTCTTTCCATCATTGTTGAATCTCCTCTTCTTGAAATGTCCATTCTTATTGTTTTGACCTTGATTACCACCGAAGTGGTTACCATTTCTGGCCTGTTGATTCCCTCCACGCTTGTTGTCACCGCTTCGATGACTGCTCTCACTGGTATTATCATTTTGCCGGCTGCTCTCTTTTAGTTGCGTTGACTCGTTATCGCACTCCATTAACTGAGCCCTATTCACCACATCTGAATACAAACACAGTTTATGAGAAATAAGATGTTGACGTATCTCAGGTTTCAGACCTCGCAAAAACATTCGCGTCATTCGCTCTTCATTATCCACCAAGTGGGACGCAAACCGGGACAACTCAGCAAATTTAGCCTCATACTGCGACACGGTCATATTATTTTGCTCCAATTTGACGAATTCTACCTCTTTTATATGACGAATACTTTCGGAAAATTACTTGTCGTTGAATAGTTCTTGGAACTTTTCTCAAGACATCTTCAGTGCGGCAGGTTGAGTACGCTTTACCGATTCCCACCAGTAATCTGCCTCTTCACGTAACATGAAGGTGGCGAAGGGAACCTTTTGTTCCTCGGAGCATCCCAAGACATCAAATATCTTACTGATCTGCTTAATCCATGCTTCCGCCTTAAGTGGTTTTGGCTCTCCTTTAAACTCCGGTGGTCCCAGCTCCTTGAACTGTTTAGCGGTGACCGCCCGAGAGTTTTCAGTGTTTCAACCTACATTTTGGACAGGAGTCGCTCTCGCCTGCTGTTGCATGAATTCCATAAAGCCTCTGAACATTTGATCATTCATCATTTGGTCAGCGTTGTTGTTTACATGAGGATTGTCGCCTTCCTGATGTACATTATCCTGATTATTGATATGTGGAGACTCAACGGTCTCCTGTGCTCCATTGATGTTCTCAACATTCTCGGATGCCATTTTCAGATACTGCCACAAAACAAAGGTTAATTAACATATAACATATTATCCCTATACTTTGACCAACCAATTAAATACCAAATAATCTTAGGTAGGTCATACTAGCGAAGGAATTCCTCGTCTCTCCCCTCCTAGTTCTAAGCTCACATCTTAGCCAGGGATCATATCCCTAAGCTTTGATACCAACTGTGACACCCCCAAAATTAGGTATACGTCACCCATCTTGGGTCACCACTTATATGGTACAAAATTTAAATACCACTTAATTAAACAACAGTCGTGTACAATACGACAAAACATATGTTGTGAGTTTGAATACAAATATTGTCATCAAAAAATTATAAATGGAGTCCTCATTACAATTATTATCACACTATTTCACAGAATAGTGAGGACTACTAATGCACCATCTAGGACAATCACTCCGTTTCCCGACTAGTCCCAGCTACGTTCTCATTTCCTGAAGAGAACAATGAAAGAAATGGTGAGCTCAACTAGCCCAGTAAGAAATATTATGACTAAGATAATGCAGAATAAATTATAATTAGTCTCCAACAATGTTAAACTGATAAAATATAATAGACATCAAGTTTAACTACAGCGGATCAAGTAATCCATTAAAAGAGTCAAGTAGAGAATAGAATCTACTATCTTTTATGATTTAAAAAGTTTTTCATCACTTTTATCGCTGAGACTCAGCTTAATAAATAATCCACATCATCCCTGCACTACGGCCAAGGATATTCATTAGGGTCACGACCACAAATTCCATGCACTACGAGCCAAGGATATTTGTGTATTCATCAATGGTCATGATCATGCCAACAACTGTCCATCAATGCACTACGGGCCAATTAGGACTTTTACCACATCATTTGTAATATTATGGTCATGATTACACAGAATAATCCCCGGTCATAATCATACCAAGTTTATCTATGCACTACAGGCCACAGATGACTTTTAATATTTTATAAACATGAGGATGATGACAATGATATAAGAATTCAATAAAACAAGTTCAAGAATTAATTTGTCCAGGAACTAATAACGTCCAAATTGTCAACGTGACATTGCTTTGTAGAGTAAAATTCAAGAATGATCAAAAGAATATTTTCATGAAAAGATACTGGATGAAGCGCAAATATCAAGTATATTCCACTAATTTCATGGAGTATAGAAGTCAAAATTTTAACCAACTGAGAATAATAAGGAATGGAATAACAACAGAAATCACCATGCATGCGGTACTTCGCATAGACAGGTTATTCCAATAGAATAATAATAATGGAACCAGGTCAGGTGAAAATCACACCGACAGGATGTTCCAACAGAATAATAAATACAGAATAATGAAGACGGAACCAGGTCTGGTGTAAAATACACAGACAGGATATTCCAATAGAATAATTAAGACGGAATAATAAAGACGGAATGCTAAAGACGAAACCAAGTCCGGCGTAAAGCACAGACAGGATGTTCCAACTGAAAATAAAGACAGAATAATAAAGACGGAACCAGGTCCGGCGTATAGCATAGACAGGATGTTCCAACGGAATATCAAAGACAGAATAATAGAAGAATGTCACCAAGTATAGGGTATTCCGCATATACAGGTTATTCCAACAAAATAATAAAGAAATGGAATAACAAAAGTTCTCTTCTTGAATACAAAAGAATAATATCCCTTACCGTTTTAAAGAAGAACTGAAATAAAGAAGTAGTTAAGTAGCAAAATACTTTTCTTCTTTCTCTCTATAGTTTCTCTCTCTAGAGTTCAGTGAATTCGTAAGAAAATAATGAAGGAATGAGCTTCTATTTATAGAAAAATGAAATGCATAGTAACTAATCCATGAACGGTCCAGATTGATTTACTTTAATCTGACGGTCCATATTTAAAGAAAAATCTTTTAAATAAAATATAATATATTCTATTTATATAAAAAGATTTTTACTATGCAAAACACTATGCAACACTATGAATAATAAAATATAATATATTCTATTTATAGAATAACTTTAATAAAATATTCTGTTTTATATAAAAAGATGTTTCTGTTTTATTACGTTAATAATACGAATAAAACAAAACTTCATTATCGCTAAATAATTCATATTATTAATTGATAATAATTGAATCAAACTGAGTGACTTCTCACATAAGCATTAATAATCAATACCGTATGCTACTATGCAACCACACGTATTATTGTACTTTTACTACCGAATAGTTCAACAGCAACAACGGTAAAACTTCCGCCGTTATTTTAATAAAATATTTTTGTCGTTTTCTCAATCCGACAATAATTTCGTTGAGGGGTCCACCAATGATTGTACCGTCGTACGGATATTCCCTGACAAAAAGAATATTTCCTGACCAATCGAATATAATATAACAACTTGCATACTTTACAAAATTTATAAATACTACCCACAACTATAACATTATATCAAATCCACACCACAATATAAAAAAAATATTTCGAAAAAATTAAATATTTATTCATAAAATCTGGGGATTCAGATCATCGAAACGGGAAATTGGATCGTACAAAAGGAGTTATTTAATTTCATTTCAGAAAGTAGACGTGGTTAATATTCATTGTGGGTGAATCATGCTGAATGTATTCTTTCTGTCGGGGAATATTCGTACGACGGCGCAGCTATTTGTGGGCCCCATAACAGAATAACTGTCGGATGAAGAAAATGACAAATTTAAGTTTTTACAAATAACGGCGTAGTTGTTACCGTTAACACTGTTGGAATACCCCGTGGTTAAAATACAGTAATACGCGTTATTGCACAGTAGCACACGGTATTGCACAGTATTTTTTTGAAATTATTGATTCTTACGTAAGAAGGCACTACTCAATAATTGTTACAGTAATTACTGTTCAATATTTTATTTTATTGATTCAATAATTGCTACATTGAAATTTTATATTATTGTTGTTCAATAATTGTCACTGCACAGTATTTCCCATTATCAGATCAATAATTCATATTATTTGAATAATATTATTAGATAACATTGTTGGCAATGTCTAGAAAGTTCTGTCTAAGGAGAGGTTTGGTCACCTAATTGCGCGCCAGTAAGGAGAAATTCTTATTGGAAAGCCCCCTCTTTCCTGGGAACGGCCTTGTTGTCATAAATGTGATTCTGTAATATTATTTGTGAATAATTAATTATTGATTCATATGATAATAAAATATTTATTTTATGTGAATATAAATGAGGGATATATTTTTGTGGTTAAAAATGAAGGAGTTAATGTTGAGGTGTTTTATCTGTATTTTTGTCGGAACGGAGGTATTGAAAATTAAATTAGGATTTTTGAGATATTTTGCGAGGGTTATAATTTTTAATCCGACCGTTGGATCGTGGTAATATTTGGATATGTTATACATATATAAGTTGAGTATATGTCCACAAATTTTGAACCGTTAAAAATGAACGTATGATTTGTTATGAATTTTACGAGATGACTAGTTCAGAAATTATTGAATTTTCGTAGTTAATCATTTTGGTAGAAAATTCTAGAACTGGTGGGCCCCACTCTTGGTGGGTGAAGAAATGTGCTGAGATTTTTATTCAAATGTGGTGGGTGGGAATAGTAGCAGGTAAAGCCATCAGGTTACAGGTTAACTCTGCTTCGGCGTGCTAATATTTTCCTATAAATAGAGGGCTAAGTTAGAATTGAAAATCACACCAGAAACAAGTTTTTTCTCTTTCTCTCTCTAGATTATTGCGTGTATTTTGTGAGTATTTAGATACTTGGTGAGTTGTTATTCATCAGTACGAGTTTCCTTCAGCGGCATACCCGATATCCAGTCAGAAGTACTGCTCTTTTGAGGTAAGGGATAGTAAGGGATAGTAAGGGGTGTTATATTCTTCTTAAAATGATATTTTCTTCAATATCATTATACCGAAATGTTGGTATGAACTTTTTATCAAATTTAAAACTTTTTAAGTCGGGATTACTATTCACGTATATGGCACTATTCACGTATACGTCACTATTCATGTATATGACACTATTTACGTATATACATTATTTACGTATACGGTACTATATACGAATACGGAGTACTATTCACGAGTTACTATTTATGAGTTACTATTCACGAGTTACTATTCATGAGTTACTATTTACGGGTACTATTCATGACAAAATTGGTTTCTTTTTCTGACCAAATTATCGTTGATTTATGATTGTTGCTTTTGAAAATAAATGCAGTTGTTGATCATATTATTTTTATTATCATATATAACATTTTTATAACCCTGATGTTGAATTTCTCTTTCACTTGAGTGTAAAGATGGGTAAATTATTGGTATGATCGTGACTGAGGAATATCTTTGGTCTGTAGTGCAAAGATGAATTGTTAACTTGTATGATCGTTGTAAGACCCCAAATTATTAATAAATAAAATTTAATTTCCTCTATTTATTATTCTGAAATAGTAAGGGTTGATTTGATTAATGTGGTTAGTTATGGGTAAAATGCGTAAATATTTTAAATAAGCAAGTGGTTATAAAATATTCATTGTTGTCGGGGAATATTCGCTTGGTCGTGGAATATTCTTACTGTCGGAGAATATTCGTACGACGGCGCAGCCTTGTGTGGGCCCCATAACAGAAAGCGATTGGATGAAGAAAACGACAAAAACAAGTTGTTTATAAATAACGGCGTAGTTATTACCGTTAATACTGTTGGAATACCCGGTGGTTAAACACAGTAATACGTGTTGTTGCACAGTAGCACACTGTATTGCACCAATTATTGATTCTTACGTAAGAAGGCACTACTCAATAATTGTTACGGTAATTACTGTTCAGTATTTTATTTTATTGATTCAATAATTGATACGTTGATATTTTATATTATTGTTGTTTCAATAATTATCACTACACAGTATTTTCCATTATCGAAGCAATAATTCATATTATCTGAATAATATTATTATATAACATTATTGACAATGTCTAGAAAGTTCTGTCTAAAGAGAGGTTTGGTCACCTAATTGCGCGCCAATAAGGAGAAATCCTTATTGGAAAGCCCCCTCTTTCCTGGGAACTGCCTAGTTGTCAGTATTGTGATTCTGTAATATTATTTGCGAATAATTAATTATTGATTTATATGATGAGGAAAATATTTATTTTATGTGGATATAGATGGAGAAAATTTTTAATGTGACAATTGTTAAAAATTAATATTTTATCTTTTTCTGATAAAATAATTCATTTAAATATATTATTTTAATAATATATTGATGGTGATATTTTTATAATGAATGTGGGATATATGAGTATATGAGGAGGAAGAGTATTTTTGTGGCATTAAATGATTAACACATGTTTTGTGTGTTGGTGAACATAATTCTTGACCGAAAATTTATTATTGACTGTAAAATCGCTCGTCTGTGGATTTCGGTCAATTTTTGTTTGGAATTTGGAAAAACTTTCTTCTGTAAAGTTGTAGAGAATTGAATTTCCTATAAAAACTCGCGAGATTCCAATTTTCTGATAAAAGAGCTATTTATTATGAATTATTGAAGTTCTGAAGTTCCGAAATAATTAATTTTTGGAAGTTTTAATTATTATTTTAAAGAAAAACGTTTTTTGGCATTTAAGTGGGCTAACATGTGATATAAATGGGCTGAGATCAGATGTCTAGAGGTGGGCTAAGAAAAATTTGATAAATATATTAATATTATATTAAATTTTCTGCTTTGGTGTTCTAAGCATTTTCCTATAAATAGGGTGCTTAGGTTAGAATTGAAAATCACACCAGAAACACAAGTTTCTCTCTATTTCTCTCTCTATATCGAGCGTATTCTTGTGAGTATTTGATACTTTGAGTGTTGCTATACGGTGCAAGTTTCCTTCAGCACTATATCTAGTATTCCAGTCAGAATTACCGTCTTTTCAAGGTAAGGGATGTTATTTTATTCAAAAATGATATTATTTCTTCAATATCATTATGCCGAAATATTGGTTGGAAATTTTTATCAAATTTAGAACTTTTCATGTCGGGGTTACTATTCATGAGTTACTATTCACGAGTTACTATTCACGAGTTACTATTAACCGAAAAATGAAATTTTCTTCTTTTTGGCCAAATATCTATTCTGAATACTAGCTTTGATTGTATCCATGTGTTGATCATTCTTGAATTTTACTCCACTATGATTATTTATGAGGTATTTTTGGACATGGAATAGCTGAAATACGAATCCTTAATATTTGTTATTTTGTTTCACTGGATTCGTTTCCTTAAAAATATTTTTCATCATCCTCAGTCCTAAATGATGATATAAATGAATATCTTTGGCCTGTAGTGCAAAGATTAATGATTTCTGATGAATATCTTTGGCCCGTAGTGCAAAGATGAACAGGTGTTGAGGTGAACATGACCAACTGATGAATATCTTTGGCCTGTAGTGCAAAGATGACTATTTGATTCAAGATATTTATTGATTGATATTACACGGATAAAATGTTGATGATGGGCTTTTAAATTCATAGATAATCGTAGATTTCATTCTCTACGTAACTTTTCTATGAATTATTATTTTCCGCTGCGAATATTGATTTAAAACGTGTTGTCTATTGTATTCTATTAAATTTTTTCCTGTTGAAGACTAACGATAATTTGTTATATATTATCTTAGTCATAATATTCTTTACTGGGCTAGTTGAGCTCACCCTATTCCTTGTTGTTCTATTTTCTTCTCAGGAGGCGAGAATGTAGTGAGTACTAGTCGGGGTGTGGAATGATGGTTCAAGACAGTTGTTTTAGTAGTCCTCACTACTTTGTAAAATAGTGTATCAATAAGTATAATGAGTTCTTAATTGAGTATGAATACTGTCTAGATGACAATATTTGTATTTAAACTCACAGTATATGTGTTGTCGTATTTTGCACGACAATTGTAATAATAAAGTTGTAGTTATTTTCTGTACCATGTATTTGGCGACTCAGAATGGGTTGGATGGATTGGACCTATTTTGGGGGCGTCACAGTTGGTATCAGAGCTTAGGGATATGATCTCTGGCGGAGATCGGGGAATAAAACTAGGAGGGAAGAGACGAGTAAATCATTCGCTAGTATGTCCTACCTAAGCTTATTTGTTGGTCGATCATAATATAGGGATATTATGTGAAATGTTAATTTGTTAAATTAACCCTTGTTTTATGGCAGTATTTGAGAATGTCAACTGAGAATGTTAACAGTTGAGTAAATGAAACCGTGGAGACGCATGTACTCACCAACGAGGAGAACGTGCAACAGGCTGGCAATGTTCCTCCTGTGAATAACACCACTGAGCAGACGATGAACGATGAGATGTTTAGAAGTTTTTTGCAGTTCATGCAAAATCAGACGAGGGAGACTCGTGTACAGAATACAGGTGGAAATGATAGCAATGCGCGGCTTGTCACAGCCAAGCAGTTCAAAGAGTTGGGACCACCCGAATTTAAGGGAAAGCCGGATCCGATCATGGCGGAAACATGGGTCAAGCAAATTACCAAGATATTTGATGTCTTGGGATGCACGGAGGAACAGAAGGTTCCATTCGCCACCTTTATGTTCAGTGGCGAGGCAGACTACTGGTGGGAGTCTGTGAAACGTACCCATCCAGCCGTACTCAGCATGTCTTGGGAGACATTTTAGAAACTATTCAATGACAAGTACTTTCCTGAAAGTATTCGTCATATGAAGGAGGTAGAGTTTATTAGACTGGAGTAGAATAACATGACGGTGTCCCAGTACGAGGCGAAATTTGCAGAGTTGTCCAGGTTTGCACCTCATTTGGTGGAGAATGAGGAACGTATGACGCGGATGTTTCTGAGAGGTTTGAAACCCGACATACGTCAATATCTCATTTCTCATAAATTTTCTCTCTATTCAGATGTTGTCAACAGGGCTCAATTATTAGAGCGAGATAACGAGTACGGTCAATCGAGGGACCACAACCAGGATCATACCGGTGACAGCAGTCATCAGGACAATGATAACCAGCGGAGAAAGAAAAATACAGACAAGAACGGCAACCACTCTGGTGGTAATCGTGGCCATGAAAATAGAATAAGCGAGTCGGAATGAGATTTTAAAAAGAGGAGATTCAACAATGACAATGTGAAGACGTCAGCACCAGCAGCAACTGGTTCCAAGGGAGGAGAGTGACCACCGGTTATATGCTATAAGTGCGGAAAAGAAGGACATATCAGCCCAAACTGCCCACAACAGTTTAAGGTATGTTATAACTGTGGAAAGGAAGGACATATCGCTCGAGATTGTACTGTAGCAAAACCAAGTACAACGGGGGTGGTGACTCAAAAAGCTGTCCCAAAAAAGTCAAAGTCAACGGTTCCTGGAAGAGCGTTTGTCGTGACTGGTCAAATACGAGGAACCCAAACGAAGTTAGCACGGGTTAGTTAATTATAAATTCTTGCGAAGTTTATACCTTATTAGATACCGGTTCTACCCATTCATTTATCTCTCCTGCTTATACTCAACGTTTAAAATTGACTCCGGAGAAAATTAGACTTTGACTTATCTGTTGAAACTCCGTTAGGAGAAACTTTCGTTACATTCACTGTTTATAAATCTTGTTTGATCCAAGTTGGCACCATCACATTACATGTTGATCTTATCTCTTTAAAGATACTTGCTTTTGATGTGATTTTAGGAATTGATTGGTTAACTACTCATCATGCCAAAATTGATTATTTTCGTAAGGTTGTTAGTTTTCATATTCCTAAGCAACCTGTTATTCGAATTCAAGCAACCAAACCATTGAAGTCAAACTCTTTCATATCAAGCCGTAAAGTCATTCGTTTATTGAAAAACGAATGTCAAGCTTTCTTAGTCATGTCATGGACTTGAACAAAAATACGTCAGATTTGAATGATATTTCTATTGTTAGTAAAAATTTTGGCGTATTTCCTGAAGAATTTCTTGGCCTACGTCCAGAGCGTGATATTGAATTTTGTATCATCTTTGAATCTGGTACAAAACTCACTTCTAAAATCTCATATTGAATGGCTCCTATTAAACTTCAGGAGTTAAAAACCTAATGGTAGAAGTTTGTACCCGAGCCTTTATCTGGTGACTTCCTTTGTGGAATGCACTAAATCCAGACTCTCCGTAGGGGACGCCATATTCGTGCGGTAGTAAACTGATAGGTGTCATTGTGACGTGCTATCCCAGATTGGGATATGAGTCACAGTTGAGAGCAACCTAAGTCAGTAATCGAAATACATAGCTTTCTAGGCTTAGCTGGTTATTATCGGAGATTTGTAAAAGGATTTTCTCAAATCGCTACTCTATTAACTCAGCTGACTCGAAAAGATACAAACTTCGAATGAACCGAGGAATGCGAGAAGAGCTTCCAAGAATTCAACATGCGACACCGACGTTGGCTCGAGCTGTTGAAAGATTTCGATCATACCATCCAATACCATCCTGAAAAAGCGAACGCGGTAGCTGACGCATTGAGTAGAAGATCATATGCAGGAACGAGTGCGATGATGTCAAGTATACGCGTAGAATCAACTTTAATCGATAAAGTTAAAGTTGCTTAAGCCACAGACCGGGAGCTGATTCGTATGAAGAAGAAAGTACAAGAAGGTGCTATTCCGGAAGCAAGAATCGATGAAGAAGGAATACTTCGAGTCCACTCCAGACTTTGTGTTTCTAACGATTCTGATTTGAAGTACAAGATCATGATGGAGGCACACAATACACCATTTGTAATCCATCCTGGAAGTACTAAAATGTATCGTGATCTTCGACATACATTTTGGTGGAACAATATGAAGAGAGAGATTTCAAAGTTTATCTCGAGGTGTTTAACTTGTCAACGTGTAAATGCGGAGCATCAAGTGCCAAAGGGTCCATTGCAACCACTTGAGATTCCGAAATGGAAGTGGGAACACATTACCATGGATTTCGTTACGGGTCTTCCTACGGTTTCTCAAGGCATAAATGTTATTTAGGTGATTGTTGATAAATTAACCAAGTCTGCTCATTTCTTACCGATACGGGAGACTTATTCCCTTGAACGCCTTGCTAGTATGTACGTGAATGAGATTGTAAGGTTGCATGGCATGCCAGTATCCATAGTTTCGGATCGTGACCCAAGATTCACTTCAAGATTTTGGGTTAGCTTGCAAAAAGCTATAGGTACGGATTTACGATTTAGTTCAGCTTACCATCCTCAAACGGACGGGCAATCAGAGAGGATTATTCAAACTCTTGAAGATCTATTAAGACTTTGTGTCCTAGATTTCAAAGGGAGTTGGGATAAGTACCTACCATTGGTGGAATTCTCCTACAATAACAGTTATCAGGCAAATATAGGTGTGTCTCCATTTGAAGCATTGTATGGACGAAAGTGCCGCTCTCCAGTATGCTGGGATGAGGTGGGAGAAGCAACATTGTTGGGACCCGAGTTGGTACGAATGACTACACAGAAGATCCAAACGATTCGACAACGTATACAAACGGCACAAGATCGACAAAAGAGTTATGCAGATCTTCATCGAAAGGACGTGGAATTTGATATTGGGGATCATGTATTGTTGCGAGTTACTCCATGGAAGGGAGTTACAAGATCGGGAAGAGAGGAAAGCTCAATCCACGATTTATTGGTCCATTTCAGATTCTTGACCGAGTAGGAAATGTGGCCTATAGACTCGCGTTACCTCCAAGTATGTCTCGTGTTCATAATATTTTTCATATATCTGTGCTTCGTAAATATGTGAAAGACCTGAACCACATTATTGAGTTAGAACCAGACGAGATAGCCGAAGACTTAACGTACGAGGAGATACCTGTCAAGATCTTGGATAGGAAGGAGCATGTCCTACGCACGAAGGTCATACCACAAGTTAAAGTTTTGTGGAGAAACCATGCTATTGAGGAAATGACCTGGGAGTTGGAAACGGAAATAAAAGCGAGGTATCCTCATCTTTTCGAAACACCAGGTACGTATGTCAATTTCGAGGACGAAATTTCATAAGGAGGGGAGGTTGTAAGACCCCAAATTATTAATAAATAAAATTTAATTTCCTCTATTTATTATTCTGAAATAGTAAGGGTTGATTTGATTAATGTGATTAGTTATGGGTAAAATGCGCAAATATTTTAAATAAGCAAGTGGTTATAAAATATTCATTGTTGTCGGGGAATATTCGCTTGATCGTGGAATATTCTTACTGTCGGAGAATATTCGTACGACGGCGCAGCCTTGTGTGGGCCCCATAACAGAAAGCGATTGGATGAAGAAAACGACAAAAACAAGTTGTTTATAAATAACGGCGTAGTTGTTACCGTTAATACTGTTGGAATACCAGGTGGTTAAACACAGTAATACGTGTTGTTGCACAGTAGCACACTGTATTGCACCAATTATTGATTCTTACGTAAGAAGGCACTACTCAATAATTGTTACAGTAATTACTGTTCAATATTATATTTTATTGATTCAATAATTGCTGCGTTGATATTTTATATTACTGTTATTTTAATAATTGTCACTACACAATATTTTCTATTATCGGAATAATAATTCATATTATCTGAATAATATTATTAGATAACATTATTGGCAATGTCTAGAAAGTTCTGTCTAAGGAGAGGTTTGGTCATCTAATTGCGCGCCAGTAAGGAGAGATCTTTATTGGAAAGCCCCCTCTTTCCTGGGAACGGCCTGGTTGCCAGTACTGTGGTTCTATAATATTATTTGTGTATAATTAATTATTGATTTATATGATGAGAAAAATAGTGATTTTATGTGGATATAGATGGAGAAAATTTTTAATGTGACAATTGTTAAAAATTAATATTTTATCTTTTTCTGATAAAATAATTCATTTAAATATATTATTTTAATAATATATTGATGGTGATATTTTTACAATGAATGTGGGATATATGAGTATATGAGTAGAAAGAGTATTTTTGTGGCATTAAATGATTAACACATGTTTTGTGTGTTGGTGGACACAATTCTTGACCGAAAATTTATTATTGACTGTAAAATCGTCCGTTTGTAGATTTCGGTCAATTTTTGTTTGGAATTTGGAAAAACTTTCTTCTGCAAAGTTGTAGAGAATTGAATTTCCTATAAAAACTCGCAAGATTCGAATTTTCTGATAAAAGGGCTATTTATTATGAATTATTGAAGTTCTGAAGTTCCGAAATAATTAATTTTTGGAAGTTTTAATTATTATTTTAAAGAAAAACATTTTTTTGGCATTTAAGTGGGCTATCATGTGATATAAATGGGCTGAGATCAGATGTCTAGAGGTGGGCTAAGGAAAATTTGATAAATATATTAATATTATATTAAATTTTCTGCTTTGGTGTTCTAAGCATTTTTCTATAAATAGGGTGCTTAGGTTAGAATTGAAAATCACACCAGAAACACAAGTTTCTCTCTATTTCTCTCTCTATATCGATCGTATTCTTGTGAGTATTTGATACTTTGAGTGTTGCTATACGGTGCAAGTTTCCTTCAGCACTATATCTAGTATTCCAGTCAGAAGTACCGTCTTTTCAAGGTAAGAGATGTTATTTTATTCGAAAATGATATTATTTTTTCAATATCATTATGCCAAAATATTGGTTGGAAATTTTTATCAAATGTAAAACTTTTCATGTCGGGATTACTATTCATGAGTTACTATTCACGAGTTACTATTTACGAGTTACTATTCATGAGTTACTATTCACCGAAAAATGAAAATTTTCTTCTTTTTGTCCAAATATCTATTCTGGATACTAGCTTTGATTGTATCCATGTTTTGATCATTCTTGAATTTTACTCCACTATGATTATTTATGAGGTATTTTTGGACATGGAATAGCTGAAATACGAATCATTAATATTTATTATTTTGTTTCACTGGATTCGTTTCCTTAAAAATATTTTTCATCATCCTCAGTCCTAAATGATGATATAAATGAATATCTTTGGCCTGTACTGCAAAGATTAATGATTTCTGATGAATATCTTTGGCCCGTAGTGCAAAGATGAACAGGTGTTGAGGTGAACATGACCAACTGATAAATATCTTTGGCCTGTAGTGCAAAGATGACTATTTGATTTAAGATATTTATTGATTGATATTACAGGGATAAAATGTTGATGATGGGCTTTTAAATTCATAGATAATCGTAGATTTCATTCTCTACGTAACTTTTCTATGAATTATTATTTTCCGCTGCGAATATTGATTTAAAACGTGTTGTCTATTGTATTCTATTAAATTTTTCCCTGTTGAAAACTAACGATAATTTGTTGTATATTGTCTTAGTCATAATATTCTTTACTGAGCTAGTTGAGCTCACCATTTTCCTTGTTGTTCCATTTTCTTCTCAGGAGGCGAGAATGTAGCGAGTACTAGTCGGGGTGTGGAATGATAGTTCAAGACAGTTGTTTTAGTAGTCCTCACTATTTTGTAAATTAGTGTATCAATAAGTATAATGAGTTCTTAATTGAGTATGAATACTGTCTAGATGACAATATTTGTATTTAAACTCACAGTATATATGTTGTCATATTTTACACGACAATTGTAATAATAAAGTTGTAGTTATTTTCTGTACCATGTATTTGGCGACTCAGAATGGGTTGGATGGATTGGACCTATTTTGGGGGCGTCACAATCATGACCATTGAATTTATAATTGAATATCTTTAGCTTAAGTGTAAAGATGAATTGATTAACATGGTTATAATTATTGTTTATATAAATTCTGAAATGATTATATATTTCTTTGAGATATGAATATATTTGGCATGTAGTGCAAATATGAACTGTTGAGGAATATCTTTTACCTGTAGTGCAAAGATACATTATTGATGAATATCTTTGGCTCGTAATGCAAAGATGATCTGTTGTTGAATATCTTTGGCCTGTAGTGCAAAGATGACTTGGTGATGAATATCTTTGGGCCGTAGTGCAAAGATGAATTTATTAGTATGATTATGAACATGAACTGTGATTTGGTATAACCATGATCTTTGATGTTTCAGGTGATGAAAATTATCTTTGTCCTGGATGAGAAAAGGAATTTAGAACTACAATTATGATTATGAGTTATTCATATGATTGTGGAAAGGAACTGTTAAGTGATGTTACAGGGATAAAACATTGTTGGTCGATTTTTAACATGGAGAAGAAAATAGACTTTATGGTCTATTTGACTCTTCTAATGGATTACTCATTCCGCTGTAACTATGGTTGAAAAGTTTTATCATCTACCATATGTTCTAAATCTCTGATTTATTACTGTTGAAGGCTATTGATAATTTATTTATCTTTAGTCATGATATTTTTTACTGGGCTAGTTGTGCTCACCCTTTTGTTTCACAATTCCTTTCAGGTAATAAGAGTGTAGCTGGGTCGAGCGGGAGTAACAGGGGAATAGAACGGTGGTCATCATTTAGTAGTTATATTTGATGAATCCAATAGGGTGAGGCGAACCCAACGTTAGAAGGGTGTTTTATCACTATCATACAAGATGTCTAATGTCATACAACCTCGTGTCATCATAAGACAGGGTTGTGCTCATCCACTTGCTGAGTATATCTATGGGCACTACCTATATAATCTTGGTGTTTGTTTGAAGTATAATTCTCAATTAGAGACAGTGGAGATAATGATAAGTCAAGAGAAGACTCACCATTGGGAAGAATATGATAGTAATCTTCTCATTTTTCTTTGGGGTCTATTGGGTCAACCAAGAATAATTCTGTGGCCATATGATATTTATCATAACCTAGACGCATGGCCTTCCATGTACGAAGGTTTCCTTGAGTACTTTCTAAAGATTCTAATTTTTAAAACAGTTTTTGACTATACCTTTATGTAAGGTGTCATTGTGAGGTGCTGTCCACGGTTGGGACATGAGTCACATTTGGTATATATTTGTATCCAAACTCACAGCATATGTGTTGTTGTATTTTGCACGACAATTGTTGTAATAAAGTTGTAGTTATTTTCTGTACCATGTATTTGGCGACTCAGAATAGGTTGGATGGAATGGACCTATTTTGGGGTCGTTACATTTTGGTATCAGAGCTTAGGGATATGGTCTTTGGCAGAGATCGAAAAATAGAACTAGGAGGGGAGAGATGAGTAAATCATTCGCTAGTGTGTCCTACCTAAGCTTATTTGTTGGTCAATCATAATATCGGGATATTATGTGATATGTTAATTTGTTCAATTAACCCTTATTTTGAAGCTGTATTCTAGAATGATATCTGAAATACAGGAGATGAGCAATGGAGAAATCATGATGATAGGGAAGATGGAATCTGAAATGAAAGCAAGGTATTCTCAACTCTTTGAAATACCAGGTTGTAAGACCTCGAATTTTATGAAATAAAAGTATTCAATTTTTCTTATATTTACTATTCAGTAAATGGTTAAATTGATAAATGTTAAAGTTAAGGATGATATATGAAATTTTTTTTTCAAAATACACAAGTGGTTATAAAATATTCATTGTTGTCGGGAAATATTCGTTTGGTCGTGGAATATTCTTTCTGTCGGGAAATATTCGTACGACGGCGCAGCTATTTGTGGGCCCCATAACAGATAACTGTCGGATGAAAAAAATGATAAATTTAAGTTTTTACGAATAACGGCGTAGTTGTTGTCGTTAACACTGTTGGAATACCCGGTGGTTAAAATACAGTAATACACGTTATTGCATAGTAGCACACGGTATTGCACAGTATTTTTTTGAAATTATTGATTCTTACGTAAGAAGGCACTACTCAATAATTGTTATAGTAATTACTGTTCAATATTTTATTTTATTGATTCAATAATTGCTACGTTGAAATTTTATATTATTGTTGTTCAATAATTTTCACTGCACAGTATTTTCCATTATCAGATCAATAATTCATATTATTTGAATAATATTATTAGATAATATTATTGGCAATGTCTAGAAAGTTCTATCTAAGGAGAGGTTTGGTCACCTAATTGCGCGCCAGTAAGGAGAAATTCTTATTGGAAAGCCCCCTCTTTCCTGGGAACGGTCTGGTTGTCATAAATGTGATTCTGTAATATTATTTGTGAATAATTAATTATTGATTCATATGATAATGAAATATTTATTTTATGTGGATATAAATGAGGGATATATTTTTGTGGTTAAAAATAAAGGAGTTAATGTTGAGGTGTTTTATCTGTATTTTTGTCGGAACGGAGGTATTGAAAATCAAATTAGGATTTTTGAGATATTTTGCGAGGGTTATAATTTTTAATCCGACCGTTGGATCGTGGTAATATTTGGATATGTTATACATATAAAAGTTGAGTATATGTCCACAAATTTTGAACCGTTAAAAATGAACGTATGATTTGTTATGAATTTTACGAGATGACTAGTTCAGAAATTGTTGAATTTTCGGAGTTAATCATTTTGGTGAAAAATTCTAGAATTGGTGGGCCCCACTCTTGGTGGGTGAAGAAATGTGCTGAGATTTTTATTCAATTGTGGTGGGTGGGAATAGTAGCAGGTAAAGCCATCAGGTTACAGGTTAAGTCTGCTTCGGCGTGTTAACATTTTCCTATAAATAGAGGGCTAAGTTAGAATTGAAAATCACACCAGAAACAAGTTTTCTCTCTTTCTCTCTCTAGATTATTGAGTGTATTTTGTGAGTATTTAGATACTTGATAAGTTGCTATTCATCAGTGCGAGTTTTCTTCAGCGGCATACCCGATATCCAGTCAGAAGTACTGCTCTTTTGAGGTAAAGGATAGTAAGGGATAGTATGGGGTATTATATTCTTCTTAAAATGATGTTTTCTTCAATATCATTATACCGAAATGTTGGTATGAACTTTTTATCAAATTTAGAACTTTTTGAGTCGGGGTTACTATTCACGTATACGGCACTATTCACGTATACGTCACTATTCATGTATATGGCACTATTTACGTATATGACATTATTTACGTATACGGTAGTATATACGAATACGGAGTACTATTTACGTATATGACATTATTTACGTATACGGTAGTATATACGAATACGGAGTACTATTCACGAGTTACTATTCATGAGTTACTATTCACGAGTTACTATTCATGAGTTACTATTCACGAGTTACTATTCACGAGTACTATTCATGACAAAAATTGGTTTCTTTTTCTGACCAAATTATCGTTGATTTGTGATTGTTGCTCTTGAAAATAAATGCAGTTGTTGATCATATTATTTTTATTATCATATATAACATTTTTATAACCCTGATGTTGAATTTCTCTTTCACTTGAGTGTAAAGATGGGTAAATTATTGGTATGATCGTGACTGAGGAATATCTTTAGCTTAAGTGTAAAGATGAATTGATTAACATGGTTATAATTATTGTTTATATAAATTCTGAAATGATTATATATTTCTTTGAGATATGAATATATTTGGCCTGTAGTGCAAATATGAACTGTTGAGGAATATCTTTTGCCTGTAGTGCAAAGATAAATTATTGATGAATATCTTTGGCTCGTAATGCAAAGATGATATGTTGTTGAATATCTTTGGCCTGTAGTGCAAAGATGACTTGGTGATGAATATCTTTGGGCCGTAGTGCAAAGATGAATTTATTAGTATGATTATGAACATGAACTGTGATTTGGTATAACCATGATCTTTGATATTTCAGGTGATAAAAATTATCTTTGTCCTGGATGAGAAAAGGAATTTAGAACTACAATTATGATTATGAGTTATTCATATGATTGTAGAAAGGAACTGTTGAGTGATGTTATAGGGATAGAACATTGTTGGTGGATTTTTAACATGGAGAAAAAAATAGACTTTATGGTCTATTTGACTCTTCTAATGGATTGCTCATTCCGCTGCAACTATGGTTGAAAAATTTTATCATCTACCATATGTTCTAAATCTCTGATTTATTACTGTTGAAGGCTATTGATAATTTATTTATCTTTAGTCATGATATTCTTTACTGGGCTAGTTGTGCTCACCCTTTTGTTTCACAATTCCTTTCAGGTAATAAGAGTGAAGCTGGGTCGAGCGGGAGTAACAGGAGAATAGAACGGTGGTCATCATTTAGTAGTTATATTTGATGAATCTAATAGGGTAAGGCGAACCCAACGTTGGAAGGGTGTTTTGCCACTATCATACAAGATATCTAATGTCATACAATCTCGTGTCATCATAAGACAGGGTTGTGCTCATCCACTTGCTGAGTATATTTACGAGCACTACCTATATAATCTTGGTGTTTGTTTGAAGTATAATTCACGATTAAAGACAGTGGAGATAATGATAAGTCAAGAGAAGACTCACCATTGGGATGAATATGATAGTAATCTTCTCGTTTTTCTTTGGGGTCTATCAATTCAACTAAGGATAATTCTGTGGCCATATGATATCTATCATAACCTAGACGCATGGCCTCCCATGTACGAAGGTTTCCTTGAGCACTTCCCAAAGATTCTAATTTTTAAAACAATTTTTGACTATACCTTTATGTAATGTGTCATTGTGAGGTGCTGTCCACGGTTGGGACATGAGTCACATTTGGTATATATTTGTATCCAAACTCACAGCATATGTGTTGTTGTATTTTGCACGATAATTGTTGTAATAAAGTTGTAGTTATTTTCTATACCATGTATTTGGCGACTCAGAATAGGTTGGATGGAATGGACCTATTTTGGGATCGTTACATCTATTATGGATACTAGCTTTGATTGTATCCATGTTTTGATCATTCTTGAATTTTACCCCACTATGATTATTTATGAGGTATTTTTTGGACATGGAATAGCTGAAATACGAATCCTTAATATTTATTCTTTTGTTGCACTAGATTCGTTTTGTTTAAAATATTTTTCAGCATCCTCAGTCCTAAATGATGATATAACTGAATATCTTTGGCCTGTAATGCAAAGATGAATGATTTCTGATGAATATCTTTGGCCCGTAGTGCAAAGATGAACAGATGTTTAGATGAACATGACCAACTGATGAATATCTTTGGCCTGTAGTGCAAAGATGAATATTTGATTTCAGATATATATTGATTAATGTTACAAGGATAAAATGTTGACGATGAACTTTTAAATTCATATATAAAATATTGTAGTTTGCATTCTCTACTTAACTCTTCTAATGAATTATTATTTTCGCTGCGAATATTGATTTAAAACTGGTTGTCTATTGTATTCTATTAGATTTTTTCCTGTTGAAGACTAACGATAATTTGTTCTATGTTATCTTAGTCATAATATTCTTTACTGGGCTAGTTGAGCTCACCATTTTCCTTGTTGTTCCATTTTTCTTCTCAGGAGGCGAGTATGTAGCGAGTACTAGTCGGGGTGTGGAATGATGGTTCTAGAAGTGATTTTAGTAGTCCTCACCATTTTTGTAAAATAATGTATCAATAATTGAAATGAGAACCTATTTGAGTGTGGATATTGTCTAGATGAAAATATTTGTATTTAAACTCACAGTTTTTGTGTTGTATTAATAAAGTTGTAGTTGTTTCTGTACCATGTATTTTGACGACTCAGAATGGGTGTTGTATACCTGTTTTGGGGGTGTCACATATTATAAATACAAATCGAGAAAATAAAGAGAGAAAAATAAAAAAATAATAAGAATTGAACTTATAACCTAATGATTATAATATCTTAATCACAGATCCGGTTAGCATGAAGTTCATTTTTAGGTAAGTTGGTCAATTGACCAATAGAATGCTGACACACATAGAGCCTCGTCTGCGTGTCAGCACTCTATTAATAAAGATATACCAATTTTAGCAACTGTTTAAACATATATTAAAAAAAACTTTCCAGCTATATTAGTTTCCAAATAAGATTGAAACGTTGAAATCAAATAGACTTCTAAATATAAGGAACTTCCTTAATATACTCCATTTGGGGGATAAATATTTTTTTGGTCACTCTATTTTAAGTCAACTTACAATTGAGTCACTTTAACTTTTTTTCCTACAGTCAACTCACTGAACTTTTATTTTCTAACAAACCGTTACAAAAACCATTAAGTCATGTTAACTTTAAACGGTTTGATCAATATAATGCTGAGTTGTAAAAAAGTTGATGTGACAATAATAATCCAACGTGGAATATAATAATAATAATAATATTAATAATAATATTAATAATAATAATATTAATTCTGATAATAATAATAATGCCGATAATAATAATAATAATTATTTTTCTGATAATTCTGATAATAATAATAATAATAATTCCGATAATAATAATAATACCGATAATAATAATAGTAATAATACAGATAATAATAATAATAATCATAATAATAATAATAATAATAATAATAATTTTTATAATTTTTATGGTTTATAATTTCCTTAATTAATTATATTTTCTAATTATTACATAAAAACTCATTTGATATTAATTATAAAAATAAGTAAATATATATTTTACATTTATTATTATAATAATAATACCGATAATGATAATAATAATATCAATAATAACAATAACACCGATAATAATAATAATAATAATAATAATAATAATAATATAGCTAATAATAATATTTATAATTTTTATGATTTATAATTTCCTTAATTATATTTTCTAATAATTACATAAAAATTCATTTGATATTAATTATAAAAATAATTAAATATATTTTTTCATTTATGTTATTGTATTTTTTTTTTTTTTAAAAAAGTTTTTTTTATTTGTATTTTATTTTAAAAGATTTTCTTTCATTTTCTCCATAAAATTTGTTCTTTCCACTTAAGCGAAAATTCCATGTCAGCTTTTTCTTTCTAGTGTTAAATTCCGTTAAAAGTCAAATAACTTAATGGTTTTTGTAACGGTCTGTAAGAAAACTAAAGTTTAAGAAAAAATAGTTTAGTGACTCATTTGTAAATTGACCTAAAGTAGAGTAATCAAAAAAACATTTTTCCCACTCCATTTGACCAACATGTATAATCATATTGTATTAAAACTATAATGAATAAAAACTAACATATTATATATGTATTATGTCAATAAAAATTATATAAACTAGCCCCTGCCTTGTGCCTGCGAACTTGTTACATACTAAAGGTATACGGAATAAATTAAGTCATCGGGGATAAAATTTGTAATATATGAGAAACTAATATTCCAATAATTTAGATGAGGTACGTAGCCAATTCTGTCAAGGAGCCCATGGCAAGATGGAAATTTGGGATGATTTTGATAGCGATTTTGCATCTGAACCTCTTCTTTGTACGAATGTGGCGAAGGATCATAAAAACATTTTACGCAATCCAACACTGTGTCCAAGTTTGGCGTCCCTAAAAATCTAGATGAGTTTAGAAGGCGGCATGGTACCTTGTCATCAAGATGAATCAAATTATGCTCAAATGTCTCTTCTTTCTCTTTTATTTGATGAGATCTGTAAAACATAACTGAATGAGAGTAAAAGGTTAAAATATCATAATGATATTAAAAAGAAGGTTCTGAAATATATAATAATAACTAATTCATGTTGTATATTTGGGACGTGATTATTAGAAAAACAATATTGTATGTATTATTATGATATGTATGTGTATGAAAATTAAGTTCTTTATGCACCATTATAGTAGTAATTCCTACTATAATTACTACCCGTACAATGAATATGGTCATTATTTTTTCGTGCGTTTTTTTAATACTTCTGTTACAATCTTTTTTCAACTTTAAGTATTCCCCACCCCCCTCCCCTACTCTACCCCAACCCAAATTTGGCTTGTTGGATTTCATATATGGTGGCGTGACACCTTCTACTACTTCTAACTTCTAGCATGCATCTTCTAGCTGAGTTCCATATAGTAGTACTACTTCCATGGAAAATACGGAATGATAAACGTATACAATTTTCTTTAAACATAAACTATATATATAAAATAAATAATTTTACTATTCAATAAGAATTAAATGGTGATTATTTGGTTAATTAACTAAATTTTTGCAGAAGACGTGTATTTTTTTTTAAAAAAAACTTTGTCAATGTCATATATGTATCATTTCCACTCTTTTATATATTCGTTCCTCTAATCTTCTTATAATAAATAATAATTTATATTATATTATTTTTAAAATAATTAAGGAATTAAGTATTTATGTGTGTATATATATATATATATATATATATATATATATATATATATATATATGTATGTAATGTTCTTATTTATTTTATTAACAATATTATTATAACTAAATACATGTTTTACATGTGCAATCGAAAAGCACACAATTATTCAAAAAAATTGGTTTGGCCGAGAACCCTGTTAAATTATTTAGAGGGTCACTATATTATGATCCCAGTGAATAAAAATCCTAAACTATAATTAATATTCAATTTCTAAACTACCTAAACTAAATAAAAATAAAATTGCGTACCATTATCAGGAGGCACGCGGCGTGCTTCTTTGTCATCAAGATTAATTAGATTATCAGATGACCATTGTTCTTCTTCTACCTGATGAGATCTATGGACGAACATAACTGAACTAATGAATAAAAAGGTTAAGATTTTATAAACTACAAATTCATTGTACGCCATAACTAATAGTTGTGCAATAGTATCTTAAGACTCTCTCTCTCTATATATATATACGTGTGAACATAGTATTTAAATTATATAATTCTCTAAGTTTCATAATCCAATTCAAATTAGAACTCTCTAAGTTTCATAATCCAATTCAAATTAGAACTAGCGGTTCACTTAAGAAGTTTGATTTTGATTAGAAGTCCATAAATAATTGAGCACTTATTTATTTACATTATACATTATTATTACATATATATATAGGGAATAATGGAAAAAGGAATGTAATACTAGTGTATTTATCTTAGTGTATGTGTGAGTTGATTTCTTAACAAATCCCAATTCTTTAAGATTGCAAATCCGGATAACCTCTCAAATTCAGTAACAATTTCCTGAAATTGGTAGTAAGTTATTAAGGTACAACAATTCACTTAGAATCCCTCTAAAGGAAAAGTTTGAACTAGACATTTGTTTTACCTTCTCTGCAACAGTGAGAGCTGAACAATAAAGAACCAATTTTCCCGACAAACCATTAGAGTTCCAACTCGAGCAACTATCATTTTTAACCACCACGTATTAAAAGTGGAGAGTGATATTAAGAGAGGGGGGGGGGGGAGTGGGTGGTGTGGATGACGAAGGAAAATGTAGAGATTGGGGTGGTTTATATAGGGAAATGATATTTCCACAACAGTTTTTGATATTTTCACACGAAAAGTGTCGCTATAGATCCTATAACGACGATTTTTACATCTACAGCGACACTTTGCGTGTAGAAATATCAGAAATTGATGTGAAAATATCGCTTGCCTTTATATAATGTAATGTAATACTACTAAGGAGGCCGTAATGCATGATGTGTACTGTAGAATCGTAAGAATCATAATCTATGTGAGTGCTATTATGATTATCTATATATAGGTGTTAATATATTTTACTCTTTTCTTTAAACAAAAACTATATGTATAAAATAAATAATTTACTATTCAATAAGAATTAAATGTTGATTATTTGGTTAATTAACTAAATGTTTGCGGCCAGGGACAAAGCTACATGATGGGGCCTCGGGGTGTGCTTTGATTCTACTAGAAAAAAAATTATTCTATAATATATGATAAATTGAGAAAAAATATAAGTGTAATGGACAAATTTATCTCACTAAAATTTTATAAATTTTCTAATAAACGGGATTATATTGAAATTTTTATAACTTTCTCAATGTCATATATCTCACTTCCACTCTTATATATATCCATGTTCCTCTAATCTTCTTATAATAAATAATAATTTATATTATTTTATTTTAAAAATAATTAACGAATTAATATTTATGTTTGTGTGTGTGTGTGTGTGTGTGTATATATATATATATATATATATATATATATATATATATATATATATATATATATAATGTTACTACTTTTTTTTATTAACAATATTATTGTAACTAATTAAATAAATATTTTACATATGCAACTGTAAAGCACACAATAATTTATACCATCACAATATTTTGATCCCACTAGATAAAAATCCCGAACTACAATTAATATTCGTTCCCAAACTAATTAAAAATAAAATTGTGTACCATTATTAAGAAGGAGGTGGCGTGTTACTTTGTCATCAAGATTAATTAGATGATCAAATGACCTTTCTTCTTCTTGATGAAATTTGTATATAAACATAACTGAAACAATGAATAAAAAAGTTAAGATTTTAAAAACTATTAATTGTTAATATATGTGTGTGTGATATGTAGATAACATAAGTGATTTGAGGAGTAAAAAGGTTGAGAATTATGTTACATGATACTAATACGACTCCTATATAACACATAACTCAAATATTCTCTTCGTTCTTAAATAAGTGACGTTTTAAAAGAAAAAATTTATTTTAATTTATTTGTCGTTTATAACTTTCTAGAAGAATAGACTATTTATTTTCTTATATCACTACTACCTTCTTTCATTGTCCAAAGAAATTCTCTCCCTTGTATTAATAATTTTCAATTTTTCATAAAGTGGTAGTGATGAAATTTTACACAAATTTTAATTATTAAATGATAGCATTAAATAATTTTTTTAATCTATGTGCAAAAATCTTAAACGAAAATTATTTAGTAACAAATGGAATATATTTTGTTTGTTAGAGTAACGTTCAACTATAAAGCCCAATCAGTTGGTCAAACAACTTTGTTCGTAGGACTAAATATATGATACTCCTTCCGTTTCTTAATATAAGTCGTTTTAGAGAAGTGTTTTTGTTCCTTAATATAAGTCGTTTGAGAATTTCAAGTAAGCATTAATTGCTTAGTTTCCACTATTACATCAAGTATTAAATATAATTTTGGTTCTCTCACTATACAATCATTTCTTTAATACTTATGCACAACTCTAAAAAGACTTATACTAGATTAAAGAACGAAGGGAGTATATAAAGTTGAAACCGGCACACATATTTGGTATGATAATTTTTACACAAACTATTTTGTTCCTAATCTTTTTTAGCAAACTATTTGTTCCTAACCTATAATTTTGGCCCCCTTCTTATACTTCTCGCTTCTTTGGCACCCTTGGCATGGGTGTATATTCTTGGTTCCTGCTCACACCCAATGCTCTAATTACCTACACAATTCCTAACCTGTAACAGGTTTTAAGCTTTCAAACTATAAAAAGCTCACATCCAATGCTCTAATAACCACCTACACAATTAAGCCTACATAGCTACTTATAGCAAAAAACAAAACAAACCTAGCTTACAATCATCATGACCATGTTTACTTTCTTCACCTTCTTCTTTCTCTTTGTTATTTCATACTTCAATATATGTTGCCCGAGCACCCCAAAATGCAACAACTATTAAAATGAAGTTGATTCCTCGCCACTCTATTTTCCCTCCAGCAATAGTCAAGACTGATTACAATGAGTACGACTATGAAAATGATGAAAGCGTCCAGAGTTTTCTTAGTCCAGTTCAAGAATCAAACATTTTTCTAGCCAGCATACAAATTGGGGAACCGCCAGTAGCCCAGGTAATGGTACCCGATGTGACACCCCAAAATAGGTATACAACACCCATTCTGAGTCACCAAATACATGGTATAGAAAGCAAACTACAACTTCAATAATACAATTATCGTGCAAAATACGATAACACATACTGCGAGTTTAAATACAAATATTATCTTCCAGACAATATTCACACTCAAATAAGTCCTCATTACAATTATTCAAATATTATTTTACAGAAATAGTGAGGACTGCTAAAATATTTTTCTAGAACCATCACTCCATACCCCGACTAGATCCTACTATGTTCTCACCTCCTGAGAAGAAAAATAGAACAAAAAGGAAAAGGGTGAGCTCAACTAGCCCAGTAAAGAATATTATGACTAAGATAATATACAACAAATTATCATTAGTCTTCAACAGGAAAAAATCTGATAAAATATAATAAACAACAAGTTTTAGATCAACAACTGCAGCGGAAACAACAATCCATTAGAAGAGTCAAGTAGAGAAAAAATTTCACTATCTTCTAAAATTTGAAAGTCCATCATCAATATTTTATCCCTGTAACATCAATCAATATACATCTTGAATCAAATATTCATCTTTGCACTACAGGCCAAAGATATTTATTTGTATCACCAGTTGGTCATGTTCATCTCAACACCTGTTTATCTTTGCACTACGGGCCAAAGATATTCATCAGTTAATCATTTATCTTTGCACTACAGGCCAAAGATATTTAGTAATATCATCATTTAGGACTGAGGATGATGAAAAATA
The DNA here is from genome assembly GCA_016801055.1 of Panax notoginseng. NCBI lineage: Eukaryota > Viridiplantae > Streptophyta > Magnoliopsida > Apiales > Araliaceae > Panax > Panax notoginseng. The sequence goes on along the minus strand of CM029013.1, from coordinate 60,488,618 downwards.
TTTTAAAGAAAACGAATCCAGTGAGACAGAAGGACAAATAGTAGGGATTCGTATAACAATTTATCCAAGATCAATAATACTTCATAATAACTAATTTTGAAGCAAAAATCAAGAATAAAGATCAAAATATGGATACAATCAAAGATAGTAACCATAATAGATATCTTGGACAAAAAGAAGAAAATTTCATTTTTCGGTGAATAGTGTCATATTCGTGAATAGTGCCGTATACGTAAATAGTGTCGTATACGTGAATAGTAACCCCGACACAAAAAGTTCTAAATTTGATAAAAAAAATTCAGATCAATACTTCGGCATAATGATATTGAAGAAATAATATCATATATGAAAAAAATAACATCCCTTACCTCAAAATAACCGTACTTCTGACTGAATTTCGGATATAGTGCTGACAGAAACTTGTAATGAAAAATATAAACTCACAAAGTATCTAAATACTCACAAAATACGCTCGATAATATAGAGAGAGAAAGAGAGAAAATTTATGTTTCTGGTGTGATTTTTAATTCTAACTTAGTCCACTATTTATAGGAAAGTGTTAGCACGCCGAAGCAGACTTGACCTGTAACCTGATGGCTTTACCTGCTACTATTGCCACCCACCACATTTAAAATAAAATTCAGCACATTTCTTCACCAACCACAAGTGGGGCCCACTCAATTCTAGAATTTTGTATCAAAATCATTTATAAACCTAATTTCTGAATCAGTCGCCTCTTAAAATTCATAACAAATCATACGTTCATTTTTAACGGTTCAAAATTTGTGGACATATACTCAACTTATATATGTATAACATATCCAAAAATCACAACGATCCGACGGTCGGATTAAAAATTATAACTCACGCAATATATCTCAAAAATACTGGTTTAATTTTTAATACCTCCATTCCGACAAAAATACTGATAAAACACCTCAACATTAACTCCTTTATTTTTAACCACAATAAATATATCCAACATTTATATCCACATAAAATAAATATTTTCTTATCATATGAATCAATAATTAATTATTCACAAATAATATTACAGAATCACATTTATGACAACCAGGCCGTTCTCAGGAAAGAGGGGGCTTTCCAATAAGAATTTCTCCTTACTGGCGCGCAATTAGGTGACCAAACCTCTGCTTGAGAGAACTTTCTAGATATTACTAATAATGCTATCTAATAATATTATTCAAATAATATAAATTATTGATCTAATAATGGGAAATACTGTGCAGTAACAATTATTGAAACAACAATAATATAAAATATCAACGCAGCAATTATTGAATCAATAAAATAAAATATTGAACAGTAACTATTGTAACAATTATTGAGTAGTGTCTTCTTACATAAGAATCAATAATTTAAAAATACTGTGCATCCACGCGTATTACTGTATTTTAACCGCCTGGTATTCCAACAGTGTTAACGGTAACAACTACACTGTTATTTATAAAAACTCAAACTTGTCTTTTTCTTCATCTGACAGTTATTCTGTTATGGGGCCCACTAATGACTGCGCCGTCGTACGAATATTCTCCGACAACAAGAATATTCCATGACCAAACGAATATTCCCCGACAACAATGATTATTTTATAACCACTTGCTTATTTTACAAAATTTGCACATTTCACCCATAACCAAAATATTATATCAATTTAACACCTTATTATTCACAATAATAATTAGAGAAAATTCGATTTTATTTATAATAAGTTGGGTTCTTACAACCTCCCCTCCTTATGAAATTTCGTCCTCGAAATTGACATACGTACCTGGTGTTTCGAAAAGGTGAGGATACCTCGCTTTCATTTCTGATTCCAATTCCCAGGTCATTTCTTCAATAGCATGGTTTTCCACAAAATCTTAACTTGTGGTATAACCTTGGTGTGTAGGACATGCTCTTTCCTATCCAAGATCTTAACAGGTATTTCTTCGTACGTTAAATCTTCGGCTATCTCGTCTGGTTCTAACGCAATAATATGGTTCGGGTCTTTCACATATTTACGAAGTATGGATATGTAAAAAATATTATGAACACGAGACATAGTTGGAGGTAATGCGAGTCTATAGACCACATTTTCTATTCGGTCAAGAATCTCAAATGGACCAACAAATCGTGGATTGAGCTTTCCTCTCTTTCTAAATCTTGTAACTCCCTTCCTTGGAGCAACACGTAACAATACATGATCCCCAATATTAAATTCCACGTCCTTTCGATGAAGATCAGCATAACTCTTTTGTCGATTTTGTGAGGTTTGAATACGTTGTCGAATCATTTGGATCTTTTCTGTAGTCATGCGTACTAATTTTGGTCCCAATAATGTTGCTTCTCCCACCTCGTCCCAGTATACTGGAGAACGCACTTTCGTCCATACAACGCCTCAAATGGAGCCATGCCTATACTTGCTTGATAACTGTTGTTGTAGGAGAATTCTACCAATGACAAGTACTTATCCCAACTCCCTTTGAAATCTAGGACACAAAGTCTTTATAGATCTTCAAGAGTTTAATAGTCCTCTCTGATTGCCCGTCCGTTTGATGATGGTATGCCGAGCTGAATCGTAAATCCGTGCCCATAGCTTTCTGCAAGCTAACCCAAAATCTTGAAGTGAATCTTGGGTCACGATCTAAAACTATGGATACTGGCATGCCATGCAATCACACAATCTCATTCATGTACATACGAGCAAGATGTTCAAGGAAATAAGTCTCACGTATCGGCAAGAAATGGGCAGACTCGGTTAATCTATCAACAATAACCCAAATAGCATCTATACCTTGAGAAACTTTGGGAAGAACTGTAACGAAATCCATATTAATGTGTTCCCACTTCTATTTCAGAATTTCAAGTGGTTGTAATGGACCCTTTGGCACTTGATGCTCCGCCTTTACACGTTGACAAGTTAAACACCTCGAGATAAACTCCGCGATCTCTCTCTTCATATTGTTCCACCAAAATATATGTCGAATATCATGATACATTTTGGTACTCCCAGGATGGATTGCAAACGGTGTGTTGTATGCCTCCATCATGATTTTATGCTTCAAGTAAAAATCGTTAGGAACACAAAGTCTTGAGTTAAATCTAAGTATTCCTTCTTCATCGATTCTCGCTTCTGGAATAGCTCCTTCTTGCACTTTCTTCTTTATACGTATCAGCCCCAGGTCCGTAGCTTGAGCAGCTTTAACTTTATCGATTAAAGTCGGTTCTACTCGTATATTCGCCATCATCCTGTGGGTCCCTGGAGTCTTTAATTCTACCTCCATCCTTTGCAAGTCATACAGAATGGGCCTTTGCATTGACAATATCGCACTCGTACTCGCATATGATCTTCTACTCAATGCGTCAGCTACTACGTTCGCTTTTCTAGGATGATATTGAATAGTGTGATCGTAATCTTTCAACAGCTCGAGCCAACGTCGTTGCCGCATCTTGAGTTCCTTTTGGGTGAAGAAATATTTGAGGCTTTTATTATTCGTATAGATCTCCACTTTCTCCCCATATAGGTAGTGTCTCCAGATTTTCAACGCGAAAACGACTGCTGCCAACTCTAGATCATGAGTAGGATAATTTCTCTCATATTCTTTGAGTTGTCGTGAGGCATAGGCTATGACTTTTCCATATTGCATGAGAACACATCCTAACCCTTTGCCTGAAGCATCGCTGAATATAACAAATCTATCCGAACCAGATGGTATTGCCAGAACAGGTGCCGAAATGAGTCTCCTCTTGAGTTCTTGGAAACTCTTCTCGCATTCCTCGCTCCATACAAATTTTGTATCTTTTCGAGTCAACTGAGTTAACGGAGTAGTGATTTGAGAAAATCCTTCCACGAATCTCCGATAATAACCAGCTAAGCCCAGAAAGGTACGCACTTAGGTCACCGACTTTGGTTGCTCCCAACTTTGTACTGCTTCAATCTTCGCCGGGTCAACAGATACTCCATGTTTTGACACCACGTGCCCAAGGAATGCTACTTCCTCAAGCCAGAACTCGCATTTATTCAGCTTGGCATAAAGCTTATTTTCACGAAGCCTTTCAAGTATCAGCTTCAAATGGTGTTCATGATCTTCACGACTTTTGGAATAGATGAGGATGTCATCAATAAAGACAACAACAAACTGATCCAAATATTCTTGAATATACGGTTCATCATATCCATGAAAGTAGCTGGAGCATTAGTCAATCCAAAAGACATGACTAAGAATTCATAATGCCCGTATTGAGTTCTGAAGGCAGTCTTTGGAATATCCTCAGTTTTAATCTTCAGCAGATGATATCCAGAACGAAGATCGATCTTTGAAAAGAATTGTGCTCCTTGCAACTGGTCGAACAGGTCATCAATGCGAGGTAGTGCATACCTATTCTTGATGGTGACATGATTTAATTCTCGGTAGTCAATACAAAGTCACATACTCCCGTCTATCTTCTTTACGAATAAAACAGGAGCACCCCAAGGAGATGTACTAAGACGAATGAAGCCGATGTCTAATAACTCCTGTAGTTGGACTTTTAACTCCTGAAGTTCAATAGGAGTCATTCGATATGCGGTTTTAGAAATGGGTTTTGGACCCGGCTCAAGGTCAATAAAGAATTCAACATCACGTTTTTGGGGTAAACCAGGAAGTTCTTCAGGAAATACATCAGGAAATTCTCTAACAACAGAAATATTATTCAAATCTGACTTGTCTTTGTTCAAATCCATAACATGGGCTAAGAAAGCTTGACATCTGTTTTTCAATAAACGAATAGCTTTATAGCTTGATATGATAGTGACTGATTTTAGTGGTTTAGTTGTTTGAATTCGTATGACAGGTTGGTTAGGAATATGAAAACTAACAATGTGACGCCCCCAAAATAGGTATACAACACCCATTCTGAGTCGCCAAAATATATGGTACAGAAACAACTACATCTTTACTGTTACAACATAAGAACTGTGAGTTTAAATATAAATATTGTCATCTAAACAATATCCACACTCAAATAAGTCCTCATTACAATTATTGATACATTATTTCACAAAAATGGTGAGGACTACTAAAATAACTTCTAAAACCATCATTCCATACCCCGACTAGTACTCGTTACATTCTCGCCTTCTGAGAAAAATGGAACAAAAAGGAAAAGGGTGAGCTCAATTAGCCCAGTAAAGAATATTATGACTAAGATAATACAGAACAAATTATCGTTAGTCTTCAACAGGGAAAAATCTAATAGAATACAATAGACAACAAGTTTTAAATCAATAACTGCAGGGAAAACAGAAACCATTATAAGAGTCAAGTAGAGAATGAGTTCTACTATCTTGTAAGATTTAAAAGTCCATCATCAATATTTTATCCCTGTAATAACAATCAATAACCATCATTAATTAAATATTTATCTTTGCACTACAGGCCAAAGATATTCATTTGTATCACTAGTCGGTCATGTTCATCTCAACACCTGTTCATCTTTGCACTACGGGCCAAAGATGTTAATCAGTTAATCATTCATCTTTGCACTACAGGCCAAAGATATTCAGTAATATCATCATTTAGAACTGAGGATGATGAAAAATATCTTAAAGAAAATGAATCTAGTGAAACAAAATAACAAATATTAAGGATTCGTATTTTGATTTATCCATGTCCAAAAATACCTTATAATTATTCATAGTGAAGTAAAATTCAAGAATGATAAAAACATGGATACAATCAAAGCTAGTACCCAGAATAGATATTTTGGATGAAAAGAAAAAAAAAATTCGGTAAATAGTAACTCGTGAATAGTAACTCATGAATAGTAACCCCGACGTGAAAAGTTCCAAATTTGATAAAAATTTCCAACCAATATTTCAGCATAATGATATTGAAGAAATAATATTATTTTCGAATAAAATAACATCCCTTACCTCGTAAAGACAGTACTTCTGGTCAGAATACCTGTATAAGGCTGAAAGAAACTTGCTCTGATGAATAGAAACTCTCAAAGTATCTAAATACTCAGAAAATACACTCAATAATCTAGAGAGAGAAAGAGAGAAAACTTATTTCTGGTGTGATTTTCAATTCTAACTTAGCCCTCTATTTATAGGAAAATGTTAGCACGCCGAAGCAGACTTAACCTGTAACCTGATGGCTTTACCTGCTACTATTCAAGCCTACCATATTTGAATAAAAATCTCAGCACATTTCTTCACCAACCAAGAGTGGGGCCCACCAATTCTAGAATTTTCTGCCAAAATGATAAACTCCAAAAATTTAACAATTTCTGAACCAGTCATCTTGTAAAATTCATAATAAATCATACGTTTATTTTTAACGGTTCAAAATTTGTGGACATATACTCAACTTATATATGTATAACATATCCAAAAATTACCACGATCCAACGGTCGGATTAAAAATTATAACCCCCGTAAAATATCTCAAAAATCCTGATTTTTAATACCTCCATTCTGACAAAAATACTGATAAAAATCTCAACATTAACTCCTTCATTTTTAACCACAAAAATATATCCCTCATTTATATCCACATAAAATAAATATTTCCTTATCATATGAATCAATAATTAACTATTCACAAATAATATTACAGAATCACATTTATGACAACCAGGCCATTCTCAGGAAAGAGGGGACTTTCCAATAAGGATTTCTCCTAACTGGCGCGCAATTAGATGACCAAACCTCTACTTAGACAGAACATTTTAGACATTGCCAATAATGTTATCTAATAATATTATTCAAATAATATGAATTATTGATCTGATAATGGGAAATACTGTGTAGTGACAATTATTGAAACAACAGTAATATAAAATATCAACGCAACAATTATTGAATCAATAAAATAAAATACTGAACAGTAATTACTGTAACCATTATTGATTAGTGCCTTCTTACGTAAGAATCAATAATTGGTGCAATACAGTGTGCTACTGTGCAATAACGCGTAATACTGTGATTTAACCACCGGGTATTCCAACAGTATTAACGGTAACAACTACGCTGTTATTTATAAACGACTTATACTTGTCGTTTTCTTCATCCAATCGCTTTCCGTTATGGGGTCCACAAAAGACTGCGCCGTCGTAAGAATATTCCCCGACAGGAAGAATATTCCACGACCAAACGAATATTCCCTGACAACAATGAATATTTTATAACCACCTGCTTATTTAAAATATTTGCGCATTTTACCCATAACTAACCTCATTAATCAATTTAACCCTTACTATTTCAAAATAATAAATAAAGGGAATTTAAATTTCATTTATTAATAATTTGGGGTCTTACAAACCACCTTACGAAAATAATCAATTTTGGCATGATGAGTGGTTAACCAATCAATTCCTAAAATCACATCAAAAGTAAGTATCTTTAAAGAGATAAGATCAACAGATAATGTGATAGTGTCAACTTGGATTAAGCAAGATTTATAAACAGTGGATGTAACGAAAGTTTCACCCAACGGAGTCTCCACTGATAAATCAAAGTCTAATTTCTCCGGAGTCAAGTTTAAACGTTGAGCATAAGCAGGAGAGATAAAATAATGGGTAGAACCGGTATCTAGTAAGGTATAAACTTCGCAAGAGTTCAAGATTAGCTTACCCGTAATCACGTCGTTCGGGTTCCTCGCGTTTTGGCCAGTCACGACAAACGCTCTTCCAGGAACCGCTGATTTCGACTTATCCGGGACAGCCCTTGGAGTCACCATCCCCGTTGAACTTAGTTTTGCTATAGAACAATCCCGAGCTATGTGGCCTTCCTTTCCACAGTTGTAACATACATTGGATTGCTGTGGACAGTTTGGGCTGATATGTTATTCTTTCCCGCATTTGTAACATCTAACTGGCGGTCGTTCTCCTCCCCTAGAATTTGTTGTTGGTGCTGGTGCTGCTGCTGATGTCTTCCCATCATTGTTGAATCTTCTCTTTCTGAAACTTTCACTTGACTCACCTATCCTATTATCATGGCCACGATGACCACCCGAGTGGTTACCGCCTTTGTTCGTATTTTTCCCTCCTCGTTGGTTATCATCGCTCTGATGACTGCTGTCACCGGTATGACCCTGGTTGTGGTCCCTCGGCTGAACATACTCACTATCTCGCTCTAATAATTGAGCCCTGTTGACAACATCTGAATACAGAGAAAATTTGTGAAAGATAAGGTATTGACGAATCTCGGGTTTTAGACCTCTCAAAAATATCCTTGTCATTCGTTCCTCATTCTCTACCAAATGAGGTGCAAACCTGGATAACTCAGCGAACTTCGCCTCGTACTGAGACACCGTCATGCTATTTTGTTCTAGTCTGATAAGCTCTACCTCCTTCATTTGACTAATACTTTCAGGAAAGTACTTGTCATTGAATAGTTTCTGAAACGTTTCCCAAGACATGTTGAGTGCAGCAGGCTGGGTACGCATTACAGACTCCCACCAGTAGTCTGCCTCACCGCGGAACATAAAGGTGGCGAATGGAACCTTTTGTTCTTCCGTGCATCCCAAGACATCGAATATCTTGGTAATTTGCTTGACCCACATTTCCGCCTTGATTGGATCCGGCTTTCTAATAAATTTTGGTGGTCCCAACTCCTTGAACTGCTTGGCTGTGACAGACCGCACGTTGGTATCACTTCCACCCGTATTTTGTACACGAGTCTCCCTCGTCTGATTTTGCATGAACTGCAAAAAGCTCCTAAACATTCCATCATTCATCGTTTGCTCGGTAGTGTTGTTTATAGGAGGAATATTGCCTTCCTGTTATACATTCTCCTGGTTTGTGACTAAAGGTTGTTCCACAGTCTCATACACTCCATTGTTAACGTTCTCAGCAGCCATTCTTAAATACTGCCATAAAACAAGGGTTAATTAAACAAATTAACATATCACATAATATCCCTATATTATGACTGACCAACAAATAAGCTTAGATATGACACACTAGCGAAAGATTTACTCATCTCTCTCCTCCTAGTTTTATTCCCCGATCTCCGCCAGAGACAATATCCCTAAGCTTTGATACCAACTGTGACGCCCCCAAAATAGGTATACAACACCCATTCTGAGTCTCTAAATTCATGGTACAGAAAGCAAACTACAACTTCAATAATACAATTGTCGTGCAAAATACGACAACACATATTGTAAGTTCAAATACAAATATTGTCTTCTAGATAATATCCACACTCAAATAAGTCCTCATTACAATTATTCAAACACTATTTTACAGAAATAGTGAGGACTGCTAAAACATCTTTCTAGAACCATCACTCCATACCCCGACTAGATGCTGCTATGTTCTCACCTCCTTAGAAGAAAAATAGAATAAAAAGGAAAAGGGTGAGCTCAACTAGCCCAGTAAAGAATATTATGACTAAGATAATATACAACAAATTATCATTAGTCTTCAATAAGGAAAATCTGATAAAATATAACAGACAACAAGTTTTAGATCAACAACTGCAGCGGAAACAACAATCCATCAGAAGAGCCAAGTAGAGAAAGAATTTCACTATCTTCTAAAATTTAAAAGTCCATCATCAATATTTTATCCCTGTAACATCAATCAATATACATCTTGAATCAAATATTCATCTTTGTACTACAGACCAAAGATATTCATTTGTATCACCAGTTGGTCATGTTCATCTCAACACCTGTTCATCTTTGCACTACGGGCCAAAGATATTCATCAGTTAATCATTTATCTTTGCACTACAGGCCAAAGATATTTAGTAATATCATCATTTAGGACTGAGGATGATGAAAAATATTTTTAAAAAAATGAATCCAGTGAGACAGAAGGACAAATAGTAGGGATTCGTATAACAGTTTATCTAAGATCAATAATACTCCATAATAACCAATTTTGAAGCAAAATTCAAGAATAAAGATCAAAACATGGATACATTCAAAGATAGTAACTATAATAGACATCTTGGACAAAAAGAAGAAAATTTTATTTTTCGGTGAATAGTGTCGTATTCGTGAATAGTGCCGTAGACGTGAATAGTGTCGTATACGTGAATAGTAACCCCGACACAAAAAATTCTAAATTTGATAAAAAGTTCAGATCAATACTTCGGCATAATGATATTGAAAAAATAATATTATATATGAAGAAAATAACATCCCTTACCTCAAAATAACCGTACTTTTGACTGAATTTTAGATATAGTGCTGACAGAAACTTGTACTGAAAAATATAAACTCACAAAGTATCTAAATACTCACAAAATACACTCGATAATATAGAGAGAGAAAGTGAGAAAACTTATGTTTCTGGTGTGATTTTCAATTCTAACTTAGCCCTCTATTTATAGGAAAGTGTTAGCACGCCGAAGCAGACTTAACCTGCAACCTGATGGCTTTACCTGCTACTATTGCCACCCATCATATTTAAATAAAAATTTAGCACATTTTTTCACCAACCACAAGTGGGGGCCACTCAATTCTAGAATTTTCTACCAAAATCATTTATAAACCTAATTTCCAAATCAGTCACCTCTTAAAATTCATAACAAATCATACGTTTATTTTTAACTATTCAAAATTTGTGGACATATACTCAACTTATATATGTATAACATATCCAAAAATCACAACGATCCAACGGTCAGATTAAAAATTATAACTCACGCAATATATCTCAAAAATACTGGTTTAATTTTTAATACCTCCATTCCGACAAAAATACTGATAAAACACCTCAACATTAACTCCTTCATTTTTAACCACAATAAATATATCCAACATTTATATCCACATAAAATAAATATTTACTTATCATATGAATCAATAATTAATTATTCACAAATAATATTACAGAATCACATTTATAACAACCAGGCCGTTCCCAAGAAAGAGGGGGTTTTCCAATAAGAATTTCTCCTTACTAGCGCGCAATTAGGTGACCAAACCTCTCCTTGACAGAACTTTCTAGACATTGTCAATAATGCTATCTAATAAAATTATTCAAATAATATGAATTATTGATCTGATAATGGGAAATACTGTGCAGTGACAATTATTGAAACAACAATAATATAAAATATCAACGCAATAATTATTGAATCAATAAAATAAAATATTGAACAGTAACTACTGTAACAATTATTGAGTAGTGCCTTCTTACGTAAGAATCAATAATTCAAAAATACTGTGTAATACCGTGTGCTACTGTGCAATGACGCGTATTACTGTATTTTAACCGCCAGGTATTTCAACAGTGTTAACGGTAATAACTACGCCGTTATTTGTAAAAACTAAAATTTATCATTTTCTTCATCCGACAGTTATTATGTTATGGGGCCCACAACTGGCTGCGCCATCGTACGAATATTCCCGACAAAAAGAATATTCCACGACCAAACGAATATTCTCCGACAACAATGAATATTTTATAGCCACTTGCTTATTTTGAAAAAAATTATATCTCACCCTTAACTTTAACTTTTTATCAATTTAACCATTTACTCCTTAATAATTATAAGAAAAATTAAATACTTTTATTTCATAAAATTCGGGGTCTTACAAACTCCCCTCCTTATAAAATTTCGTCCCCAAAATTTACGTACCTGATATTTCAAAGAGTTGAGAATACCTTGCTTTCATTTCAGATTACATCTTCCCTGTCATCATGATTTCTCTATTTGCTCATCTCCTGTATTTCAGATATCATTCTATAATACAGCTTCAAAACAAGGGTTAATTGAATAAATTAACATATCACATAATATCCCGATATTATGACTGACCGACAAATAAGCTTAGGTAGGACACACTAACGAAGGATTTACTCATCTCTCCCCTCCTAGTTTTATTCTCCGATTTTCGCCAGAGATCATATCCCTAAGCTCTGATACCAACTGTGACACCCCTAAAATAGGTTTAATCCACCCAACATATTCTAAGTTGTAAAATACATGGTACAGAAAATAACTACAACTTTATTACAACAATTGTCGTGCAAAATACAACAACACGATGTTGTGAGTTTTGATACAAATATATACTAATTGTGACTCTCATCCCAACCTTGGATAGCACGTTATAATGACGCCTTATATAAAGGTACAGTCAAAAACTGTTTTAGAAATTAAAATATTTGGGAAGTAGTCAAGAAAACCTTCGTACATGGGAGGCCACGCGTCTAGGTTATGATAGATATCATATGTCCACAGAATTATCCTTGGTTAACTCAATAGACCCCAAAGAAAAACAAGAAGATTACTATCATGTTCTTTCCAATGGTGAGTCTTCTCTTGACATATAACTATCTCCACTGTCTCTAGTTGAAAATTATATTTCAAATAAACTCCAAGATCATATAGGTAGTGCTCGTAGATATACTTAGTAAGTGGATGTGCACAACTCTGTCTTATGATAACACGAGGTTGTATGTCATTAGACATCTTATATGATAGTGGCAAAACACCCTTCCAACGTTGGGTTCGCCTCACCCTATATGATTCACCAAATATAACTACTAAATGATGTATACAACACACTTTTTTATACTGTTTAGGGAGAACCTCCACAGCTAGAGACCACCGTTCTATTCCCCTGTTATCCCCGCTCGACCCAACTACACTTTTATTACCTGAAAGAAATTGTGAAGCAAAAGGGTGAGCACAACTAGCTCAGTAAAGAATATCATGACTAAAGATAATTAAATTATCAATAGCCTTCATCAGTAATAAATCAGAGATTTAGAACATATGGTAGATGATAAAACTTTTCAACCATAGTTGCAGCGGAACGAGCAATCCATTAGAAGAGTCAAATAGACCATAATGTCTATTATCTTCTCCATGTTAAAAGTCCACCAATAATGTTTTATCCCTGTAACATCAATCAACAGTTCTGGTCCACAATCATATTAATAACTCATAATCATAATTGTGATTCTAAATTCCTCTTCGTATCCAAGACGGAGATAATTTTCATCACATGTCTTTACCTAAAACATCAAAGTTCATGGTTATACCAAATCACAGTTCCTATTCATAATCATAATAATAAATTTATCTTTGCACTACGGGCCAAAGATATTCATCAACAGTTCATCTTTGCACTACAGGCCAAAGATATTCAACAACAGTTCATCTTTGCACTACTGGCCAAAGATATTCAACAACAGTTCATCTTCGCACTACAGGCCAAAGATATTCAACAACAGATCATCTTTGCACTACTGGCCAAAGATATTCAACAACAGTTCATCTTTGCACTATGGGCCAAAGATATTCATATTTCAAAGAAATACATAATCATTTCAGAATTTATATAAACCATAATTATAACCATGTTGATCAATTTACCTTTGCACTTAAGCTAAAAATATTCAATTGTAAATTCAATGATCATGATCATACCAGTCAACGATTCAACTTTGCACTACTGGCCAAAGAGAACCCATAGTCATGATCATACCAATAATCTACCCATCTTTACACTCAAGTCAAAGAAAAATTTCTTCACCAAGATTATAAAAATGTTATATATGATAATAAAAATAATATGATCAACAACTGCATTTAATTTCAAGAATAAAATTCATAAATCAACGATAATTTGGTCAGAAAAAGAAACCAATTTGTTATGAATAGTACCCCGTGAATAGTAACTCGTGAATAGTAACTCGTGAATAGTAACCCCGACATAAAAAAGGTTAAAATTTCACAATAAAATTTATACCGATATTTCAGTATAATGATATTGAAAGAATAACATTTCTTAAACTTATAAATAATTTATTTTAATTGTTTATACTTTACTAAATAATACATTTAATCATCCTAAAATGTCAAACTCATAAGATTTTATCACTAATAACCAAAACCCTCATCAAAAATCTGCATATACCTCATATAGGATTCTCAAGCCATAAAATCCTATTTTCCAATTTTCTTACTTCACATAACATATTTAATTCATTTACTCATAACTAGTTCATTTTCATGAAAAATACCAAATCAGTCTCAAAAATAATTTTTTTTGGATCTAGCAGAATATAGTCTCATATTGAACATATATTTTTTCTGGAATTTTTAAAATTCATTTACTATTTTTCATATGGCCAAAACAGCCGAATATTTAGACATTTATCATAAACTGTACTTTAGTCCAAAAATTTCGAAATTTAGGGAGTATACTTCTATCATATACATGTACTCCCAATAAAAATTTCACCAATTTTAGAGTTAACCACAAGGAGTTTTAAGGGTTTTCTTTTTAAAATAGTCTTTTCCCGTAAAATTCATAACTCTTAATCTGTACATCCAAAAATCTCCATTTTTTGACACAATCAATAAAACTCATCAAATTATCATTTCAAATTTTTTCAAAATTTTTGAAGGTCTGAAAAGTTACGAAACATGAAAAACATAACAACCCTTAAAATCCCTTACTTCAAAAGAGCAGTATTTCTGATTGGAATATCGGTATAAGGCTGAAGGAAACTTGCACTGATAAATAGAAACTCACAAAGTATCTAAATACTCACAAAATACACTCAATAATATAGAGAGAGAAAGAGAGAAAGCTTATGTTTCTGGTGTGATTTTCAATTCTAACTTAGCCCTCTATTTATAGGAAAATGTTAGCACGCCGAAGCAGACTTGACCTGTTACCTGATGGTTTTACCTGCTACTATTGCCACCCACCACATTTGAAATAAATTCAGCAGATTTCTTCACCAACCACAAGTGGGGCCCACTCAATTCTAGAATTTTTCACCAAAATTATTTGTAAATCTAATTTCTGAATCAGTCACCTCTTAAAATTCATAACAAATTATACGTTCATTTTTAACGATTCAAAATTTGTGGACATATACTCAACTTATATATGTACAACATATCCAAAAATCAAAACGATCCAACGGTTAGATTAAAAATTATAACTCACGCAATATATCTCAAGAACAGTGATTTAATTTTTAATACCTCCATTCTGACAAGAAACACCTCAACATTAATTCCTTCATTTATAACCACATAAATAAATCCATCATTTAAATCCGCATCAAATAAATATTTCCTTATCGTATAAATTAATAATTAATTATTCACAAATAATATTACATAATCACAATTATGACAACCAGGCCGTTCCCAGAAAAGAGAGATTTTCCGATAAGAATTTCTCCTTACTGGCGCAATTAGATGACCAAACCTATCCTTGACAGAACTTTTTAGACATTGTCAATAATATTATCTAATAATATTATTCAAATAATATAAATTATTGATCTGATAATAGAAAATACTGTGCAGTGACAATTATTGAAACAACAATAATATAAAATATTAACACATCAATTATTGAACCAATAAAATAAAATATTGAACAGTAATTACTGTAACAATTATTGAGTAGTGCCTTCTTACATAAAAATTAATAATTCAAAAATACTGTGCAATACCGTATGCTACTGTGCAACGACGCGTATTACTGTATTTTAATCACTGGGTATTCCAACAGTGTTAACGGTAACAACTACGCCGTTATTTGTAAAAACTAAAATTTATCATTTTCTTCATCCGACAGTTATTCTGTTATGGGGCCCACAACTGGCTGCGCCGTCGTACGAATATTCCCGACAAGAAGAATATTTCACGATCAAACGAATATTCTCCGACAACAATGAATATTTTATAGCCACTTGCTTATTTTGAAAAAAATTTATATCTCACCCTTAACTTTAACTTTTTATCAATTTAACTATTTACTCATTAACAATTATAAGAAAAATTAAATATTTTTATTTCATAAAATTCGGGGTCTTACACTCACTACCCTATACCAATTACCAAACAATTCAATGGATATATTGTGAAAAACTAAAGTACGATTGGAAAACCTAATCGGTTGGTCCATAATTAAATTAATTGTTCAATGGACTAAATATTTGAAATATTTTGAATTGACGCATGTATCTGGTGTGATTACATCTTGATTCTTTTAGAGTTAATTTAATTTGATAAATCTTTAAATCCGAATAGTTAAGAACTCTTTTAATGCTATAATAGACACATGATTCATACATTTTATTATCCGTAATCTTATCCTTTTAATTATTAGTTTATTAAATTAATATGTTTTATTTTATTTTGATATTCTAATTAGTTTAATTGCAGTTAATCGATTATCAATCTTTTTTTAGACATGATTAAGGATACATTAAAATTAATCTAGTTTATGTGGGAGTTCTTCAATTTGACACTGTACACTTTCAGTTACTAATTTTTATCACATCATGCTACATTATACGATTTTGAAAATCTTAAACTATTAATTCAAAAGATTTACAAATTCAAAAGTAAAAATGAATCACATCAAATAATTGTACATATATAATTTTTTCAACACTCCCACTTCAAAGGATATGAATACAAGTATAATGAATTATATAATAATTTTAACAATTTCTGAATCCCTTAATATTAAGTATATATTATAAATACAAATCGAGAAAATAAAGAGAGAAAAATAAAAAAATAATAAGAATTGAACTTATAACCTAATGATTATAATATCTTAATCACAGATCCGGTTAGCATGAAGTTCATTTTTAGGTAAGTTGGTCAATTGACCAATAGAATACTGACACACATAGAGCCTCGTCTGCGTGTCAGCACTCTATTATCCAATTGACCAACTTACTCAAAAATGAACTTCATGTTAACCACTTCCCTTAATCACAATTGAACTTAGGACCTAATGATTATAGGATCTCAGTTATAATCATACGGCTAAAACATCATTAATTAATCTATTTATATATTATATAATTGAAACATTAAATCTACTATCACATACAACTACTCACATACATATTTTTACAGCCCACGTGCAGAACAAGTCATGTAGGCCATTAATGTAACGACCCCAAAATAGGTCCATTCTATCCAACCTATTCTGAGTCGCCAAATACATGGTACAGAAAATAACTATAACTTTATTACAACAATTGTCGTGCAAAATACAACAACACATATGCTGTGAGTTTGGATACAAATATATACCAAATGTGACTCATGTTCCAACCGTGGACATCACCTCACAATGACACCTTACATAAAGGTATAGTCAAAAACTGTTTTAGAAATTAGAATCTTTGGGAAGTGCTCAAGGAAACCTTCGTACATGGGAGGCCATGCGTCTAGGTTATGATAGATATCATATGGCCACAGAATTATCCTTGGTTGACCCAATAGACCCCAAAGAAAAACGAGAAGATTACTATCATATTCTTCCCAATGGTGAGTCTTCTCTTGACATATCATTATCTCTACTGTCTCTAATTAAGAATTATACTTCAAACAAACACCAAGATTATATAGGTAGTGCTCGTATATATACTCAGCAAGTGGATGAGTACATCCCTGTCTTATGATGACTCGAGGTTGTATGTCGTTAGACATCTTGTATGATAGTGGCAAACCACCCTTCCAACGTTGGGTACACCTTACCCTATTAGATTCACCAAATAAAATTACTAAATGAACTTTTCTATACTGCTTCGGGAGAACATCCACAGCTAGAGACCACCGTTCTATTTCCCCGTTACCCTCGCTCGACCCAGCTACACTCTTATTACCTGAAAGGAATTGTGAAGCAAAAGGGTGAGCACAACTAGCTCAGTAAAGAATATCATGACTAAAGATAATTAAATTATCAATAGCCTTCATCAATAATAAATCAGAGATTTAGAACATATGGTAAATGATAAAAATTTCAACCATAGTTGCAGCGGAACGAGCAATCCATTAGAAGAGTCAAATAGACTATAAAGTCTATTATCTTCTCCATGTTAAAAATCCATCAACAATGTTTTATCCTTGTAACATCAATCAACAATTCTGGTCCACAATCATATGAATAACTCATAATCATAACTGTAGTTCTAAATTCCTCTTCTCATCCAGGACGAAGATAATTTTCATCACCTATCTTTACCTGAAACATCAAAGATCATGGTTACACCAAATCACATTTCCTATTCATAATCATACTAATAACTTCATCTTTGCACTACGACCAAAGATATTCATTTGTATCACCAGTTGGTCATGTTCATCTCAACATCTGTTCATCTTTGCACTACTGGCCAAAGATATTCAACAACATGTCATCTTTGTACTACGGGCCAAAAATATTCATCAACAATTCATCTTTGCACTACAGGCCAAAGATATTCATCAACAATTCATCTTTGCACTACAGGCCAAAGATATTTATCAATATTTCATCTTTGCACTACAGGCCAAAGATATTAATATCTCAAAGAAATATATAATCATTTCAGAATTTATATAAACAATAATTATAACCATGTTGATCAATTCACCTTTGCACTTAAGCTAAAGATATTCACTTATAAATTCAATGGTCATGATCATACCAATCAACGATTCAACTTTGTACTACTGGCCAAAGAGAACCCATAGTCATGATCATACCAAAAATCTACCCATCTTTACACTCAAGTCAAAGAGAAATATCATCATTAGGGTTATAAAAATGTTATATATAATAATAAAAATAATATGATCAACATCTAGTTTTAATCTCAAGAGTAATATTCGTAAATCAACTATAATTTGGTTAGAAAAAGAAACCAATTTTTATCGTGAATAGTAACTCGTGAATAGTAACTCATGAATAGTAACTCGTGAATAGTAACTCATAAATAGTAAATCCGACACAAAAAGGTAAAAATTCCACAATAAAATCCATACCAGTATTTCGGTATAATGATATTGAAAGAATAATATTTCTTAAGCTTATAAACAATTTATTTAAATTATTTACACTTTACTAAATAATGTATTTAATCATTCTAAAATACCAAACTCATAAGATTTTATCACCAATAATCAAAACCCTCATCAAAAATCTGCATATACCTCATATAGGATTCTCAAAGTCATAGAATTCCATTTTCCAATTTTCTTACTTCACAAAACATATCTAATTCTTTTACTCATAACTAGACTATTTTCATGAAAAATACCAAATCAGTTTCAAAAATATTTCTTTTCTGAGATTTAGCATAATATAGTCCCATAGTGAACATATATTTTTCTCAAAATTTTTAAAAGTCATTTACTATTTTTCATATGGCCAAAACAGCCGAATATTTAGACATTTATCAAAAATTATACTTTTGTCCAAAAATTCTGAAATTTACAGAGTATACTTCTATCATATACATGTACTCCCAATAAAAATTTTATCAATTTTGGAGTTAACCACAAGGAATTATAAGCGGTTACTTTTAAAATAGTCTTTTCTCATAAAATTCATAACTCTCAATCTATACATCCAAAAATCACCATTTTTGGACATAATCAAGAAAACTCATCAAAATATCATTTTAAATTTTTCCAAAATTTTTGAAGGTCAGAAAAATTACGAAACTGAAAAACATAACAACCCTTAAAATTCCTTACTATCCCTTACCTCAAAAGAGCAGTACTTCTGATCGGTATACAAAGCCGAAGAAAACTTGCACTGAATAGCAACTCTAAAAGTATCTAAATACTCACAAAATATGCTTCATAATATAGAGAGAGAAAGAGAGAAAACTTGTTTCTGGTGTGATTTTCAATTCTAACTTAGCCCTCTATTTATAGGAAAATTTTAGTAGGCTTGACCTGCAACCTGATGGCTTTACCTGCTACTATTTCCACCCACCACATTTAAAATATAATTCAGCACATTTCTTCACCAACCACAAATGGGGCCCACCAATTCTAGAATTTTCCATCAAAATGATAAACTCCGAAAATTCAACAATTTCTGAACCAGTCATCTTGTAAAATTCATAATAAATCATACGTTCATTTTTAACGGTTCAAAATTTGTGGGCATATACTCAACTTATATATGTATAACATATCCAAAAATTACCACGATCCAACGGTCGGATTAAAAATTATAACCCCCACAAAATATCTCAAAAACCCTGATTTTTAATACCTCCATTCCGACAAAAATACGGATAAAAACCTCAACATTAACTCCTTCATTTTTAATCACAAAAATATATCCCTCGTTTATATCCACATAAAATAAATATTTCCTTATCATATGAATCAATAATTAATTATTCACAAATAATATTACAGAATCACATTTATGACAACCAGGCCGTTTCCAGGAAAGAGGGGGCTTTCCAATAAGAATTTTTTCCTTACTAGCGCGCAATTAGGTGACCAAACCTCTCCTTAGACAGAACTTTCTAGACATTGCCAATAATATTATCTAATAATATTATTCAAATAATATGAATTATTGATCTGATAATGGGAAATACTGTGCAGTGACAATTATTGAACAACAATAATATAAAATTTCAACGTAGCAATTATTGAATCAATAAAATAAAATATTGAACAGTAATTACTGTAACAATTATTGAGTAGTGCCTTCTTACGTAAGAATCAATAATTTCAAAAATACTATGCAATACCGTGTGCTACTGTACAATAACGCGTATTACTGTATTTTAACCACCGGGTATTCCAACAGTGTTAACGGTAACAACTACGTCGTTATTTGTAAAAACTCAAATTTGTCGTTTTCTTCACCCGACAGTTATTCGTTATGGGGCCCACAAATAGCTGCGCCGTCGTACGAATATTTCCCGACAGAAAAAATATTCCACGACCAAACGAATATTCCCCGACAACAATGATTATTTTATATCCACTTGCTTATTTTGAAAAAAAATTCACATTTCACCCATAACTTTAAACTTTTATCAATTTAACCATTTACTGAATAGTAATTATAAGAAAAATTAAATACTTTTATTTCATAAAATTCGGGGTCTTACAATTAAAATATATATGTGAGTGTATATGAGCGATTGTATGTGATAGTAGACTTAGGGGGTGTTTGTTTAGAGCTGAATAGAGCTGAATCTAAATGACTAAATCGGTCAGTGTGTTTGTTTTAGTCTGAATGGCTGAATCGGTAAGATAGACAGACTGAATGGCTAAGTCAGATTTTTTGAGCTGAATGAGCAGCTGAATGAAGTAAAAAAAAATTAAAAAAATTAAAAAAAAATTTAAAAAATATTAACTATTATATTAAGTAATATTAAATAAATTTATAATAATTTTGATTTTTTTAGAGGGGGTAAAATAATAAAATTTTGTCATTCAGATGTTTCAGACATGTCAATTATCAAACAATTTTTTTCATTCAGATTCAACTCATTCAGATGCAGATTCAGCTCATTCACATTCAGATTCAGATTTATTCAGTTTTTATCAAACACCCCCTTATTCTGATTGAAAACGACTTAATAATACAAAAAACTTTGAAACTTTATATTTTTTTCAATATAACCCTCAATTTTATTTTTACGCAAATAACTTTTTAACTTTAATAATTGGGCAAAAAATACCCTTGAAATCAACTAATGTTGAACCATGGTTAATCAATATTGAGATGAAATGACACATGACATATGACACCTAAATTAAATATATATTATAATTATATTCTAACTATGAATTAATTTTATTGAAAAATATTAATCAAATTAAAAAGAAAATCCCAATCTCTCAAATCTGTTCATCTTCATCTAGATGGTGTGGGTACGACGGCTGGAGGTTCGGGTAGGGCACCCTCACCAGGTGTGATTCTATTCCTACATCTTGATTTGAAAGGTGTGGTTCCTAGAGGATTTTATGGGGGTATGTGTTAATTTTTTTGCTATTGTTTTATTTATTTTGTATTTTTGGTCTCTTAATATATGTTGTCTTTTAGACTTGTTTTAATTAATTATGCCTAGATATACATATTAAATACACAAAATATATCCACTACATTATTATATTTATGCATGCCTCATTTTATATGCAACTTCATTTTTTTTATCATCAGTTTTAGTTTTTTTTAGTTATCATTTTACTTATATTTTTTTGTTTTAAGTTATCTTTGTAATTTATTTTTTTTAAAAAAAAAGTAAAATTGATGTCAACAAATAAATAATTTTATAATTATTTATTTTACATGTCATCTGCCACATATGATGCCAAGTCATCGCTAGTTAATCATGGTTCAATATTAGCTGATTGAGTAATGCTAGAAACGCAATTTATTCTATAATTATTTTATAATTTGCTGATGTGTCATACTTCATCTTATCATATTGATGAATAAATTGATTCAATGTAATTTTTGATCTCACATAAAAGCTGAATTAGAGTATGCCACATCAGTAAATTATAAAATAATTATAGTGTTATTTTTATTTGTAATATGTCTCTTCCTTTATTTTCGATTATATTTTGTTATATGACAAGTCTTAATTTAATTAGCTATCTTTTGTTTTTTTAACTGTTAGTTTGATTTATTAATATTATTACTGTGATTGCTACACCTGGCAAACGGCCGGGCGGGCCCGGACCGGGCCGGGCTAAAAACGGCCCGGGTTTTGGCGGGCTGAAAAAGTGAGGCCCGTGGCCCGGGTTGGGCGGGCCGGGCCGGCCCGCGGGCTTTTTCCTATATTTTTTGTTGTAAAATCTTGATACACCAAAAATAGTAATAATAATAATTTTAATTACTTAAATTAACTACATATCTCAATCAATTAAAATTTTAATAGTATTATAATTTTAGATATTATTCTAAAGGCATGATTTGGGATAATGATTGATTTACTTTCCAAATAAGTAGGGAGAATGCATAATTAAGGGATAATGATTGATTTACTTTTCAAATGTACTACAATAAGTAAGGGGGTTGCATAATTAAGGGATAAAATTATCTATATTATTATGTATAGATTTTGGACTTGCAAAGTTGCAATCTAAAAAATTAGTGGTTGATTCGGATTATATATTACTAGTAATTCAAAGTATATAATCAAATTTGATTCTTTAAAATTAATATAATTTATTTAACTTTTAAAAATAATAAATATTGTAATTAATACTAATATATAGATAATTTTAAATTTTTATAATTATATTATCTAACTTAAACTAATAATTGTTAGTTTAATAGTTTTATACTTTGAAATTATTAACTACATATCTCAATCAATTAAAATTTTAATAGTATTATAAATTAGTATTATTAATTAATTACCCACATTAACTACATATCTTAATTATAATTTTCAAATATAGTTAAAATTTATTGAAGATTGCATTAAAAATAAATAGTTGTTGTAGCTAAGTTGGTTTGAACTCTTATTTATTTACTTACAAGTCTTGTGTTCAAGCCCTACAAGTAGCAAAATGTTATTTAAAAAAAAAAAAAAAACTCACGAGTCGGGCCAAAAACGCCCAAGTTTTTATGGGCTAAAAAAGTTAAGCCCAAAGCCCAGTTTTTACGGTCCAAGTTTTTATGGGCTTACCAGTTTTTACGGTCCAAGTTTTTATGGGCTAAAAAAATTAAGCTCAAAGCTCAATTTTTACGGTCCAGCCCGGCCCGTGGGCCTGGGCCAATTTTGTCAGGTCTAGTGATTGCTTAGTAAATTAACACAATTTATTTTTAAATTAGAGGGATTTTTTTATTTAAAAAAAAATTGTCATCAACTTGATCCCGCCACGTGTCCGTTCAATAATCCACGTGTCCCAGTATCGTTCAGATTCACCACGTTATCAGTAGTCAGTACTCGGCCAAACACTCAAAACAGCAAGAACTGTACCGGGTAGCATTAAAATACAGTGACTGATTTTGCGAGAGGCAGAGGAGAGAGAAAATGGCGGAAGTTGACGGTACAACGGAACAACCCAACGGCGTTTCTGTGGAGGTGGTCGGAGAAGATGAAGATTCTAACAAATATAAGCGGATTCCTACTCAAGAAGAACAAGTCACTTTGTACGCCGTTTTCCACCGTCTGATCACCGAGATTTTCTTTCCAAATCCAAACACAAGCTACGAATCTAACACTTTGCTACATCGGATCAAAACCTCTGTATCTAAAAATTTGCCTCTGCTTCGTGAAGCTTCACGGAACACTGGTCGCGATGTTCTTTTGTGGACTCGCCGCGGCAGTCTTCTCCGTGCTCTCCTTGTTGTTTCCGTATGTACACGAATTTGTGAATTGTTAATTTTGTTGTATTATGTTTTAGTTGGTTAATTGTGACTTGTGAGTATTGATTGGTTGTGCATTTTGTTCTGTTTGGTTGATTTTTGGAATTGAGTTTCCCGTTTTGGTGAGATTTAAATTGCTGATTTTGACCTGATATGTGATTATTGAAAGAATCGAGCTTTCCGTACGCTGACAAATCTATTTAATTTTGGAGTTCTAAGTGTAAGATTTTGAGATTTTGGCTATGAAGGACCTCAAAGAATGAGGTAGTTTTAGTAGAGTGATAGACGTGCCTAGGGTCAGTAGAGTGATAATTAATGGCTAATGGGATGTATTTCCATTGTGCTAAAGTCGGTACTGCAAATGGGTGTGCTTACACTTTAAGGTACCTGATCCTACTCCCATCCAATTGGAAGATAGGGTTAGGAGTCAAGGGGTCCAACGAAATGGTGTCGGAGTTGTGGTTGGTGCCTCTTGCCTATAGGCAAATGATGCATATTGGTACTTTTCACATGACCAAGTACAAACTCAAACTAACTTGAGAAACTTTATAGACTTTTTGGTGGCCAAGATTGTAATAAATGCCTAATTGATGTTTTAAGCAGTATAAAAATGATTATATTTTTTTATATGTTATTGAACTAGTTTGTTTTAACACCCCTCCCCCTTCCTTTTTCTTTTTTTCCCACCAAAACGAAAAACACATCTTAGAATGTTTCTAGTTTGTTGCACCTCTCCTTTGATATCCTTTGATATTGTGGGAGAGTTATGAAAGCAGTAAGCAAAGATGGTGCTACCAAATTACCAATAACCTTTACCAACTTAGGTCACTTGTTTATACAAGTCTGTCTATACTCTTTTATCACCTCCAGTTAGAGCTGTGAACTATCCAAGTCAAGCCGAGTTTTGGCGTTTGGATCTTGTTCACTAAATAACTAAACAAGCCAAATATGCTGCTCAATCTTGGCTATCTTATGTTGTTTTATTTATCTGCTAATTTAACATTTATGTTCACGCTATTCGTGCATGCTGTGTTTAAACACAAACAATCCACGCTCGAACTCAATTTATATTTCTTATATATTAATACAATTATTACTTTTTGAAAAGGAAGTGATAAATGTGCTCCACTTTTCACCATTTGCGCTCCAATGTAAGGTTAAAATTGAACAAATTTTGTTCTATTGTGAAGCATAACTTGTAAAGTATGGACTCAATTATCATTTTTTACAAGTCGCCCTGAGCTTTGCAAGTTATAGTTATTTAAATGGATTTTTTGACTGATTTGTTCTTTAGCATTGATCGTGTAATTTTCAAGATTTATATTGGAATCCTCTTCTGATGATCATTGTTAAAATAAGTACCTCTTCCTATAGTTTATGTTATTGCTTAAGCTCTTAAATTATTTCTACAAGTGATGGTTATTGTTGTTGCGCCCCTCATAATGAATCTTTTATCTAGAGAACTTAACTTTCTGTTATGAAGTCTAAGATGAAGTGTGCTACTGCCAAAATTGCTTATAAGGTGATCTGTACTTGGCCCTTTGTTGGTGGTTTTCTAGAAGAGAAAATTGCACAAAATCTGGCTCCAGTTAAGCTATTGTTTTAAAGGCAGATGATGTAAGAAGGTAAGGAAATGAGAACATCTCTAGTGTAGTAATCATTTAACTCATTTTAGTTTCCCTGCACATGGAGGCTCTTGGAAATTTTCTGAAGGTCGCACATCAAACTTTTAGGCTCAAGCACTAAATGTATTACTCCCTCCATCCCTTTATATCTGCGTTTTAGAGTATTTTTTTCTTCCCAAAATATTTGACGTTCTACAATACCAAGAATATTTTGCCTATTTGCTTTTTTTTTCTACCCTTCCTTCTCCACCACTATTAATGGCTATTTTCTCTGTCAAAAGACAGTTCAAATTATATTCTCTCTCACAAACACACACACACACTTCAAACAGTAATGGTGGAACTCTCAAGCCCTAACAATGGCGGAGAACGCTTGAGCTTACCCCACAACCAGTGTTAATGGCGGTCCGAATGGAACCATCTTTCAGATTGATCAACTCCCCAATATCATCAATGCACGCGTCAGCACCATTGGGGAACATGGTTCCACCACCGGAGAATCTGAACCGGTCACCGATTCACTACTACTTTTCCAAAGCTCCGTCGTCTTCTTCTCATCTGCAGTTGACCTCTCCGGAATCATTAACTTCGTTTGGATCGTTTGAGTTTTCTTCTAGGTTTTCACCTAGTAGTCCCACGGGAAATGGATCCATGAGCTCGGCGGATGAGTTGTTTCTGAACGGTCAGATCCGGCCGATGAAGAGATGAAGAGATGAAGAAGAAGACGACGGAGCGCAGGCTGAACGGTCAGATCAGGCCGACAGAACGCAGGCTGAAGAGATGAAGAAGAAGACATTTTTGCAGGCAAGGTTTGCTTGGTTGAAGAGATGAGATCAAAGTATTAATTAAGGGTAAAATAGTAAAATTGCATCTATTCTTAATCTATGTGAAAATCTGTAGAACGTCATATATAATGGGATGGAGGGAGTACCATAAGAATATATTTTTGCATCGTCTTACTTGAAACTTGTTTAAGTATTGTCACCTCTCTAGTTTAGTATTGATTAGCCATAAAACTTACCGCTCTTGTGATTATTCCACTACCTTCTCTCTTTTACATAAATTGATCATTAGTTTTAAAGGTAGACTGGTCATCCACAAATTGTTTCAAATCTTTCCCTTTATAAGTTGGCTCAATTTTGGGCCCACTCTAATATGAAACTAATGCTGACATTTGGAGTTTCATGATTAGTCTATACTTTTGTGCTAGTTAATACAAGATACATTTGGTATGTGATACACCTACTTCATTATTAGTTTTTCATTGAACTTTATTTTACTCTACATAGCTCCCTTCTGATAAAGATTAAACTTTTTGGTCACTTCAATTTTCATTTGGTTATTCTTAATGTGAGATTGATTTTTACTTTCCTTGTTTATAATTTTCTTGTATTTTTTCCAACTGCTGCAGGTTGGTACAATAACTCTTCTGGCTTCGACAGGATTCCTAGTCTTTATACTTTTCTTTCTGGTGGCAACTGTCAATGCCATTGTGATCTCTCTACTCATTTCTTTAGCAGCAGCAGGAGGCTTCTTGGCTCTTTTCTTTGCCTGTGTGACAGCCATTTATGTTGGGGCATTATCGATAGCTGCTTTTGTTGTATCCACTGTGACGATTTCAGCAATCATAGCTGCTCTTGTTGTTACTGGTATGACTTTTTCCATCCTTTCCTTCAATTCATGTTACTTGTTTACATTCTAGTTCATGATTAGTTAATTGTCTACTCCGTCTTTAATTTTCCATGGACTATGTAGTTGGGTTGTTTGCATTTTTACCTGTAGGCAGTTGAGACTTCTTTCAAGTTGTTGAGGTTTCCAGACTCCCAAGGCAGCCTTTAATTATGTGATTGCCTAAAATAATGTTGCTATGTTGTTTCTTCATTGTGTATTAACTCTCAAAAATAATTGTGGACCAGGGTGGATTGGATTCTTCTATACCGTATGGTTGTTGACGAAGAAGAGTGTAGATCTTGCTAAGCATTCACTGAGCATGACTGGGTCAGCACTTTCAGCTTACTCTTCTGCACGGCATGCTCAGTCCCGCCATGAGCCAGGCAAAATTTCCGATTGATTTCCTAGTGTAGAATGAATTGTATGTGTAAAAGATGCTAATTGCTTTTGGTAGTTTTACATGAAGGGTTGCACATGTATGCTTGTGGACCTGCCCGCTACGATTGTGGTAATACTGGCATGATATGTTTATTATGTATAGTTGCGTATTTAGATGCGTCTTTTCCACCGCTATCGACTATTGTTGTGCTTCTGCTTCTGCTTCTGCTTCTGCTTCTGCTTTGTTTATTGTCCTTCAACTATTTGAATTCTATCCCAGATATACAAGGCTATGGGTTGATGTACAAGTCTTTGATATAACCCTCTGTGCAAGGGGTGGCGGTTTTAAGATACTGTTGCAATATTTATATTTAAGTTTTTAGTGTAGGGTGGTTCAACTTTAGAGTAGCAGTTTATATAAGCTCTTAAAAAATCATCTGGAATTCCCCAGTCCAGTCTCAAAATGAATGATGCATCTGGATTTTGTACCACCAAATGTATTAAGTGTTTTTTCTGTCCCACTTCATAAGATTAAGAAATTGATATTTTTACAAGTATTCCATTACCTCACATGAATAGTAAATAGGATTCACATAATGTGAGTGAGGCTTTGTGGAAATATCTGTGGAAATATCTCGAAGATTGTTATTGACTTTTAAAAGTGAATTTTAAGTTTATTTTTTTAAAAAGTAAAATTTGATACGGTTCATTGATATTTATGAAATAATAATAATAATTTTATAGTTAGTAATATAGTTTAGATAGCTTACCACAGATTAATATTAAATGAATATATGTCATTTTGACATAAAAAATGAAAATATATTAATTTGATTTCAAAATTTTAATAATGTCTTTTATTTTGGGACGGCGGAAGTATTTTTTTATACGTGTATCCTTTAAGCTAGGGCTGTCAATTGGTCGGGTCCTGACCCGAACCCGATCCGAACCCGATCCATTTAGTTGGATCTGAATCTATTTTCAAAACCCAATTACCCAATAACCCGATAAGTAAATGGATCGGAATCGGATATATATCGACCCGACCCGATAATAACCCGATCCAATAAAAATATGATATTGGTTACTTTTAATTCTCAAAACCCTACCTCTCTCAATCTATTTTCATTCCACGCCGCCTCCTCCTCAAAACCCTCTCCCTTTCCTACTTTCCTCAAAACCAGTTTGTACCTGTTTGTATCATGGCATACATGCTCTAATTCATCTTGGCAATACTTATAATTTGTTTTTATTTTTTTTCTATTTATAGGTGCTGAAATTTGTTGGGTAGATATGCAGTTTCTGTTGGTTTGCTTGGAAGTTGCTAGGGAATCACTTTCAAATTTGGAGTTTTATTAGTCATTTGGTCATTGCTTAGTTATTATGTTGCTTGGATGTTACTACGACTTAGAGTCAAAACTTGCAAATAACTTTTAATGCCTTCATTAACTTCACTACTTTTAAACTTGCAGATTGCTAATTTGTGTACCTGGTTGGAGTTTTATTGCTTGAATGTTTTCATGATGCCTTGAATGTTTTATTGGAGTTAGCAATCTGCAACTAATTTTCACGATGCCTTGAATGTTTTATTGGAGTTTTATTGCTTGAATGTGTGCATGTTACTTGGCTTAATCGGATCGGATTATCGGAGCATTATCGGATTCGGATTCGGTCCTTAATATATGATATCCGTCGAATTATTGGATCCGATCCGAATCCGATAATTTCTTGGCGGTTCGGATTCGGATCACCCCCGATCCGATTCGATAAGGATCCGTTTACAGCCCTCCTTTGAGCCATGACTCTTTACAATGCTTAAAAGCCCAAGCCAAGCATCCAAGATAGATTTGAGTGGGCAGCCCTGACTTTATAATGCTTAAAAGCCCAAGCCAAGCATCCAAGATATATTGGAGTGGGCAGCCCAGATAAATTGAGCCCATCTCCTTCGGTTGGATTTTAAAGGGTGGATTAGCTTAAGAATTATTTACACTTTCTAATACATTTTTAGAAAAAATTACAACAAAAGTACATCTAAAAAATATTTACAAAATTAATATATTTTTAATATTTTTTTTACAAAATCAGTGCATTTGGTATTCTTTTAATTTAGTTGAGTGTTTTAATGGATTGCTGATGTGGAGAAGGGCTCTCACGATTCTGACTTTGCTTCGCTCTATCTCCTCGTAATTCCCTCCTCCTATTCTCTCGTTTACATCGCCCAACCCTGCAGTTGCTTCTGTGGATACTGAGCCCATTATTCGAAGAAAGAAAACAACTAGTAGTAGTAGTATTACTCCTCCTATCTTCTCTTTTTGAAGAATAAATTAAGTTGTTCTACCTCCGTTCTTAAAAGATTGTCGTTTAAGGTTTTGGCACATGAATTAAAAAAATATAATTTATCAAGTAAAATTTGTTTGAAATTCCATCACTACCCCTTTTGTAAGACCCCGAATTTTATGAAATAAAAGTATTCAATTTTTCTATTTAGTAAATGGTTAAATTGATAAAAGTTTAAAGTTATGGGTGAAATGTGCAAAATTTTCGAAATACACAAGTGGTTATAAAATATTCATTGTTGTCGGGGAATATTCGTTTGATCGTGGAATATTCTTACTGTCGAGGAATATTCATACGACGGCGCAGCCTTTTGTGGGCTCCATAACGGAAAGCGATTGGATGAAGAAAACGACAAGAGTAAGTTGTTTATAAATAATGGCGTAGTTGTTACCGTTAACACTGTTGGAATACCCGGTGGTTAAAACACAGTAATACGCGTTGTTTCACAGTAGCAAACGGTATTGCACCAATTATTAATTTTTACGTAAGAAGACATTACTCAATAATTGTTACAGTAATTACTGTTCAGTATTTTATTTTATTGATTCAATAATTGCTGCGTTGATATTTTATATTACTGTTATTTTAATAATTGTCACTACACAGTATTTTCTATTATCGGAGCAATAATTCATATTATCTGAATAATATTATTAGATAACATTATTGGCAATGTCTAGAAAGTTCTGTCTAAGGAGAGGTTTGGTCATCTAATTACGCGCCAGTAAGGAAGAGATCCTTATTGGAAAGTCCCCTCTTTCCTGGGAACTGTCTGGTTGTCAGTAATGTGATTCTGTAATATTATTTGTGAATAATTAATTATTGACTTATATGATGAGGAAAATATTAATTTTATGTGGATATAGATGGAGAAAAATTTTAATGTGACAATTGTTGAAAATTAATATTTTATTTTTTTCTGATAAAATAATTCATTTAAATATATTATTTTAATAATATATTAATGGTGATATTTTTACAATGAATGTGGGATATATAAATAAATGAGGAAGAGTATTTTTTGTTGGATTAAATGTTTAACACATGTTTTGTGTGTTGGTGGACACAATTCTTGACCGAAAATTTATTATAGACTGTAAAATCGTCCGTTTGTGGATTTCGGTCAATTTTTGTTTGGAATTTGGAAAAATTTTCTTCTGCAAAGTTGTAGAGAATTGAATTTCCTATAAAAAGTAGCGAGATTCGAATTTTCTAATAAAAGAGCTATTTATTATGAATTATTGAAGTTCCGAAATAATTAATTCTTGAAAGTTTTATTTATTTTTATTAACAAAAACGTTTTTTACACTTTGGTGGGCCCCACTTGCACATGTTGATGGCTGAATCCAGATTTTCAAAGGTGGGCTAAGGAAAATTTATAATTATATTATTATTTTATTAAATTTTCTGCTTTGGTGTTCTAAGCAATTTTCTATAAATAGGGTGCTTAGGTTAGAATTGAAAATCACACCAGAAACTGAAATCTTCTCTCTTTCTCTCTCTATATTAATGGGTGTATTCTTGTGAGTATTCTAATACTTTGAGTATTACTATACGGTGCAAGTTCAAGTCATAGCCTATATCCGGTGTTTCAACTAGAAGTACTGTTTTTACGATGAGGCAAGAATGTAGCGAGTACTAGTCGGGGTGTGGAATGATGGTTCAAGACAGTTATTTTAGTAGTCCTCACTATTTTATAAAATAGTGTATCAATAAGTATAATGAGGACTTAATTAAGTATGAATACTGTCTAGATGACAATATTTGTATTTAAACTCACAGTATATGTGTTGTCGTATTTTGCACGATAATTGTAATAATAAAGTTGTAGTTATTTTCTGTACCATGTATTTGACGACTCAGAATGGGTTGAATGGATTGAACCTATTTTGGGGGCGTCACAGTTGATATCAGAGCTTAAGGATATGATCTCTGGCGGAGATCGGGGAATAGAACTAGGAGGGGAGGGACGAGTAAATCCTTCGCTAGTGTGTCCTACCTAAGCTTATTTGTTGGTCAGTCATAATATCGGGATATTATGTGATATGTTAATTTGTTCAATTAACCCTTGTTTTGAAGCTGTATTCTAGAATGATATCTGAAATACAAGAGATGAGCAATGGAGAAATCATGATGACGGGGTGATAGAATTTTAAATTGAAGGTATTCTCAACTTTTCGAAATACCAGGTACGTAAATTTCGAGGACGAAATTTCATAAGGAGGGGAGATTGTAAGACCCCAAATTTTATGAAATAAAAGTATTCAATTTTTCTATTTAGTAAATGGTTAAATTGATAAAAGTTTAAAGTTATGGGTGAAATGTGTAAAATTTTTGAAATACACAAGTGGTTATAAAATATTCATTGTTGTCGGGGAATATTCGTTTGATCGTGAAATATTCTTACTGTCGAGGAATATTCATACGACGGCGCAGCCTTTTGTGGGCCCCATAACGGAAAGCGATTGGATGAAGAAAACGACAAGAGTAAGTTGTTTATAAATAATGGCGTAGTTGTTACCGTTAACACTGTTGGAATACCCGGTGGTTAAAATACAGTAATACGCGTTATTTCACAGTAGCACACGGTATTGCACCAATTATTGATTTTTACGTAAGAAGGCATTACTCAATAATTGTTACAGTAATTACTGTTCAGTATTTTATTTTATTGATTCAATAATTGCTGCGTTGATATTTTATATTACTGTTATTTTAATAATTGTCACTACACAGTATTTTCTATTATCGGAGCAATAATTCATATTATCTGAATAATATTATTAGATAACATTATTGGCAATGTCTAGAAAATTCTGTCTAAGGAGAGGTTTGATCATCTAATTGCGCGCTAGTAAGGAAGAGATCCTTATTGGAAAGCCCCCTATTTCCTGGGAACTGCTTGGTTGTCAGTAATGTGATTCTGTAATATTATTTGTGAATAAATAATTATTAATTTATATGATGAGAAAAATATTGATTTTAAGTGGATATAGATGGAGAAAAATTTTAATGTGACAATTGTTGAAAATTAATATTTTATTATTTTCTGATAAAATAATTCATTTAAATATATTATTTTAATAATATATTAATGGTGATATTTTTACAATGAATGTGGGATATATAAATAAATGAGGAGGAAGAGTATTTTTGTTGGATTAAATGTTTAACACATGTTTTGTGTGTTGGTGGACACAATTCTTGACCGAAAATTTATTATAAACTGTAAAATCGCCCGTTTGTGGATTTCGGTCAATTTCTGTTTGAAATTTGGAAAAACTTTCTTCTGCAAAGTTGTAGAGAATTGAATTTCCTATAAAAAGTAGCGAGATTCGAATTTTCTAATAAAAGAGCTATTTATTATGAATTATTGAAGTTCCGAAGTTACGAAATAATTGATTTTTGGAAGTTTTATTTATTTTTATTAACAAAAACGTTTTATACACTTTGGTGGGCCCCACTTGCACATGTTGATGGCTGAATCCAGATTTTCAAAGGTGGGCTAAGGAAAATTTATAATTATATTATTATTTTATTAAATTTTCTGCTTTGGTGTTCTAAGCAATTTTCTATAAATAGGGTGCTTAGGTTAGAATTGAAAATCACACCAGAAACTAAAATCTTCTCTCTTTCTCTCTCTATATTAGTGAGTGTATTCTTGTGAGTATTCTAATACTTTGAGTATTGCTATACGGTGCAAGTTCAAGTCATAGTCTATATCCGGTGTTTCAACTAGAAGTACTGTTTTTACGAGGAGGCGAGTACTAGTCGGGGTGTGGAATGATGGTTCAAGAAAGTTATTTTAGTAGTCCTCACTATTTTATAAAATAGTGTATCAATAAGTATAATGAGGACTTAATTGAGTATGAATACTGTCTAGATGACAATATTTGTATTTAAACTCACAGTATATGGTTGTCGTATTTTGCACGACAATTGTAATAATAAAGTTGTAGTTATTTTCTGTACCATGTATTTGGCGACTCAGAATGGGTTGGATGGATTGGACCTATTTTGGGGGCATCACACATTTATATAAAGTTGAAAACTATTAATAAAAGGGAGAGAATTTCTTGGGACAATGAGAGAAGGTAAGGGTAATATAGGAAAGTAAATAATTTATTCTCCTTGAAAGTTGTAAACGACAAACTTTTTGGAACAAAATTTTTCTTCTAAAACGATTTATTAAATATTTATTGTAAGACCCCGAATTTTATGAAATAAAAGTATTCAATTTTTCTTATAATTACTATTCAGTAAATGGTTAAATTGATAAATGCTAAAGTTAAGGGTGATATATGATTTTTTTTCAAAATACACAAGTGGTTATAAAATAATCATTGTTGTCGGGGAATATTCGTTTGGTCGTGGAATATTCTTTCTGTTGGGGAATATTCGTACGACGGCACAGCTATTTGTGGGCCCCATAACGAATAACTGTCGGGTGAAGAAAACGACAAATTTAAGTTTTTACAAATAACGGCGTAGTTGTTACCGTTAACACTGTTGGAATACCCGGTGGTTAAAATACAGTAATGCGCGTTATTGCACAGTAGCACACGGTATTGCATAATATTTTTGAAATTATTGATTCTTACGTAAGAAGACACTACTCAATAATTGTTACAGTAATTACTGTTCAATATTTTATTTTATTGATTCAATAATTGCTGCGTTGATATTTTATATTATTGTTATTTCAATAATTGTTGCTGCACAGTATTTTCCATTATCATATCAATAATTCATATTATTTGAATAATATTATTAGATAACATTATTGGCAATGTCTAGAAAGTTCTGTCTAAGGAGAGGTTTGGTCATCTAATTGCGCGCCAGTAAGGAGAAATTCTTATTGGAAAGCCCCCTCTTTCCTGGGAATGGCCTGGTTGTCATAAATGTGATTCTGTAATATTATTTGTGAATAATTAATTATTGATTCATATGATAAGGAAATATTTATATTATGTGGATATAAATGAGGGATATATTTTTGTGGTTAAAAATGAAGGAGTTAATGTTGAGGTTTTTATCAGTATTTTTGTCGGAATGGAGGTATTAAAAATCAGGATTTTTGAGATAGTTTGCGGGGGTTATAATTTTTAATCCGACCGTTGGATCGTGGTAATTTTTGGATATGTTATACATATATAAGTTGAGTATATGTCCACAAATTTTGAACCGTTAAAAATGAACGTATGATTTATTACGAATTTTACAAGATGACTGGTTCAGAAATTGTTGAATTTTCGGAGTTTATCATTTTGATGGAAAATTCTAGAATTGGTGGGCCCCACTTGTGGTTGGTGAAGAAATGTGCTGAACTATATTTCAAATGTGGTGGGTGGGAATAGTAGCAGGTAAAGCCATCAGGTTGCAGGTCAAACCTACCAAAATTTTCCTATAAATAGAGGGCTAAGTTAGAATTGAAAATCACACCAGAAACATAAGCTTTCTCTCTTTCTCTCTCTAGATCATTGAGTGTATTTTGTGAGTATTTAGATACTTGGTGAGTTGCTATTCATCAGTGCAAGTTTCCTTCAGCC
Source organism: Panax notoginseng (assembly GCA_016801055.1). Lineage (NCBI taxonomy): Eukaryota > Viridiplantae > Streptophyta > Magnoliopsida > Apiales > Araliaceae > Panax > Panax notoginseng. Next base: position 60,452,978 of record CM029013.1, on the reverse strand, counting down.
TCATACCGATCAGAAGTACTGCTCTTTTGAGGTAAGGGATAGTAAGGGATAGTAAGGGATTTTAAGGGTTGTTATATTTTTCAGTTTTGTAATTTTTCTGACCTTCAAAAATTCTGGAAAAATTTGAAACGATATTTTGATGAGTTTTCTTGATTGTGTCCAGAAATGGTGATTTTTGGATGTATAGATTGAGAGTTATGAATTTTATGAGAAAAGACTATTTTAAAAGTAACTGCTTATAATTTCTTGTGGTTAACTCCAAAATTGATGAAATTTTTATTGGGAGTACATGTATATGATGGAAGTATACTCTGTTAATTTCAGAATTTTTGGACAAAAGTACAATTTTTGATAAATGTCTAAATATTCGGCTATTTTGGCCATATGAAAAATAGTAAATGACTTTTAAAAATTCTGAGAAAAATATATGTTCACTATGGGACTATATTATGCTAAATCTCAGAAAATAAATATTTTTGGAACTGATTTGATATTTTTTTTTTATGAAAATGATCTAGTTATGAGTAAATGAATTAAATATGTTTTGTGAGGAAAGAAAATTGGAAAATAGGATTTTATGGCTTGAGAATCCTAAATGAGGTATATGCAGATTTTTGATGAGGGTTTTTGGTTATTGGTGATGAAATATTATGAGTTTGGCATTTTAAGATGATTAAATGCATTATTTAGTAAGTGTAAACAATTTAAATAAATTGTTTATAAGCTTAAGAAATGTTATTCTTTCAATATCATTATACCGAAATATTGGTATGGATTTTATTGTGAAATTTCTATCTTTTGTGTCGGGTTTACTATTTACGAGTTACTATTTATGAGTTACTATTATATATGACATTTTTTATAACCTTGATGTTGAAATTCTCTTTCGCTTGAGTGTAAAGATGGGTAAATTATTGGTATGATCATGACTATGGGTTCTCTTTGGCCAGTAGTGCAAAGATGAATTGTTGACTAGTATGATCATGACCATTGAATTTATAATTGAATATATTTAGCTTAAGTGCAAAGGTGAATTGATCAACATGGTTATAATTATTGTTTATATAATTCTGAATTGATTATATATTTCTTTGAGATATTAATATATTTGGCATGTAGTACAAATATAAATTGTTGAGGAATATCTTTGGCCTGTAGTGCAAAGATGAATTGTAGATGAATATCTTTGGCCTGTAGTGCAAAGATGGTCTGTTGATGAATATCTTTGGCCCGTAGTGCAAAGATGACCTGTTGTTGAATATCTTTGGCCAGTAATGCAAAGATAAACTGTTGACGAATATCTTTGGCATGTAGTGCAAAGATGACTTGTTGATGAATATCTTTGGCCCGTAGTGCAAAGATGAAGTTATTAGTATGATTATGAACAGGAACTGTGATTTGGTATAACCATGATGTTTGATGTTTCAGGTGATGAAAATTATCTTTGTTCTGGATGAGAAGAGGAATTTAGAACTACAGTTATGATTATGAGTTATTCATATGATTGTGGACCAGAATTGTTGATTGATGTTACAGGGATAAAACATTGTTGATGGATTTTTAACATGGAGAAGATAATAGACTTTATAGTCTATTTGACTCTTCTAATGGATTGCTCGTTCCGCTGCAACTATGGTTGAATTTTTATCATTTACCATATGTTCTAAATCTCTGATTTATTATTGATGAAGGCTATTGATAATTTAATTATCTTTAGTCATGATATTCTTTACTGAGCTAGTTGTGCTCACCCTTTTGCTTCACAATTCCTTTCAGGTAATAAGAGTGTAGCTGGGTCGAGCGAGGGTAACGGGGAAATAGAACGGTGGTCTCTAGCTGTGGATGTTCTCCCGAAGCAGTATAGAAAAGTTCATTTAGTAGTTATATTTGGTGAATCCAATAGGGTAAGGTGTACCCAACGTTGGAAGGGTGGTTTGCCACTATCATACAAGATGTCTAACGACATACAACCTCGTGTCATCATAAGACAGGGATGTGCTCATCCACTTGCTGAGTATATATACGAGCACTACCTATATAATCTTGGTGTTTGTTTGAAGTATAATTCTCAATTAGAGACAGTGGAGATAATGATAAGTCAAGAGAAGACTCACCATTGGGAAGAATATGATAGTAATCTTCTCGTTTTTCTTTGGGGTCTATTGGGTCAACCAAGGATAATTCTGTGGCCATATGATATCTATCATAACCTAGACGCGTGGCCTCCCATGTACGAAGGTTTCCTTGAGCACTTCCCAAAGATTCTAGTTTCTAAAACAGTTTTTGACTGTACCTTTATGTAAGGTACCTTTGTGAGGTGCTGATACATGATGGTGTCCAATGTCACATTTGGTATATATTTGTATCCAAACTCACAGCATATGTGTTGTTGTATTTTGCACGACAATTGTTGTAATAAAGTTGTAGTTGTTTTCTGTACCATGTATTTGACGACTCAGAATGGGTTGGATGGAATGGACCTATTTTGGGGTTGTCACATTTGGTATCAGAGCTTAGGGATATGATCTCTGGCGGAGATCGGAGAATATAACTAGGAGGGGAGAGATGAGTAAATCCTTCGCTAGTGTGTCCTACCTAAGCTTATTTGTTGGTCAGTCATAATATCGGGATATTATGTGATATGTTAATTTGTTCAATTAACACTTGTTTTGAAGCTGTATTCTAGAATGTTATTTGAAATACAGGAGATGAGCAATGGAAAAATTATGATGACAGAGAAGATGAAATTTGAAATGAAAGGAAGGTATTCTCAACTCTTTGAAATATCAGGTACGTAAATTTCGGGGACGAAATTTCATAAGGAGGGGAGATTGTAAGACCCCGAATTTTATGAAATAAAAGTATTCAATTTTTCTTATAATTACTATTCAGTAAATGGTTAAATTGATAAATGCTAAAGTTAAGGGTGATATATGATTTTTTTTCAAAATACACAAGTGGTTAGGGGAATATTCGTTTGGTCGTGGAATATTCTTTCTGTCGGGAAATATTCGTACGACGGCACAGCTATTTGTGGGCCCCATAACGAATAACTGTCGGGTGAAGAAAACGACAAATTTGAGTTTTTACAAATAACGGCGTAGTTGTTACCGTTAACACTGTTGGAATACCCGATGGTTAAAATACAGTAATGCGCGTTATTGCACAGTAGCACACGGTATTGCATAGTATTTTTGAAATTATTGATTCTTACGTAAGAAGGCACTACTCAATAATTGTTACAGTAATTACTGTTCAATATTTTATTTTATTGATTCAATAATTGCTGCGTTGATATTTTATATTATTGTTGTTTCAATAATTGTTGCTGCACAGTATTTTCCATTATCATATCAATAATTCATATTATTTGAATAATATTATTAGATAACATTATTGGCAATGTCTAGAAAGTTCTGTCTAAGGAGATGTTTGGTCATCTAATTGCGCGCCAGTAAGGAGAAATTCTTATTGGAAAGCCCCCTCTTTCCTGGGAACGGCCTGGTTGTCATAAATGTGATTCTGTAATATTATTTGTGAATAATTAATTATTGATTCATATGATAAGGAAATATTTATATTATGTGGATAATAATGAGGGATATATTTTTGTGGTTAAAAATGAAGGAGTTAATGTTGAGGTTTTTATCAGTATTTTTGTCGGAATGGAGGTATTAAAAATCAGGGTTTTTGAGATAGTTTGCGGGGGTTATAATTTTTAATCCGACCGTTGGATCGTGGTAATTTTTGGATATGTTATACATATATAAGTTGAGTATATGTCCACAAATTTTGAACCGTTAAAAATGAACGTATGATTTATTACGAATTTTACAAGATGACTGGTTCAGAAATTGTTGAATTTTCGGAGTTTATCATTTTGATGGAAAATTCTAGAATTGGTGGGCCCCACTTGTGGTTTGTAAGACCCCGAATTTTATGAAACTAAAGTATTCAATTTTTATTTATTTAGTAAATGGTTAAATTGATAAATGGTCAAATGAACATTAATCGGATAAATGAGTGAATAAAAGAGGAGAATTAAATCTTCTAGAAGGGGGGAGGCGGCTAAGAAATTGATTAGAGAAATTGGGAGATCACGAGGTGGGGGAAATGCTGATATTAATTTTCTGTATGCTTCCCAATTCTTCATAAACATTGCACCAAATATTTTTCTATTGGTCCATTTATTTTGTGGGGCAAAGATGTGGCCATCTATTTTGGCTGAAAAGTCACATGTTCAGCACTTTGCTTCTCATTTTTTTTCCAAGGAATGTTGGCCATTCTTTTTGGCTAAGTCAAATATGCAGCCTTTTTCTTCTCATTCTCTCATGCTCCCTCCCGTAGCCATGTTCAGAAGAAGAGAGAGAGAAGAGAGAGAGAGAGGAAAGAGAAAGAAAGGAAGAAAGAGAAAGAAAGAAGAAGAAGATGAAACCATGGAAGCATGATGGTAGAATAAGAACTAAAAAGGTAAAATCAAAACTTCCCATCTCTTTAATTTTTCCTAAGAGTTTGAATTGTTGAAAGTTAGATTATAAGGGATCATGATGGATCCAAAGTTGTAAGGGAGTATATGATAAAGATTTTATGTTTAATCCATGTCATAATAGAATTTAAGAACAAAAAGTTTGGCATATGTTTGAGGATGAACAAAAGTTATGTTGAGGACTTAAATCAAACTTGTAAAAGTGTTGATGGTTGATTTATGTGTAAATATGAGGAGGAAGATCTATAGATTAAGAAGTTATGGAAATATTCTAATTTGAAAGAACTAAAAATGATTTAAATTGAAGTTGTGATGAAAGTTTTCATAAAACATGTTAATCGATGAAAAACTTAGTCTTGGGGGACTTTGGAGCCAAATTTTGGAATAATTAATGAATTTGAAAATTCTAAAATCATGGGGTTTTGTATAGCATGTTACGAGCTTTCCATAGCCTCGAAAACGGACTAATTCCGATAACGGATGAAGAAGTTATGAAGATTTGAAATATGTGTGTCAAAAGTTGCAAAATTTGGAAAATTGGAGTTAAGTGCCAAAGTTTGAGCGCCTAGGCGCTAGGCTCGGCGCTTAAAATCTGCTCTTGGGCGCCTAGGCGCTTGCCCAAGGCCAAATTTGGGCGCCTAGGCGCTGGTCAAGTGTTAAGTCAAAATCTGTCCGGACGTCCTTTAGTAAATTGGGCATAACTTTTTCATACGAACTCCGATTGAGGAAATTAAAGATGATCCGGAACGAGGACGAATAGACCTACAACTTTTGTTCTTTAGGTGTTTCAATTTGAGGTCGTTAGAATGGGTCAAAATGGTTATCTTTGGGACTATTATGTTTTTAGAGGCAATCGGAGGACGTCGGGCATGCACGTATGCAACGTGTAATGTTTTCGACGATAAAGGATGTTGTTCTAAGTTGTAAAACATGAAAATTATTAAATATAATGATATTATGCAAAGACAACTTAAATGAATAATGAATTATTAGTTGATGTATATATTATTCGAGATAATTATGATTTGATGTTGATCCTTACTTTTAATAGAATTTAAATTATTTATAAGTAAGGTATTGATTTGATTCCTACGTAAGAAGTCACTTGGTATTTATTTCAATAATTACCACAGTAGTTATTACACAGTGACTCATATTATTTGATTTGATATAGTTGGCAGTATTGAGAGTCTGTGTCAGTAATTGTGAATAATGGTTCAAAGATTGAAAGGTTGTTGATTAAAAGATAAGAATGATATACAGATGTTTGCTCAATTATTTTCTTTTTACAAAAGTAAGTTTGGCAGGACTTGCCGACACTCTACTTTTTCTAAAGTAGTATGGACCACAACTCTATTATTGAACAAATTTTGTTAAAATGTGTACAAGTTGATTTAATTTTCTCTGCGGGACCATAAATTCCACTGCCATTATTATATACCTTGTAAGACCCCAAATTTTATGAAATAAAAGTATTCAAATTTTCTATTCAGTAAATGGTTAAATTGATAAAAGTTTAAAGTTATGGGTGAAATATGAATTTTTTTTCAAAATAAGCAAGTGGTTATAAAATAATCATTGTTGTCGGGGAATATTCGTTTGGTCGTGGAATATTCTTTCTGTCGGAGAATATTCGTACGACGGCACAGCTATTTGTGGGCCCCATAACGAATAACTGTCGGATGAAGAAAACGACAAATTTGAGTTTTTTTTTACAAATAACGGCGTAGTTGTTACCGTTAACACTGTTGGAATACCCGGTGGTTAAAATACAGTAATACGCGTTATTGCACAGTAGCACACGGTATTGCATAGTATTTTTGAAATTATTGATTCTTACGTAAGAAGGCACTACTCAATAATTGTTACAGTAATTACTGTTCAATATTTTATTTTATTGATTCAATAATTGCTGCGTTGATATTTTATATTATTGTTGTTTCAATAATTGTTGCTGCACAGTATTTTCTATTATCAGATCAATAATTCATATTATTTGAATAATATTATTAGATAGCATTATTGGCAATGTCTAGAAAGTTCTGTCTAAGGAGAGGTTTGGTCATCTAATTGCGTGCCAGTAAGGAGAAATTCTTATTGGAAAGCCCCCTCTTTCCTGGGAACGGCCTGGTTGTCATAAATGTGATTCTGTAATATTATTTGTGAATAATTAATTATTGATTCATATGATAAGGAAATATTTATTTTATGTGGATATAAATGAGGGATATATTTTTGTGGTTAAAAAATGAAGGAGTTAATGTTGAGGTTTTTATCCGTATTTTTGTCGGAATGGAGGTATTAAAAATCAGGATTTTTGAGATATTTTGCGGGGGTTATAATTTTTAATCCGACCGTTGGATCGTGGTAATTTTTGGATATGTTATACATATATAAGTTGAGTATATGCCCACAAATTTTGAACCGTTAAAAATGAACGTATGATTTATTATGAATTTTACGAGATGACTGGTTCAGAAATTGTTGAATTTTCGGAGTTTATCATTTTGGTGGAAAATTCTAGAATTGGTGGGCCCCACTTGTGGTTGGTGAAGAAATGTGCTGAATTATATTTCAAATGTGGTGGGTGGGAATAGTAGCAGGTAAAGCCATCAGGTTGCAGGTCAAACCTACCAAAATTTTCCTATAAATAGAGGGCTAAGTTAGAATTGAAAATCACACCAGAAACATAAGCTTTCTCTCTTTCTCTCTCTAGATTATTGAGTGTATTTTGTGAGTATTTAGATACTTGGTGAGTTGCTATTCATCAGTGCAAGTTTTCTTCAGCCTTATACCGATCAGAAGTACTGCTCTTTTGAGGTAAGGGATAGTAAGGGATATTAAGGGATTTTAAGGGTTGTTATGATTTTCAGTTTCGTAATTTTTCTGACCTTCAAAAATTCTGGAAAAATTTGAAATGATATTTTGATGAGTTTTCTTGATTGTGTCCAAAAATGGTGATTTTTGGATGTATAGATTGAGAGTTATGAATTTTATGAGAAAAGACTATTTTAAAAGTAACAGCTTATAATTTCTTGTGGTTAACTCCAAAATTGATGAAATTTTTATTGGGAGTACATGTATATGATAGGAGTATACTCTGTAAATTTCAGAATTTTTAGACAAAAGTACAATTTTTGATAAATGTCTAAATATTCGGTGTTTTGGCCATATGAAAAATAGTAAATGACTTTTAAAAATTCTGAGAAAAATATATGTTCACTATGGGACTATATTATGCTAAATCCCAGAAAAGAAATATTTTTGGAACTGATTTGGTATTTTTCATGAAAATGGTCTAGTTATGAGTAAATGAATTAAATATGTTATGTGAAGTAAGAAAATTGGAAAATAGGATTTTATGGCTTGAGAATCCTATATGAGGTATATGCAGATTTTTGATGAGGGTTTTGGTTATTGATGATGAAATTGTAAGAGTTGGCATTTTATGATGATTAAATGCATTAATTAGTAAAGTGTAAACAATTAAAATAAATTGTTTATAAATTTAAGTAATGTTATTCTTTCAATATCATTATACCGAAATATTGGTATAATTTTATTGTAGAATTTTTATCTTTTGTGTCGGGGTTACTATTCATGAGTTACGAATATTACTCTTGAGATTAAATCTATATGTTGATTATATTATTTTATTATCATATATAACATTTTTATAACCCTGATGTTGAAATTCTCTTTCACTGGAGTGTAAAGATGGGTAGATTATTGGTATGATCATGACTAGGGTTCTCTTTGGCCTGTAGTGCAAAGTTGAATTGTGACTGGTATGATCATGACCATTGAATTTATAATTGAATATCTTAAGCTTAAGTGCAAAGGTGAATTGATCAACATGGTTATAATTATTGTTTATATAAATTCTGAAATGATTATATATTTCTTTGAGATATGAATATATTTGGCATGTAGTGCAAATATGAATTGTTGATGAATATCTTTGGCATGTAGTGCAAAGATGGCCTGTTGATGAATATCTTTGGCCTGTAGTGCAAAGATGAACTGTTGTTGAATATCTTTGGCCCGTAGTGCAAAGATGGTTTGTTGATGAATATCTTTGGCCCGTAGTGCAAAGATGGATTTGTTAGTATGATTATAAACAGGAACTGTGATTTGGTATAACCATGATCTTTGATGTTTCAGGTAAAGACAGGTGATGAAAATATTCTTCGTCCTGGGTGCGAAGAAAAATTTATAGTCACAATTATGATTATGAGTTATTCATATGATTGTGGAAAGGAACTGTTGAGTGATGTTACATGGATAAAATATTGTTGGTGGATTTTTAACATGGAGAAGATAATAGACTTTATAGTCTATTTGACTCTTCTAATGGATTGCTCGTTCCGCTGCAACTATGGTTGAAATTTTTATCATTTACCATATGTTCTAAATCTCTGATTTATTGTTGATGAAGGCTATTGATAATTGAATTATCTTTAGTCATGATATTCTTTACTGAGCTAGTTGTGCTCACCCTTTTGCTTCACAATTCCTTTCAGGTAATAAGAGTGTAGCTGGGTCGAGCGAGGGTAACGGGGAAATAGAACGGTGGTCTCTAGCTGTGGATGTTCTCCCGAAGCAGTATAGAAAAGTTCATTTAGTAGTTATATTTGGTGAATCCAATAGGGTAAGGTGTACCCAACGTTGGAAGGGTGGTTTGCCACTATCATACAAGATGTCTAACGACATACAACCTCGTGTCATCATAAGACAGGGATGTGCTCATCCACTTGCTGAGTATATCTATGGGCACTACCTATATAATCTTGGTGTTTGTTTGAAGTATAATTCTCAATTAGAGACAGTGGAGATAATGATAAGTCAAGAGAAGACTCACCATTGGGAAGAATATGATAGTAATCTTCTCGTTTTTCTTTGGGGTCTATTGGGTCAACCAAGGATAATTCTGTGGCCATATGATATCTATCATAACCTAGACGCGTGGCCTCCCATGTACGAAGGTTTCCTTGAGCACTTCCCAAAGATTCTAATTTCTAAAACAGTTTTTGACTATACCTTTATGTAAGGTACCTTTGTGAAGTGATGATACATGATGGTGTCCAATGTCACATTTGGTATATATTTGTATCCAAACTCACAGCATATGTGTTGTTGTATTTTGCACGACAATTGTTGTAATAAAGTTGTAGTTGTTTTCTGTACCATGTATTTGACGACTCAGAATGGGTTGGATGGAATGGACCTATTTTGGGGTCGTTACATTTGGTATCAGAGCTTGGGGATATGATCTCTGGCGGAGATCGGGGAATACAACTAGGAGGGGAGAGATGAGTAAATCCTTCGCTAGTGTGTCCTACCTAAGCTTATTTGTTGGTCAGTCATAATATCGGAATATTATGTGATATGTTAATTTGTTAAATTAACCCTTGTTTTGAAGCTGTATTCTAGAATGATATTTGAAATACAGAAGACTAGCAATGGAGAAATTATGATGACAGGGAAGATGGAATCTGAAATGAAAGCAAGGTATTCTCAACTCTTCGAAATACCAGGTACGTAAATTTCGAGGACGAAATTTCATAAGGAGGGGAGATTGTAAGACCCCAAATTTTATGAAATAAAAGTATTCAATTTTTCTATTCAGTAAATGGTTAAATTGATAAAAGTTTAAAGTTATGGGTGAAATATGAATTTTTTTTCAAAATAAGCAAGTGGTTATAAAATAATCATTGTTGTCGGGGAATATTCGTTTGGTCGTGGAATATTCTTTCTGTCGGAGAATATTCGTACGACGGCGCAGCTATTTGTGGGCCCCATAACGAATAACTGTCGGATGAAGAAAACGACAAATTTGAGTTTTTTTTACAAATAACGGCGTAGTTGTTACCGTTAACACTGTTGGAATACCCGGTGGTTAAAATACAGTAATACGCGTTATTGCACAGTAGCACACGGTATTGCATAGTATTTTTGAAATTATTGATTCTTACGTAAGAAGGCACTACTCAATAATTGTTACAGTAATTACTGTTCAATATTTTATTTTATTGATTCAATAATTGCTGCGTTGATATTTTATATTATTGTTGTTTCAATAATTGTTGCTGCACAGTATTTTCTATTATCAGATCAATAATTCATATTATTTGAATAATATTATTAGATAGCATTATTGGCAATGTCTAGAAAGTTCTGTCTAAGGAGAGGTTTGGTCATCTAATTGCGCGCCAGTAAGGAGAAATTCTTATTGAAAAGCCCCCTCTTTCCTGGGAACGGCCTGGTTGTCATAAATGTGATTCTGTAATATTATTTGTGAATAATTAATTATTGATTCATATGATAAGGAAATATTTATTTTATGTGGATATAAATGAGGGATATATTTTTGTGGTTAAAAAATGAAGGAGTTAATGTTGAGGTTTTTATTCGTATTTTTGTCGGAATGGAGGTATTAAAAATCAGGATTTTTTAGATATTTTGCGGGGGTTATAATTTTTAATCCGACCGTTGGATCGTGGTAATTTTTGGATATGTTATACATATATAAGTTGAGTATATGCCCACAAATTTTGAACCGTTAAAAATGAACGTATGATTTATTATGAATTTTACGAGATGACTGGTTCAGAAATTGTTGAATTTTCGGAGTTTATCATTTTGGTGGAAAATTCTAGAATTGGTGGGCCCCACTTGTGGTTGGTGAAGAAATGTGCTGAATTATATTTCAAATGTGGTGGGTGGGAATAGTAGCAGGTAAAGCCATCAGGTTGCAGGTCAAACCTACCAAAATTTTCCTATAAATAGAGGGCTAAGTTAGAATTGAAAATCACACCAGAAACATAAGCTTTCTCTCTTTCTCTCTCTAGATTATTGAGTGTATTTTGTGAGTATTTAGATACTTGGTGAGTTGCTATTCATCAGTGCAAGTTTTCTTCAGCCTTATACCGATCAGAAGTACTGCTGTTTTGAGGTAAGGGATAGTAAGGGATATTAAGGGATTTTAAGGGTTGTTATGATTTTCAGTTTCGTAATTTTTCTGACCTTCAAAAAATTCTAGAAAAATTTGAAACGATATTTTGATGAGTTTTCTTGATGGTGTCCAAAAATGGTGATTTTTGGATGCATAGATTGAGAGTTATGAATTTTATGAGTAAAGACTATTTTAAAAGTAACAGCTTATAATTTCTTGTGGTTAACTCCAAAATTGATGAAATTTTTATTGGGAGTACATGTATATGAAAGGAGTATACTCTGTGAATTTCAGAATTTTTAGATAAAAGTACAATTTTTGATAAATGTCTAAATATTCGGTGGTTTTGGCCATATGAAAAGTAGTAAATGAGTTTTAAAAATTCTGAGAAAAATATATGTTCAATATTGGACTATATTATGCTAAATCCCAGAAAAGAAATATTTTTGGAACTGATTTGGTATTTTTCATGAAAATGGACTAGTTATGAGTAAATGAATTAAATATGTTATGTGAAGTAAGAAAATTGGAAAATAGGATTTTATGTCTTGAGAATTCTATATGAGGTATATGCAGATTTTTGATGAGGGTTTTGATTATTGATGATGAAATTGTAAGAGTTGGCATTTTATGATGATTAAATGCATTAATTAGTAAAGTGTAAACAATTAAAATAAATTGTTTATAAATTTAAGTAATGTTATTCTTTCAATATCATTATACCGAAATATTGGTATAAATTTTATTGTAGAATTTCTATCTTTTGTGTCGGGGTTACTATTCATGAGTTACGAATATTACTCTTGAGATTAAATCTATATGTTGATTATATTGATTTTATTATCATATATAACATTTTCATAACCCTGATGTTGAAATTCTCTTTCACTGGAGTGTAAAGATGGGTAGATTATTGGTATGATCATGACTAGGGTTCTCTTTGGCCTGTAGTGCAAAGTTGAATTGTGACTGGTATGATCATGACCATTGAATTTATAATTGAATATCTTAAGCTTAAGTGCAAAGGTGAATTGATCAACATGGTTATAATTATTGTTTATATAAATTCTGAAATGATTATATATTTCTTTGAGATATGAATATATTTGGCATGTAGTGCAAATATGAATTGTTGATGAATATCTTTGGCATGTACTGCAAAGATGGCCTGTTGATGAATATCTTTGGCCTGTAGTGCAAAGATGAACTGTTGTTGAATATCTTTGGCCCGTAGTGCAAAGATGGATTTGTTAGTATGATTATAAACAGGAACTGTGATTTGGTATAACCATGATCTTTGATGTTTCAGGTAAAGACAGGTGATGAAAATATTCTTCGTCCTGGGTGCGAAGAAAAATTTATAGTCACAATTATGATTATGAGTTATTCATATGATTGTGGAAAGGAACTGTTGAGTGATGTTACATGGATAAAATATTGTTGGTGGATTTTTAACATGGAGAAGATAATAGACTTTATAGTCTATTTGACTCTTCTAATGGATTGCTCGTTCCGCTGCAACTATGGTTGAAATTTTTATCATTTACCATATGTTCTAAATCTCTGATTTATTGTTGATGAAGGCTATTGATAATTGAATTATCTTTAGTCATGATATTCTTTACTGAGCTAGTTGTGCTCACCCTTTTGCTTCACAATTCCTTTCAGGTAATAAGAGTGTAGCTGGGTCGAGCGAGGGTAACGGGGAAATAGAACGGTGGTCTCTAGCTGTGGATGTTCTCCCGAAGCAGTATAGAAAAGTTCATTTAGTAGTTATATTTGGTGAATCCAATAGGGTAAGGTGTACCCAACGTTGAAAGGGTGGTTTGCCACTGTGAGACCCCAGATTTTATGAATAAATATTTAATTTTCTCGAAATATTTTTTTTAATATTATGGTGTAGATTTGAGATAATGTTATAGTTGTGGGTAGTATTTATAAATTTTGTAAAGTATGCAAGTTGTCATATTATATTCGATTGGTCAGGAAATATTCTTTGTGTCGGAGAATATTCGTAAGATGACACAATCATTGGTGGACCCCACAACGAAATTATTGTCGGATTGAGAAAACGACAAAAATATTTTTATGAAAATACCGGCGGAAGTTTTACCGTTAATACTGTTGAACTACTCGGTAGTAAAAGTACAGTAATACGTGTGGTTGCATAGTAGCACACGGTATTGATTATTGATGCTTATGTGAGAAGTTACTCAATTTTGCTTATTTTATAGACTCCCATTTACCTATTTTTTAAAATAATCGGTAGAATTTATTTAAAGGTGGGGCCCACATGTGGGGGTCATATGTGGGGCCCATATGTGTTAAAAAATTGATTTTAGAAATGGGGGTGGGAGAGAGTTACGTATGGGGAAGGAGTTTATATATATAAGATTGTGATGTGTGTGTATATATATAATATTATATTTGTTAGTGGAGAGTGGTGAGAGAAAAGGAAGAGTGAAAGTGATGTATGTGAGTGGAAAATGGTGGAAAAGTGGTAGTGTGATAGTGATGTGTAAGAGTGTAGTGAATTTGATTATTGGTGGGTGGGGGATTGATGTTGGTTATGGGGGAGAAAAATTAAGTGGTGTATATATAATATTGATTTATATAATATGAAAACATGTGTTTATATATATGTATTATATTTTAATTTTTGTTGTGATTTTATTGGTTAGATGATTGACTTAATTGTTAGTTAATTGAAAAATAATTTTATAAAATTATTTCATCCATGAATAGTGCCTTTCTATTCTCCTATAAATAGAAGCTCATTCCTTCATTATTTCTTACAAATTCACTGAAACTCTAAAGAGAGAAATTATAGAGAAACTATAGAAAAGTATTCTGCTACTTCCCTACTCTTATATCCAGTTTCTTTTACGGTAAGGGGTGTTATTCTTTCTTATTCATGAAGAGAACTGTTGTTATTCTATTTCTTATTATTCTGTTGGAATAACCTGTATACGCGGTCTACCCTATACTTGGTGACATTCTTCTATTATTCTGTTGGAACATCCTGTCTGTGTGTTTTACACCGGACCTGGTTCCGTTTTTATTATTATTCTGTTGGAACATCCTGTCTGTGTGTTTTACACCGGACCTGGTTCCGTCTTGTTATTATTCTGTTGGAACATCCTGTCTGTGTGTTTTACACCGGACCTGGTTCCGTCTTTATTATTATTCTGTCGGAATATCCTGTCTGTGCGGTTACGCCGGACCTGGTTCCATTATTTATTATTCTGTCGGAATATCCTGTCTGTGCGTTTACGCCGGACCTGGTTCCATTATTTATTATTCTGTTGGAATAACCTGTCTGTGCGGTCTATCGCATGCATGGTGATTTCTTTTGTTATTCCATTCTTTATTATACTCAGTTGGTTAAGTTTTGACTTCTATACTCCATAAAATTTGTGGAATATCCTTGATAATTGCGTTTCATCCAGTATTTTTTTTCATGAAAATATTCTTCTAAGCATTCTTGAATTTTACTCCACAAAGCAATATCATGTTGACAATTTGGACGTTGTTAATTCTTGGATAAATTAATTCTTGAACTTGTTTTATTGAATTCTTATATCATTGTCATCATCCTCATGTTTATATTATGTTGAAAGTCATCTGTGGCCTGTAGTGCATAGATGGACTTGGTATGATTATGACCAGGGATTATTCGGTGTAATCATGACCGTAATGTTACAAATGATGTGAAAAAGGTCCTCATTGGCCCGTAGTGCATTGATGGACAGTTTTTGGTATGATTATGGCTATGGATTCTCTTTGGCCGTAGTGCAGAGATGAATTATTTTATGGCATGATCATGACCGTTGATGAAAACATGATTATCTTTAGCCGTAGTGCATGGATAATTCGTGGTCGTGATACTAAAGAATATCCTTGGCCGTAGTGCAGGGGTGATTCGATGATGTGGATTATTTATTAAGCTGAGTCCCAGCGATAAAAGTGTTGAAAAACCTTTTAAATCATAAAAGATAGTAGATTTTATTCTCTACTTGACTCTTTTAATGAATTGCTTGTTCCGCTGCAGTTAAACTTGATGTCTATTGTATTTTATCAGTTTAACATTGTTGAAGACTAATGATAATTTATTCTACATTATCTTAGTCATAATATTTCTTACTGGGCTAGTTGAGCTCACCCTTTCTTTCACTGTTCTCTTCAGGAAATGAGAACGTAGCTGGGGCAAGTCGGGGAACGGAGTGATGGTCCGAATGATAGTATTAGTTAGTAGTCCTCACTATTCTATGTAATAGTGTGTTAATAAATGTAATGAGGACTCCTTTTGAGTATGAATACTCTCTAGAAAATAATATTTGTATTCAAACTCACAGTTTATGTTTTGTCGTATTGTACACGACAGTTGTAATAGTAAGTTGTATTTGTATTCTGTACGTTGTATCTGACGACCCAAGATGGGTGATGTATACCTAATTTTGGGGGCGTCACAGTTGGTATCAAAGCTTAGGGATATGATCCCTGGCTAGGATGTGAGAATAGAACTAGGAGGGGAGAGACGGGGAATTCCTTCGCTAGTATGACCTACCTAAGTTTACTTGGTATTTAATTGGTCGGTCAGAGTATAGGGATAATATGTGATATGTTAATTAACCCTTGTTTTGTTACAGTATTTGAAAATGGCATCTGAAAATGCTGAGATAAGCAATGAAGCACATGAGAGCGTTGATTCAGCTCAAGCAAAAGGTAACGACCAACAACACGATAATAATCATACCGGTGGCAACGGCTATCGGAACAATGATAACCATCGTGGGGGAAATTATCATGCCAAGAATGGTAACCACTTCGGTGGTAATCATGACCAAGATAATAGAAGTTGAAATTTCAAGAAGAGAATGTCATTTAGCTCAATTTTGTCGTATAGTGAAGTCAAGTCCAGCTGGGACGGTGGCACTAAAGGCGGATACAGACAAAACAAATTCGGTAGTTTAAGGGAGAGCGTTTTTCGTGATGAGGAATCGAACGAAGTTATCATGGGTTAGTTAATTATAAATTCTTACGAAGTCTATATCTTATTAGATACCGGTTCTACCCATTCTTTTATCTCTCTTGCTTGCGCTCAACAGTTAAATTTGACTCTAGAGAAGTTAGACTTTTACTTATCGGTTGAAACTCCGTTAGGAGAAACTTTCATTACATGTGCTATCCAAGTCTTGGATGAGGGTCACAGTTTTGAACGATATTTT
The DNA here is from genome assembly GCA_016801055.1 of Panax notoginseng. Taxonomy (NCBI): domain Eukaryota; kingdom Viridiplantae; phylum Streptophyta; class Magnoliopsida; order Apiales; family Araliaceae; genus Panax; species Panax notoginseng. The sequence continues at coordinate 60,436,309 of CM029013.1, read as the reverse complement.
TATTATTAATAAAGTTCCTGACGTATTCTTGAAGACTTCTTAGCCTACCCAAGAGCGTGAAATCGAATTTTGTATTGACCCCAGTACAAAACCCATTTCTTAAACCCTCAAATAATTCTTCAACCAAAACGAACGTATAATGCGCCAAAGAAGTTGGCTCGAGCTGTTGAAGATTACGATCGTACCATGCAATATCATTGTGGAAGTGCGAACGTGGTAGCTGACGCGTTGAGTAGAAGATCGTATGCGATTTCAAGTGCAAATATACGAACCCACGTGAAGATAACGAATATACGATTAGAATCGACTTTAATCGATAAAGTTAAAGCCGTTCAAGCTACACACCCGGAGCCTATTAATGTGAAGAATGAAGAAGGTTCAAGAGGGCGTTATTCTGGAAGCAAGAATTGACGAATAGAGTAAATCTCAACCCTCGATTTAATTGGCCCATTTGAAATCCTCGATGAAGTAGGAACTGTGGCTTATAGACTCGTTTTACCGCCAAGTATGTTGCGTGTTCAGAATATTTTTTTTTTCGTATCGATGTTACGTAAAAATGTGAACGACCTGAATCACATTATTAATTTAGAACCGGACGAGATAACAGAAGATTTAACGTATGAGGAGATACGTGTTAACATCTTGGATAAGAAGGATCATATTCAACGCTTAAAGGTTATATCTCAAGAGTTCGAAGTCAAGGTATCCTCACCTGTTCGGCATACCAGGCACGTATGTAAATTTCGAGGGCGAAATTCCATAAGGAGGGGAGATTGTGAGACCCCAGATTTTATGAATAAATATTTAATTTTCTCGAAATATTTTTTTTAATATTATGGTGTAGATTTGAGATAATGTTATAGTTGTGGGTAGTATTTATAAATTTTGTAAAGTATGCAAGTTGTCATATTATATTCGATTGGTCAGGAAATATTCTTTGTGTCGGAGAATATTCGTAAGATGACACAATCATTGGTGGACCCCACAACGAAATTATTGTCGGATTGAGAAAACGACAAAAATATTTTTATGAAAATACCGGCGGAAGTTTTACCGTTAATACTGTTGAACTACTCGGTAGTAAAAGTACAGTAATACGTGTGGTTGCATAGTAGCACACGGTATTGATTATTGATGCTTATGTGAGAAGTTACTCAATTTTGCTTATTTTATAGACTCCCATTTACCTATTTTTTAAAATAATCGGTAGAATTTATTTAAAGGTGGGGCCCACATGTGGGGGTCATATGTGGGGCCCATATGTGTTAAAAAATTGATTTTAGAAATGGGGGTGGGAGAGAGTTACGTATGGGGAAGGAGTTTATATATATAAGATTGTGATGTGTGTGTATATATATAATATTATATTTGTTAGTGGAGAGTGGTGAGAGAAAAGGAAGAGTGAAAGTGATGTATGTGAGTGGAAAATGGTGGAAAAGTGGTAGTGTGATAGTGATGTGTAAGAGTGTAGTGAATTTGATTATTGGTGGGTGGGGGATTGATGTTGGTTATGGGGGAGAAAAATTAAGTGGTGTATATATAATATTGATTTATATAATATGAAAACATGTGTTTATATATATGTATTATATTTTAATTTTTGTTGTGATTTTATTGGTTAGATGATTGACTTAATTGTTAGTTAATTGAAAAATAATTTTATAAAATTATTTCATCCATGAATAGTGCCTTTCTATTCTCCTATAAATAGAAGCTCATTCCTTCATTATTTCTTACAAATTCACTGAAACTCTAAAGAGAGAAATTATAGAGAAACTATAGAAAAGTATTCTGCTACTTCCCTACTCTTATATCCAGTTTCTTTTACGGTAAGGGGTGTTATTCTTTCTTATTCATGAAGAGAACTGTTGTTATTCTATTTCTTATTATTCTGTTGGAATAACCTGTATACGCGGTCTACCCTATACTTGGTGACATTCTTCTATTATTCTGTTGGAACATCCTGTCTGTGTGTTTTACACCGGACCTGGTTCCGTTTTTATTATTATTCTGTTGGAACATCCTGTCTGTGTGTTTTACACCGGACCTGGTTCCGTCTTGTTATTATTCTGTTGGAACATCCTGTCTGTGTGTTTTACACCGGACCTGGTTCCGTCTTTATTATTATTCTGTCGGAATATCCTGTCTGTGCGGTTACGCCGGACCTGGTTCCATTATTTATTATTCTGTCGGAATATCCTGTCTGTGCGTTTACGCCGGACCTGGTTCCATTATTTATTATTCTGTTGGAATAACCTGTCTGTGCGGTCTATCGCATGCATGGTGATTTCTTTTGTTATTCCATTCTTTATTATACTCAGTTGGTTAAGTTTTGACTTCTATACTCCATAAAATTTGTGGAATATCCTTGATAATTGCGTTTCATCCAGTATTTTTTTTTCATGAAAATATTCTTCTAAGCATTCTTGAATTTTACTCCACAAAGCAATATCATGTTGACAATTTGGACGTTGTTAATTCTTGGATAAATTAATTCTTGAACTTGTTTTATTGAATTCTTATATCATTGTCATCATCCTCATGTTTATATTATGTTGAAAGTCATCTGTGGCCTGTAGTGCATAGATGGACTTGGTATGATTATGACCAGGGATTATTCGGTGTAATCATGACCGTAATGTTACAAATGATGTGAAAAAGGTCCTCATTGGCCCGTAGTGCATTGATGGACAGTTTTTGGTATGATTATGGCTATGGATTCTCTTTGGCCGTAGTGCAGAGATGAATTGTTTTATGGCATGATCATGACCGTTGATGAAAACATGATTATCTTTAGCCGTAGTGCATGGATAATTCGTGGTCGTGATACTAAAGAATATCCTTGGCCGTAGTGCAGGGGTGATTCGATGATGTGGATTATTTATTAAGCTGAGTCCCAGCGATAAAAGTGTTGAAAAACCTTTTAAATCATAAAAGATAGTAGATTTTATTCTCTACTTGACTCTTTTAATGAATTGCTTGTTCCGCTGCAGTTAAACTTGATGTCTATTGTATTTTATCAGTTTAACATTGTTGAAGACTAATGATAATTTATTCTACATTATCTTAGTCATAATATTTCTTACTGGGCTAGTTGAGCTCACCCTTTCTTTCACTGTTCTCTTCAGGAAATGAGAACGTAGCTGGGGCAAGTCGGGGAACGGAGTGATGGTCCGAATGATAGTATTAGTTAGTAGTCCTCACTATTCTATGTAATAGTGTGTTAATAAATGTAATGAGGACTCCTTTTGAGTATGAATACTCTCTAGAAAATAATATTTGTATTCAAACTCACAGTTTATGTTTTGTCGTATTGTACACGACAGTTGTATTAGTAAGTTGTATTTGTATTCTGTACGTTGTATCTGACGACCCAAGATGGGTGATGTATACCTAATTTTGGGGGCGTCACAGCCACTATCATACAAGATGTCTAACGACATACAACCTCGTGTCATCATAAGACAGGGATGTGCTCATCCACTTGCTGAGTATATCTATGGGCACTACCTATATAATCTTGGTGTTTGTTTGAAGTATAATTCTCAATTAGAGACAGTGGAGATAATGATAAGTCAAGAGAAGACTCACCATTGGGAAGAATATGATAGTAATCTTCTCGTTTTTCTTTGGGGTCTATTGGATCAACCAAGGATAATTCTGTGGCCATATGATATCGATCATAACCTAGACGCGTGGCCTCCCATGTACGAAGGTTTCCTTGAGCACTTCCCAAAGATTCTAATTTCTAGAACAGTTTTTGACTATACCTTTATGTAAGGTACCTTTGTGAAGTGCTGATACATGATGGTGTCCAATGTCACATTTGGTATATATTTGTATCCAAACTTACAGCATATGTGTTGTTGTATTTTGCACGACAATTGTTGTAATAAAGTTGTAGTTGTTTTCTGTACCATGTATTTGACGACTCAGAATGGGTTGGATGGAATGGACCTATTTTGGGGTCGTTACATACCTCATTTGGTTATTTTGTCAAAGCAGGTGTGCTAGTTGTTTACTAAATTTTTAGTATAAATAGGTTGCTCGGCTGAGTAACTAAAGACACACCATCACTACACAAAAAATATAGAATTCTTTTACTTCAATATTGTGAGTATTTCTATTGAGTGTAATATTACTCCAAGTGTAGATAAGGAATTTGTTTAAGATGATCAATTTCACAGAAAGCATAATCAAGTCACATGCTAAGGTAAGGGATATCATTATTGTGGTAAGATATATCATTTTTATGGTAAAGTGATATCATTTTCTTTCATACTCCATATTATGGTAAGATTGTATTATTCATTTTTTTCAGCTTATCATTAAATAATGAAAAGTTCTGAAAGGATTAGAATATCCTTAATAGTTTGTGTTTCATCTATTATTATGTTATAAATATGAACTGTTGAGGAATATCTTTGGCCTGTAGTGCAAAGATGAATGGTTGATGAATATCTTTGGCCCGTAGTGCAAAGATGACCTGTTGTTGAATATCTTTGGCCTGTAGTGCAAAGATGACCTGTTGTTGTATATCTTTGGCCTGTAGTGCAAAGATGAATTGTTGATGAATATCTTTGGCCCGTAGTGCAAAGATGACCTGTTGTTGAATATCTTTGGCCTGTAGTGCAAAGATGATCAGTTGTTGTATATCTTTGGTCTGTAGTGCAAAGATGGATGGTTGATTATTGGTTTTACAGTTGTATATCTTTTGCCTGTAGTGCAAAGATGGACTATTGGTTATTGGTTTTACAGTTGTATACCTTTTGTCTGTAGTGCAAAGATGGACTGTTGGTTATTAGTTTTACAGTTGTATATCTTTGGCATGTAGTGCAAAGTTGAACTATTGATGTACTTGATTATAAATATGAATTGTGATTTAATTATAATCTGTGGTAGTTCAGGTGAAGACAGGTGATGATAGTTCTCTTTGTCTTGGGTATAACCAAGAACTGTTGATGATTATTACAGGAATGAAATATTAACGATGGATTTTTAATCTAGAGGAGATAGTCGACATTATGTTCTACTTGACTCTTCTAATGGATTGCTCGTTCCGCTGCAACTATGGTTGAAAATTTTTATCTTCTACCATATATTCTAAATATCTGATTTAGTATTGATGAAGGCTATTGATAATGTAATTATCTTAAGTCATGATATTCTTTACTGGGCTGTTTGTGCTCATCCTTTTACTTCACCACCCCTTTCAGGTAATAAAAGTGTAGCTGGGACTAGCAGAGAGAACTTGGTTATAAAGTGGTGATACGAATTAGTCACAAGCCTATTCAAAATATGAAACGGTGTGGCATAATAATTTTATTGAGAATAATAAAATGTGTGTAACATATTTTATACCTCATTTACTAATTGGTTTTGGTGAACAACTATAGGGTGATGAGGACCTGACCTTGAAAGCGTCAAAAATACACCGCATTAGAATGATGAGAACAAAAATCTTCTCGTGTTTCTTCGGGACTTGAATTATTTGTTGCTGTACTTTATATGGCATTGTGATAATTTAAGTATGAATATTGTCGTATTATATACGTTACAATATTTGTATTGAAACTCACATTATATGTGTCGTCGTATTTTGCACGACAGTTGTATAAATGAAGTTGTATGTACCATGTTTTTGGCGACTCAGAATGGGTGATGTATACCTATTTTGGGGTTGTCACATGGTTGGTGAAGAAATGTGCTGAATTATATTTCAAATGTGGTGGGTGGGAATAGTAGCAGGTAAAGCCATCAGGTTGCAGGTCAAACCTACCAAAATTTTCCTATAAATAGAGGGCTAAGTTAGAATTGAAAATCACACCAGAAACATAAGCTTTCTCTCTTTCTCTCTCTAGATTATTGAGTGTATTTTGTGAGTATTTAGATACTTGGTGAGTTGCTATTCATCAGTGCAAGTTTCCTTCAGCCTTATACCGATCAGAAGTACTGCTCTTTTGAGGTAAGGGATAGTAAGGGATAGTAAGGGATTTTAAGGGTTGTTATATTTTTCAGTTTTGTAATTTTTCTGACCTTCAAAAATTCTGGAAAAATTTGAAACGATATTTTGATGAGTTTTCTTGATTGTGTCCAAAAATGGTGATTTTTGGATGTATAGAGTGAGAGTTATGAATTTTATGAGAAAAGACTATTTTAAAAGTAACTGCTTATAATTTCTTGTGGTTAACTCCAAAATTGATGAAATTTTTATTGGGAGTACATGTATATGATGGAAGTATACTCTGTTAATTTCAGAATTTTTGGACAAAAGTACAATTTTTGATAAATGTCTAAATATTCGGCTATTTTGGCCATATGAAAAATAGTAAATGACTTTTAAAAATTCTGAGAAAAATATATGTTCACTATGGGACTATATTATGCTAAATCTCAGAAAATAAATATTTTTGGAACTGATTTGATATTTTTTTTTATGAAAATGATCTAGTTATGAGTAAATGAATTAAATATGTTTTGTGAGGAAAGAAAATTGGAAAATAGGATTTTATGGCTTGAGAATCCTAAATGAGGTATATGCAGATTTTTGATGAGGGTTTTTGGTTATTGGTGATGAAATATTATGAGTTTGGCATTTTAAGATGATTAAATGCATTATTTAGTAAGTGTAAACAATTTAAATAAATTGTTTATAAGCTTAAGAAATGTTATTCTTTCAATATTATTATACCGAAATATTGGTATGGATTTTATTGTGAAATTTCTATCTTTTGTGTCGGGTTTACTATTCACGAGTTACTATTTATGAGTTACTATTATATATGACATTTTTTATAACCTTGATGTTGAAATTCTCTTTCGCTTGAGTGTAAAGATGGGTAAATTATTGGTATGATCATGACTATGGGTTCTCTTTGGCCAGTAGTGCAAAGATGAATTGTTGACTAGTATGATCATGACCATTGAATTTATAATTGAATATATTTAGCTTAAGTGCAAAGGTGAATTGATCAACATGGTTATAATTATTGTTTATATAATTCTGAATTGATTATATATTTCTTTGAGATATTAATATATTTGGCATGTAGTACAAATATGAATTGTTGAGGAATATCTTTGGCCTGTAGTGCAAAGATGAATTGTAGATGAATATCTTTGGCCTGTAGTGCAAAGATGGTCTGTTGATGAATATCTTTGGCCCGTAGTGCAAAGATGACCTGTTGTTGAATATCTTTGGCCAGTAATGCAAAGATGAACTGTTGACGAATATCTTTGGCATGTAGTGCAAAGATGACTTGTTGATGAATATCTTTGGCCCGTAGTGCAAAGATGAAGTTATTAGTATGATTATGAACAGGAACTGTGATTTGGTATAACCATGATGTTTGATGTTTCAGGTGATGAAAATTATCTTTGTTCTGGATGAGAAGAGGAATTTAGAACTACAGTTATGATTATGAGTTATTCATATGATTGTGGACCAGAATTGTTGATTGATGTTACAGGGATAAAACATTGTTGATGGATTTTTAACATGGAGAAGATAATAGACTTTATAGTCTATTTGACTCTTCTAATGGATTGCTCGTTCCGCTGCAACTATGGTTGAATTTTTATCATTTACCATATGTTCTAAATCTCTGATTTATTATTGATGAAGGCTATTGATAATTTAATTATCTTTAGTCATGATATTCTTTACTGAGCTAGTTGTGCTCACCCTTTTGCTTCACAATTCCTTTCAGGTAATAAGAGTGTAGCTGGGTCGAGCGAGGGTAACGGGGAAATAGAACGGTGGTCTCTAGCTGTGGATGTTCTCCCGAAGCAGTATAGAAAAGTTCATTTAGTAGTTATATTTGGTGAATCCAATAGGGTAAGGTGTACCCAACGTTGGAAGGGTGGTTTGCCACTATCATACAAGATGTCTAACGACATACAACCTCGTGTCATCATAAGACAGGGATGTGCTCATCCACTTGCTGAGTATATATACGAGCACTACCTATATAATCTTGGTGTTTGTTTGAAGTATAATTCTCAATTAGAGACAGTGGAGATAATGATAAGTCAAGAGAAGACTCACCATTGGGAAGAATATGATAGTAATCTTCTCGTTTTTCTTTGGGGTCTATTGGGTCAACCAAGGATAATTCTGTGGCTATATGATATCTATCATAACCTAGACGCGTGGCCTCCCATGTACGAAGGTTTCCTTGAGCACTTCCCAAAGATTCTAGTTTCTAAAACAGTTTTTGACTGTACCTTTATGTAAGGTACCTTTGTGAGGTGCTGATACATGATGGTGTCGAATGTCACATTTGGTATATATTTGTATCCAAACTCACAGCATATGTGTTGTTGTATTTTGCACGACAATTGTTGTAATAAAGTTGTAGTTGTTTTCTGTACCATGTATTTGACGACTCAGAATGGGTTGGATGGAATGGACCTATTTTGGGGTTGTCACATTTATAATACAATTTATCCAGCGTTCAATAATAACCAAATGTTATCAATCACTTAATAATCTCATAATCTAATATCATTAATATTATAACAATATTTTAATCATTTCTTAAACTTATAAACAATTTATTTCAATTGTTTACACTTTATCAAATAATGCATTTAATCATTCAAAAATGCCATACTCATAAGATTTCATAATCAATGATTAAATCCCTCATCAAAAATTTGCATATACCCTATATAGGATTCTCAAGTCATAAAATTCTATTTTCCAATTTTATTACTTCACATAATATATTTAATTCATTTACTCATAACTAGTTCATTTTCATGAAAAATACCAAATTAGTCCCAAAAATATCTTGAACATATATTTTTCTCAAAATTTTTAAAATTCATTTACTATTTTTCATATGGCTAAAACTGCCGAATATTTAGACATTTATCGTAAATTGTATTTTTATCCAAAAATTTCGAAATTTATAGGGTATACTCCTGTTATATACATGTACTCCCAATAAAAATTTTACCATTTTTGGAGTTAACCACAAGGCGTTATAAGGGTTTACTTTTAAAATAGTCTTTTCCCATAAAATCTACAACTCTTAATCTATACATCCAAAAATCGCCATTTTTGGACACAATCTAAAAAACTCATCAAATTATCATTTCAAATTTTTTCAGAATTTTTGAGGGTCAGAAAAATTACGAAACTACCCCTGGCAGAAGCCCCTTTTTAATGAAAATACTATTCGTATGAATACGAAGGATCATTTACAATGCATGCGGCAATCCACATAGACATGTTATTTCAACAGAATAATAAAGAATGGAACCAGGTCATGCGTAAACGCACAGACAGGATATTCTAACAGAATAATAAATAATGAAATAACAGAAGAATTCACCAGGCATGCGATAGACCGCACGGATAGGTTATTCTAACAGAATAATAAATAATGGAACCAGGTCATGCGTAAAGCATAGACAGGATGTTCCAACAGAATAATAAAGAATAGAATAATAGAAGAATTTCACCATGTATGCGGTACTTCGCATAAACATGCTATTCCAACATAATAACAAATAATAGAACCAGGTCCGGCGTAAACGCACAGACAAGATATTCCGACAGAATAATAAAGAATAGAATAACAGAAGAATTTCACCAAGTATAAGGTAGCCAGCGTATACAGGTTATTCCAACAGAATAATAAATAATGAAATAACAGAAGTTCTCTTCATGAATACAAAAGAAATAACACCCCTTACATTAGTAGGAGATTGAATACTGCAGTAGTGTAGTAACAAAATACTCTTCTTCTTTCTCTCTTTTTCTCTCTATACTTTCTCTCTCTATAGCTTGAATGAATTTGTGAAAAAGAATGAAGAACTAGGCCTCTATTTATAGAAGATTTCTAGCTTAACACTTGCAATGTGAAAGGCAAGCGGCTTGACGACTGGTGATGTGAAAAGAAAAGTGGTTTAACGTTTGTAATGTGAAACACCAAGTGGTTTAACGTCTGGTAAAGGTAATTACCACAAACGTCTCATAATAGACTCTTTATATACATCAAGGATTGAATAAATATTACCACAAATCATTTTATTTTTAATCAACACATATTTAATCTTTCAACAATTATTAATCATTAATATTATAACTTGTCGTCATATTATACAGTTGATAATGTGACAATAATTGAATCAATAATATAAGAGATTGATGCAGCAATTACTGTAGCAATAATTGAGTATAACTGAGTGACTTCTCACGTAAGCATCAATAATCAATACAGTATGCTACTATGCAACCACGTGTATTACTGTACTTTTACTACGTACCGAGTAGTTCAACAGTTTTAGCGATAAAACTTCCGCCGTTATTTTCATAAAAATATTTTTGTCGTTTTCTCAATCCGACAATAATTCCGTTGCGGGATCCACCAATGATTGTACCGTCGTACGAATATTCCCCGATAAAAAGAATATTCCTCGACCAATCGAATATTCCCCGACAAAACGAATATTTTATATCAACTTCTTTACTTTGCAAAAAAAAAAAAATTCACATATTACCCTTAACTTTAAACTTTTATCAATTTAACTATTTACCAAAATAAAAAAAATTGAATACTTTTATTTCATAAAATTCGGGGTCTCACAGGTATTATATGCATGCCATGAATGGTTGATATATGTGTTTGTTTATTATCATTCTAAAATTGTGAAAATTTTGATGAAATTGGGAATATTAGTTGCAATTCTGCAATTTTGAAATTTTGAAGCCATGAATAGTATCTTGTTGATGCTTCCTCATATGTTTGTGTTATATTTGTTATTCACGACAGAATTCCCGACGAAATTCTGTCAGAATTATTAAATTACAAAATCAGTGGGCTCTAAAACAAATAAAAATTAATAATAAATTAGAATAATATATATAAATTGAATAAATGTATATAAAATAACTTAAAACATATCTAATAAATAAATAAAATAAAATAAATTATATTTAATTATTAATATAATATCTTTTAAATAATAAAAAGAAAATAAATTATATTTAAAAATAAAAATAAATAATAAATCAGAATAAACCAATTAAATTGAATAAACTTTATAAAAAAATTTAAAAAATTATATAATATAATACAAAATAAACTAAGTAGCACTTAGTTTTTTAAATTAATGAAAATAAGATCAAAATAAAATAAATAATATAATATAATAAAAAATAAATCAATATTTTAGTAAATAAAATAAATTAAATCAGATCTAATAAATAAATAAAATAAAATAAATTATATTTAGTTAATTAATATAATATAGTATAATATAATAAAAATAAAAATGAATAATAAATAAGAATAAACCAATTAAATTGAATAAATTAAATTAAATTTAAAAAAAGAAATTTTAAAAATTATATTATATAGTATAATACAAAATAAACTAAGTAGCACTTACTTAATTTTTTAAATTAATGAAAATAAGATCAAAATAAAATAATATAATATAATATAATATAATAAAAAATAAATCAATATTTTAGTAAATAAAACTAAATTAAATAAATTAAATCAGATCTAATAAATAAATAAAATAAAATAAATTATATTTAGTTAATTAATATAATATAGTATAATATAATAAAAATAAAAATGAATAATAAATCAGAATAAACCAATTAAATTGAATAAATTAAATTAAATTTAATAAAAGAAATTTAAAAAATTATACAATATAATATAATACAAAATAAACTAAGTAGCACTTACTTAGTTTTTAAATTAATGAAAATAAGATCAAAATAAAATAAATAATATAATATAATATAAATAAAATTAAATATAATAAACTAAAATAAAATAAAATGAAATGAAATGAATAAACCCTGGATATTGCCAAAAAAGAAAAAATATTTTTAAAAAAGGGGCTAAAGTCGACGGAATAAGGACATTCTTGACGGAATTTCGTCGATATTAAGCCCTTCCTTTTTTTAATGTGATGCCACGTGGCAGGGTATCCTCGACTGACTAACTTCGACGAATATAATTCAGTCGATAATAGGTTAATCTCGACCGAATATTCCGTCGAAGATATATATCTCCGACTGAAATGTCGACGAACTTAATTTCGACGCACTTATATCCGACTGCATGCATTTTCGACCGAATATTCGGTCGGAATTACCATAACATCGACGGATTATGCTTAATTCCAACAAAATATTCGGTCGAAATTAAATAACTCTTTTTATTGTAGTGATGTAATGTCACAACATGTCATTTTCCTTATTTGATTTCTGTTTTTTAGTAACAAACTAAAATTTTTATAAAAAGACAAGAAAAGTTAAAGACCAAAACAAGAAGCACAAGCATAGAAGCAATCAGGCCAACCCAAAAATTTCAAAATTGAATTCAACGAAAAGCTAAACCAAACATGTACATCATTAATTCACTTTAAGTCTCACCTTCATGACCTGCTATATAAGTCCGAAATTCCCAATCCTAAATGAAAATTAAATCTAGTGCAAAATACAACTATTTTTCTATTTAAAAGCCAAAAACGAAAGATCAAAATCGTCCTTTATCACTGAACTTTCACCAACCAATAACGCAATTCATCATCTTCTTACAACCCTTATGGCTATATATATATATATATATATATATATATATATATATATATATATATATATATATATCAAAAGTCAAAACCCATATCACGACAATTTAATGTGTGCCAAAACCAAATCACCCGTCACAATCTTAGTACGTACGTACAAACCCTGAGGTTGACCACACCTTGCTATTTCTTTTTATTTTTACGTTCCATTTTTGGATTCATATCCATTTTACGCCTAATGTTCAGTCATTGCGTCTAATATTGTAATGACAAACCACTAACCAGTACTCATGCGGGAGTTTGACACAAATTGAAGCTAAGGACGAAATTGTCACTGCACTACAAAACCGAGGATCAAATTTGAATTTTATCCAAACCAAAATGCATGTAGATACAATTAATGAGACGTGCGTCCGTTGTTGAATCAGCCTGGTCTGCCTAATGTGAACTCCAAGCTTGGATTTTTCTGATCCAAACTGGACCCTAAGTAACTCTTTCGCCGTGAAGAATCGCATTCCAGCTGAAATAAATTGAAATCCGGAATATCATTTGAGTTATATATCCCCTTAGCATTACGTACCTTATAACTGAACCAAATGGATGCCTCATTTTTTATTTCATGAATTGTTCCATTCATTTTATTGAAAATCTTAAAATGATTGGTACATTTTAAGTTAGTTTTTGGGTCAGAATCGAATGCCTCAAGTAAGATATATGAAGCTCATGCTTCAGTCTTCACCAAAAGTATGAAACTCATGCAAGGGAATCTAGTACTTAAATTTCTGATGAGTTTCTAGTTTAAAAAATCCGTTATATATAGAATTTTACATACCTCAATCTGGTGCCCAGATCTTTGCTGTGATGAAAAGGTCGAGAACGGTCTGATCCCATCTACGTGATCGATGGAGTTGCTCTGCAACCAATCCTCTCTATTGCTGGAAATGTTTGTAAAGCATCACAGTTAGCTAGTTTTATAAAAAATGATAAACTAAAATTAGAGCTAGGAGAAGGTGAAATTTAAGTCCTATGATTTAGTTTATTCCATGCATGATAAAATATTAATCAGATTCAAAAGATAAGAATGGGATTTTGTTAGTCCATATAGAACTAATACTGTTATAGAATTTTTATGGTGAAAGGTATTATGAATGTGTACGTGTATACTTAGGATTACAATTCATCCCGCTTTCATCAGATTTCCTCAATGCATATTTAGGGTCACAAATATTACATTAGTAATACTATAAAATTCATTGTAAATAACATTATCATTTATACCATCATTGAAATTAATTAATATTGTGCCGTTAAATATATATTAAGAGAAAGAAATTGAGAAAAAGATGTAGTGAAGATAATCATAGTCCATATATATATATATATATATATATATATATATATATATATATATATATATATATATATATATATAGTCCGGATCAGGTCCGGACTCCTGGATCGGACCGGACCAAAATTCGGATTTTTTTTTTGTTTTTTTTTAAAACAACTAAAAAAAATAAATAAAAAAATTATGGAATTGAAATTTTTTCATAATACAGTGTTTTTGGTGTGATTTGGGTACGTATAACAAAACATGGTGGTACAGTCTGTACCACCATTTTTTGGTATAGGTATTCAAATCACGTCCAAAACATTGTATTATGGAAAAATTTCAGTTCCATAAAATATTAAATTTTTTTTAGTTTTTTTTTAAAAAAAAAAGGGTCCGGATTTTCTCCCGTCCGGGAGATCCGGACCTGATCAATTCTCTCTCTCTCTCTCTCTCTCTCTCTCTATATATATATATATATATATATATATATATATATATATATATATATATATATATATTACCTTCCAAAAAAGCAGTATGATTAACGGTTAGCATGTCTTTTATATCCTAGACAATACTGATACAAACTACTCCCTCCGTCCCAAATTAATTGCTCAGTTTTGACTTTTTTAAGTTAAATTGACTATTTTTAGAATTAATAATTAAGCATATATAAATATATTTCTAAAATTATAAAAATTGGGATTAGTAATAAATTGTATATACTTTCTTTTGGTTATAATCACTTCACCTATATTTTAGCAAAAATAGTAAAAATATTAGCTTTAAAAATGGTCAATTTGACTTTAAAAAGTCAAAACTGAGCAGTTAATTTGAGACGGAGGGAGTAATATTAACGCAAAGTCTCGCAAGGCAATTGAGACTCACTATATAAGTATATGGGTGATATGATATCCGAGTAAAAACGACGCTACATCTTGGACGCAATTCTACATCTTGGTCCTGATTTGTGGACGCAATTCTACCTCTTGGTCGCACATCACGTACATACCCCAGAGGGGAAGTACCACTATCAATGGTAGAGGTCTTGTACTCGGGTCCAACAAAAAACCCTATGGCTATGGTCACACTTTTTTAGCAAAAAATAAAATAAAATAAAATAAAAAATGACCTACCAGAATAATATACACTTCTACACTTCTTGTGTAGCAACACTTAATATTTTAAATAATATTAATTTATTGTTGAAAATATTATTTTTTGTCTGACAATATAATTAACCCCTATAACATGGGCTACTCATGGTATAATAAGACAATTCATCCAACACTGCAATGTCAAATGCTCCATATGATCTACGTCACCCGGTATAAGTTGTCCACGAGTTACAACACAAAAAACGATAATGTAAAACGTATAGACATATAAGGAAGTAGACTTGATCAAAAAATTGTTTTAGCTTCTTTTATGCCATATTTATAACTTAGTTCAGGACATATATATACAAAGGTATAGTTTCTTACTCTTTTTTTCTTTCAAAAATACTTAATTATAAGTCCTCGAATTATTAGCTTTGGGCAAGAACGAGATAAATGACCTTATTTTATGTCTAGTCCGAAAACAGATGGACGCATGCAACAGATATATATGCCTTGTCAATCTGAAAACATCACATAACAAGGCTTCGATCAATTCTAGAAAGAATTCATTTTGTTTGAGTTCTTCTCTCATACTTAATTATTGATTGGCTTATCACTTGAAGGGGTTGATATATTTCCAGTACAATAACCTGTTCTTTTAGTTGGAACATATATATATATATATATATATATATATATATATATATATATATATATATATATATATATATATATATATATATATATATATATATATATACCTAGTGAGTATTGACCACTCTTACAATCCATTATAATATATGTGTGGGCCCATGTGCAAAATTAGGGTTCACATGACCTAATTAAATGTGCAAGTTAGGGTTCGCATAATCTAATGGAATGAAGATGGAAAAGTCAGAAATAAATGTGCTAGACCGGGAGAAGCCTCCACGTGTCCCGAGGCGGAAGACTCGTGAAGGCGGCTCATTTTGGGAATTGATTGAGGGATTGGATTGGTGGCTAGAAGGACAGGGCAATATGGGCATTACTCTAAGGACTAAAGGGTATTTCTGAAATTTCCCTGAAGGCATGTGCCTTGCACATGACTACTTTCCAGAATACCCTATAAATACCCCTTCCATTCCATTTGGAAAGGGACTTCTCTTCGGACTCAAGACTTGGACTCTTGGAAGATCAAAGGGACCCTTTTGGTGACTTAAAGGCTTGGAGATTCCACCTAAAAGCACTAAAGGGGTTTGGACACTCTCTCAACACTCAGGAAGACTCTTGGAATCCCAATAACCCTAATAAGGTTTCCGGATTCTAGGAGTAGAAGGACTCAAGAAGAAGGCTCTTGGAATCCCAATAACCCTAATAAGGTTTCCGGATTCTAGGGGTTCTGCCACGCGTCATTGGAGTAATCGCCCACCTGTCATTCTCCCTTCTTCAATCAATCAATCAATTCCGTGCTCTTTGTGGATTTCTCTCCTCCTCAGCCAACACGAAACCTTAGACAAGCAAGGCGCGATTTCCTTGCCCACATTCTTTTGGCGACTCTGCTGGGGAGGTGTAGAATTCGTGAAGGGTATGCCCACAACTCGAAGTGGGAGAACAACAGGAAGAGCTTCACCAACAAACAGCATTGCCTCACCGGGTCCAGTTCCAAGGCAAGCAAGTCAAGCTTTCCAAGGCGTGAATCTAAATCTCAATCAACCCATCCTTGAAGACGCATCAGAAGGGAGTTCAACATCACCACACATGGCTAATCAACAACAAACTAACGCAGGAAGGCAAGGCGAGGATGCAGGTGGAGACCAGACGAATGTTGTGCAACTGGAGATGCTCAAGACGTTGAAGGAAGCACGAGAAGAACAAGGGATGATGATGGCTATGATGCTGGAGATGCAGAGAAAGCAAGAGGAAATGGGAAATTTCCGCCAGCAGTTGATGCAGATTCCCGTTTTCAAGGCTATGTTCCCAGACAATTCACAAGGAGAACCGGCAGGAGTAGAGGACAACAATAACGATAGCAACAATAAGGAGAATCAGACAGCACCTCCATTGATGGAGAATCAGTCCGTCCCAATCATCCACTTGGAACCTCAAAACAGTGGTGACGCGCCACAACCCAGATTGGAAGTCAGCCAGCCTAAGACAAACATCATTCCAACTGTTATCCCCGTATTTTCACAAGTGCAGATGCCAACCATCCCAAACCTCGTTCAACGAACTGACCCACAAGCACAACCGATACAGAATTTACATGATGTTAGTGTACATCAGCCAATTTCTGTACCACGGAGAGTTCATGCCACGAGCCAGTACGTGACGAAGGATGATATGATCGATGTGATCAATCAACTTCGCAGGCAGACATCCCGACCCTCGGAGTTAGACTTTACTCCACCTTACCCGGCACACATTCGGAGGCAACCTTACCCGACAGGGTATATTGAGCATCCCCCACAATTTCTAAAATACAACGGAGAGAAAGGAAATTGCAGGGAACATATTGCCAGGTTTGTAGAGTCGATGTCTCCATGGCTAGGATATGATGAAGTGAACAACCACAACTTGTTGATGCGGGAATTCAACAAGACTTTAACGGATAGTGCCTTCAGTTGGTACTATAATTTGGAGAAGGGGTCAGTCCATGATTGGGATGACCTAAAATTACAATTTTTTAAGAAGTTTTTCTATGTGCAGAAACAGGTAACCATTGTAGAGCTCATGCGGTTTAAGCAGAAGCCGAATGAGGAGCTGTCAGATTACGTTGACAGGTTCAGGGCCCAAGCACAGAAGTGTGTAGAACCAATTGAAGAAAAGAACTTGGTTTGCATATGCAACAATGGTGCTTTAGACGCCTTCAAGCCCCACCTCATTACCAAGGCGTGCGATTCATTTGCGACCCTCTCATCTTTTGCACAAGACTTGGGGGGAATTATGACATTTCTCACCAGCCATACGATGAATACATGGAAGAGCAAGAGGACAGCAACTGTGGCTCTGGTGGATTCTCAGTCAAAACCACAGGGGGGCAAGAGGGAGAAGAATGAGAAATTTGAACGAAGCAGAGAAAAGCATAGGGACAAGTATACCACAATGCCAGTTACGGAGGCTATCACATGCAGCGAGAAGGCGTTCAGGAGCCTGTACGAACAATGGGTCGAGCACGGAGTGGTGAAACCTCCAAGGCCTCGGTTGGTTGTAACCGAAGAAATGAAAAGAAGACCAGACTTCTGTGTATACCATCAATACGCAGGGCATTCCACTATGGATTGTTACAGTCTGCGGAGGATATACCATGAGAAAATGGCGGCCGGGGAGATTGAACTAGGAGAAACGTGTAACACCATCACCCATAGTGCAGTCCCGGAAGTCAAGAACTCAAATACTGGCTCTACGTAACATCAGAAAAAAAAAACTCTGAACTACAGATGAGTTAAAAAAAAAAAAAAATCCACCCAAGGTGGTCCACCAAAAATGGTGGTTTAAGTCCTCAGGAGTATCCCTTGCCAAGTAATTGGATGACCAAGGGAGGAGGCACAAGAATTGACGAATAATAAAATATAAAAAAAAAACACCCAAAGATGGTGGTCCACTCTAAAATGGTGGTCAAGTCCTCGTAGACTGCACTTGCCAAGAAATTGGACGATCCAAGTGACGAGGCACCCGATTTCAAAGTCCTCGTAGACTGCACTTGCCAAAATATTGGACGACCCAAGTGACGAGGCACCCATTTTCAAGTCCTCGTAGACTGCACTTGCCAAGAAATTGGACGATCCAAGTGACGAGGCACCCGATTTCAAAGTCCTCGTAGACTGCACTTGCCAAAATATTGGACGACCCAAGTGACGAGGCACCCATTTTCAAGTCCTCGTAGACTGCACTTGTCAAGAAATTGGACGACCCAAGTGACGAGGCACCTGAGTGTTACACTTTATCATCAAAAGTGAATGAGGCACCCTGGTATAAGCCCTCAACCCCGAAAATAGTTACACTTTATCTCTAAAAGTGGTGAACGTTATGCTTTCACCGACAAAAGCAAGATTTATTATATGAAACGTTATGCTTTTCGTTAAAAGCAATTTTATTATCAATAAATTGACAAACTTTCACTTATACTTGAACGGTTTTTTTTAAATTTCTTTAAAAAAAAAATATAGATTCAAGTGTTAGTTTGTATGAAATAAATGTACATGATTTTCCACGAAAGTTCATGATCTAAAGGTCATGACCTTTCGAATTGAAGATAGAGGAATACATAAAGCTTGGTCTTCGAGACTATCAGCAAGTCTTCGAGGCCATCAGCAGGTCTTCGAGGCCCTCAGCAGGTCTTCGAGGCTATCAGTAGATCTTCAACGCTATTATCAGGTCTTCGATGCTATCAGGCCTTCGAAGCTATCAGCAGATCTTCAACACTATCTGCAGGACTTCGAGGCTATCAGGCCTTCGAAGCTATCATGCCTACAAGGCTTTCAGGACTTCACGAAATGTTGGGTTCTCAATGACTTCTTGATTCCAAAAGAAAGAGAAATTTCAAGAGATGGTAAGAAAGATTAGATCGAAGATTTTCAAAATATCCCAGGAGAGCTCCTCTAAGGCTCGCCTTTCTAGGGTTTGCTCCCTAGAGGTTCCCTCTCCTAGGACTTTCGTTTTCGAGGATTGCAAAATATCAAGCCCCGCGAAGTGTTCAGACACTGGAATCAAGACTTCAACACATACAATATTTTGCGCGATCATCTCACCAAAGGCGTGACTCACGCGCAGGGGGCAAATACTTATCGAAAGAGGGCATAAACATCCTCCAGAGTAAAGGTGCATTCACCCCAAGCAGTGTGAATATGTAGATAGAAGAACACCATGGTCCTATTGGATACGAATGTTCCTACATAGCTGGATGCAAAGCTATCCACATAATCAGCATTCCTAAGTAGCTAGTCGATCCAATGTTGCTATTCTTGAAGGTGGTTAGATGAATCAGACAAGAAGTCATCCCAACTTCCACAAGCCTATAGAAACAAGCCTTCCTTCTATGGTGGAGGAAAAGTTGTACGGGCATAAGTTTGGACTTGCTTCCAAAAGACGACGAAAAGACCAAAGGAGGGGAACCCTTTCCCAATCATTGAGAAACGGGGCCTCCTTGGTTGTTCTCAAGTCTGCATAATGTTCAACAGGGAGGGCCTGCGACATAAGTTTAGACTTGCTTCCAAAAGACGACGAAAAGACTAAAGGAGGGGAACCCTTTCCCAATCATTGAGAAACGGGGCCTCCTTGGTTATTCCCAAGTCTGCAGAATGTTCAACAGGGAGGGCTTGCAAGAAAAAAAGAAGAAGGAGAGTTCAGCATAAGGGATCTAAAGAAGCAAGGAAGGGACGTCAAATAAAGTGCTTGAGCTCGAAATGCTCACCATGCCAAGGAGGAATATCCGAGAGTAAAGTTTCAAAACACCTGAAAAGAAGATGAAACAATGTCAGAAAGAGTTAGGGTTCACCCCCTAGGTTCGGCTCCCTAGGGTTCGCCCCCTAGGGGCTTGGCCATCTGGAGTGGATTCGCCGCAAGCAAGCATATCAGTTTTCTTTCTCCTTTAGTGTTGGCGTCGAAAAAATGGCTAAGATTTGGCCCCTAGGATTCGGCGCCCTCCTAGGGTTCGGCCACCACCTAGGGGGCCTTCCCTTCAAAAAAAAAAATAAAAATAAAAAATAAAAAAATTAAGGTTCAGCCCTAGGGTTCGGCCACCACCTAGGGGCTGTTCCTTCTTCAAAAAAAAAAAAAAAAATCAGGTTCGGCCCTAGGATTCGGCGTCCTATAGGGTTCGGCTCCTATAGGGTTCGGCCACCACCTAGGGGCTGCTCCTTAAAAAAAAAAAAAAAAAATCAGGTTCGGCCCTAGGCTTCGGCGCCCTATAGGGTTCGGCTCCTATAGGGTTCGGCCACCACCTAGGGGCTGCTCCTTCAACAAAAAAAAAAAAGGTTCGGCCCTAGGATTCGGCGCCCTATAGGGTTCTGCCACCACCTAGGGGCCGCTCCTTCAAAAATAAAAATAAAAATTTAAGGTTCGGCCCCCTAAGCCTCGGCGCCCTATAGGGTTCCGCCTCCACCTAGGGGGGCTGTCTCCTTCAAAAAAAAATGAAAAAAGAAGAACAGAGGCTAAGGTTTGGCCCTATTGGGCTCGAACACATATGGATTATTCCCTCATACTTTTGAGATCCTGTTGCTCTATCGAATCAATTACTTGGGATGAATGACTGATCCTTCACCGTGAGAATTATAGCTTCGGAAGACATAAGAGGCTACAATGACCTGGTGTTAGATACCGCAGAGATATTCTTGATGGTGAGACGTGGCTCCAATTGTGAGGAAAATACGTATGTTCAATTCGTGGCTCCTAGCTAGTGATTATGAGACAATCTCAATTGAAGTTTAAAAATCTCAATAATTGGGAATATGCACGCAAGTAGCACCTACCTAATCAGAAGCAAGACATGCGGCGAGGGATTATGAATAGAGACTTCTTACTTCTCCAAAATAAAGATAAGTAAAAAGTTTATATTTTTCGAAAAGAATAAGATTAAAGCTTGATTTTATTCAAAAGAGAAGGGCTGATTTTCGAAAATGGCTCATATATATATATATATATATATATATATATATATCAAATAAATAAAGATTTGGGTTTAAAATAAAGAAAGATTGGATTTTATTTTCAAAATTCAAAATATTTGATTTCATTTTCAAAATAAGGAAAGATTTGATTTTATTTCCAAAATCCAAAATATTTGATTTCATTTTCAAAATAAAGAAAGATTTGATTTCCAAAATAAAATCCAGTCTTTGATTTTATTTTTATTTCCAAAATAAAACTAAGATTTAATTTTATTTGGTTTGATAAAAAAGAAAGATTTTGTATACCCAAAATAATAAAAATTTCTTTTATTTATTGAATGTTATTTGATTATTTTTCTTGTTTTCAATTTCCAGGAAAAATAAATAAATAAACAAATCCAAGGGTTTGGCTCACGAGTAGTTTCCCTTTTACTAGGATCATGGTCTTCAAGACCCGTGAAGTGAAGTTACGCAGAATCGTCTAAAAGCTTAAAGTGTTCTTGCGCGATCATCTATTTGGAAATGCGACTCTCGCGCAGGAGGCAAATGTGGGCCCATGTGCAAAATTAGGGTTCACATGACCTAATTAAATGTGCAAGTTAGGGTTCGCATAATCTAATGGAATGAAGATGGAAAAGTCAGAAATAAATGTGCTAGACCGGGAGAAGCCTCCACGTGTCCCGAGGCGGAAGACTCGTGAAGGCGGCTCATTTTGGGAATTGATTAAGGGATTGGATTGGTGGCTAGAAGGACAGGGCAATATGGGCATTACTCTAAGGACTAAAGGGTATTTCTGAAATTTCCCTGAAGGCATGTGCCTTGCACATGACTACTTTCCAGAATACCCTATAAATACCCCTTCCATTCCATTTGGAAAGGGACTTCTCTTCGGACTCAAGACTTGGACTCTTGGAAGATCAAAGGGACCCTTTTGGTGACTTAAAGGCTTGGAGATTCCACCTAAAAGCACTAAAGGGGTTTGGACACTCTCTCAACACTCAGGAAGACTCTTGGAATCCCAATAACCCTAATAAGGTTTCTGGATTCTAGGAGTAGAAGGACTCAAGAAGAAGACTCTTGGAATCCCAATAACCCTAATAAGGTTTCCGGATTCTAGGGGTTCTGCCACGCGTCATTGGAGTAATCGCCCACCTGTCGTTCTCCCCTCTTCAATCAATCAATCAATTCCGTGCTCTTTGTGGATTTCTCTCCTCCTCAGCCAACACGAAACCTTAGACAAGCAAGGCGCGATTTCCTTGCCCACAATATGAAAGTTTTTTCTAGCTTAAGGATATATACTTATGTGGTTTAAGTACTATATACCATGTCATAACTATAATATTTCTAGTATATATTTGGGATGTGTTAGAATTAAAAATTGTCATTGTAGAAATGTAATGTAGGGAGAAATAGGATCCTGTGATAATAAAAGGATTAATTTTACATATACCAATTGGCACACCATATGTTCCTTGAAGCCAGAAGACAATATATAAGGAATGACACATTAAGAATTTTAAATAATTAATTCATAATCTAAAAATAATAATATATCTCTAATTTTTGAACGATTTTTTTTTAAAAATGTATTTAAAATGGTGGGCGTATATATATATATATATATATATATATATATATATATATATTAGTTAGTTAGTTAGTTAGTTAGTTAGTTACCTAATGAACTACAACAATGCTGTCAGATGCTTAGCCAAAAATCAATGGCCAAGCACTAAACATACCCCTCTAAATTCTATTGATGTTTTCTCTTATAGCTAGTAGTACTTGAACTATCAAAACCTAGTTAAATCATTATCCAAATTGATCTTCCTTACAACCTTTGATCTAATTGTTAACCGTAATGGGTTGACCAGTGATTTGAATTTGATAAAATATTACAGCAATAAAATAATTTTTTCATATTGACCAATTAAAAGTTGCTCATCTTTAGCACTCATCATACCTACATTAGAATTTTCTGCAGAAGTTTTTATTTTGTTTGGGTTTGCAAGTAGTTTACATATACTCCCTCCATTTCAAATTATATAATTATTATTGACTTTTAAAAGTTAATTTGAGACACTTTTAAACTTAAAATTGAGATGACTTATTAAACATTATGAGATAATAAAACTTACAATGAGTAATATTTTTTAAATAATTTACAATATTCAACATTAAGTTGACTTTAAAAAGTCAACAATGATAAAATAATGCGAAACAAATGGAGTATAATTTACCTAAACCTACTATAAAACATTAGACTTATTAAATATGATGAATATTAAGGATGTATTTTTGTTCTATGTTTATCCTAACTGTAGTTATTTGTAATTTAGTAGCGATGACATTAAAATAAAAAATTCCTGACCAACTTGAGGATAATAGTGTATCATTTTAGTTGTGGTACTCTTATTTCCAGATTGAGGGAATATTTTATAAATTTTTTTGTTAATCAAAAGCAGACAAGCAACAACACATATGCTCACACATTTGCATGAAACTATAAGTAGCAGAAATTAAGGGGGAGAAAGTAAAAGGAAAAGAATAGAAGAATACATTATGTTAAAATGTTGCAATTTACTTTTAAGATGCAACCGGTTATATATAAAAGCTTACTTGACATGATACAAAAAATAATAATAAGGAAAACCCTAAGCCATGAAAACAAAATTTCACAGGAAATTTTACTACAAAAGTTAAAATTGTGTTATATGAATAACAATAAAATAAAATCAAAAACTAAGATATTGAGTAGTACATTATCAAAGAAGGCCTATATATATGAAAAAAAATGTATATATACAGTTGTGTAGTATACAGTCGCCTATGACGATAGTTTTTTGAGCTATAGCGACGGTTCAGCGACGACCCGTCGCTATAGCAATTCTAGTCTATGACGACGGATGAATCGTCGTAATTGCCCAAAAAAGACGTCGTCATAGACAACTGTGTACTACACAATTGTGTATATACAAACATATATATATATATATATATTGACCAGCCCTTAATTTAGTCCTGGTTATGAATAAGTTGACAATCCTATCCCCAGAGGATATTTTATCACCACTACTAAGATCAGTTTCTATGGTTTTTGTACATTTTCCAAGCCCAATTGCATTTTATTTGGCTGTCAGAGTCTTTTGAGGCCATTGCCAAAGACAAAATACATTTAATATTGGCAGCAGGTACGGATCACTCTCTTCACTAGAAGCTGCTACGTACCAAACCATGTCCAATTGTATTGTATTATCATATCACAAACATATATATATATATATATATATATATATATATATATATATATATATATATATATATATTTCATAACAAGTGTTAGATATGGGTACTATTCTAACGAGTTGATATGGTATGTGGTCGTTGATTGTATAATGTAAGGGGTGAGTTTGAATAAGATTGTCTGGTCACTATTAAGACCCTCGGCCAGTGTAACTTTTTAAATTAACAGCTAGTAAGACCTATGATGAGAATACAGACAAATAAAAAGGAGACGGGTTTGCTCGCAAGTAGGACAAGCGGCCAGAAGAATAATTAATATTAGAGTATATTAAATATATTATTTTTCTGTTCTATCCTCAACGTAATAGTTAATATTTTCGCTGATTCTTTCAAAATTTGTCAGATTTATACATCGGTCATCTATGATTATAGAGAAATCTAATTTTAACAATTGTATTGATTGAATTTATTACTAGTGGCTAATCAAAATGAGGGACATAATAGTCATTAGTTTGACCGCTAATGAAAGTTGTACTGACCTACTAGCGGTCAGGCTCAAGTTTTATTGGATCTCACTCGTTAGATCATGTAATGAACCACCGCAGATCAACTTCTTGGGTCCCTATATATATATTTATATACTTATATATAGTATAGTATAGTTAAATCAGACTTTTAGGAATGGAGAGCTCTTAAGTCAAGGTACTGGTCCTTTTTTGGTCATATATGTCCTCGTGTAGAGAATAAGAACTAGACTAATAGACCAACAGATTATTTAGTTAATAATATAAAATGTCATTTACTGTAGCAATAATATGAAATTATTGATAGTACGTAGTAGTTCCAAAGAGAAAATATAAAGTAATATTTGCTTTTCTTTTATCCGATTTATTTAGTGCTTGATTATTTTTGTTGGTTGCTTTATGTTATAATATCCTAATCAAAGCTGCTGCATATCTAATATCAGGTGAAATCTTTCAAACAAAAAAGATATATATAAAAAAACACACACACACACATAAGAAAGAAGAAATTAATTCTAAGGACAAAGCAAAAGCTGCCACAAGAACCCTTTTATTCTTCAAAAACGGTGGACGTGGGTTTGCATTTCTAAGTTGGAACGTACCATGCAAAAGTTAAAGGAAACAAAATAATCTACAGATTTAATAATTAGTACATCATTGTAAATATATTCCAAAGTCTACGTGTGTGTGCAGTTACACTGAAATTCTGTTCCATTATATGATACTCATTTGTTCACAATTATAAAATCATTATTAATATTTAAAAATTAATTAAAGACCCTTTCATCAATTAATTAAGTGTGCGTGTACAGTTACACTAAAACCGTACGTATACGCTTTTTTTATAAATTATAAGATTTTATTAATATTTAAAATTAAATATGAGACGTTTTCAAACTTATAACAAAAAAAATTTATTAAAAATTATGATACAATAATCTTGTAATTTTTAATACTTTTTAAATAGTTTACATATTTATTATTATATTAATAAAAATTAAAAAAATCTGTATCAATTATAAATTTAAAAATATTTTGCATCGACTTCAAAAAGGGTAATAATTTTATATCTCAGAATAGATGGAGTATTTGTATAAAGATATACATTTATATATGTTACCTTGAAGAGTTACTCCAAAGAGTAGTAGATGGATAGTCCGATTCATGGTGCAAGTTAGATCCATCAGATGGCCGCCTCGGATCTATAAACCGGCGCAAACTGGCGGCATGGTGCTCGCCAGAACTGCCCAAAGTGGAGAGGTCTTCTTCTCCAGAGCCGTCGGATTGGCCTTTATTCATGAAAAACCCATAAAATATATTGCAAGGGTTTATAATGAGATGGAAATGTGGCATGAGAGGGTAAGGAGAAAATTAAAAGTAAGTAAAGGTGTATTATTAAAGAAAAAGCTGATGAATTAAAGCAATTAGCAAATACTACAAATTAGTAGTAGTACGTACCTGAAGAAGCTGCAGGCTTGTCAGTTGTTTTAACAGTTCGATACATCTGCAATTATTTAAACGAACATAATGAAATACTCCATATATGTTAGAGATGGATTAATTACTAAAAACACAATTCATCTACTAGTAGTATTAATTACGTATACTCCTATTATACAACTACTATTATCCTTTTACATATATATATATATATATATATATATATATATATATATGTGTGTGTGTGTGTGTGTGTGAAAGTTTTGGCCTTGATCGATATTATTATCATTAATAACGAGGTAGATATATGATTGATAAGCTAGCTAGCTAGCTGTATTACTTGTTACACTATTATTGAGAACTGATGACTTTCCTACTTTTGTCTGTTACTACTAGTAGTAAGTAGAGAGAGGAATATCATTCTTTTCTCTCTCAAACTCACTGGTGACTGGCCGGTAGGTCTCAGAAGATCTGGCTTCTTCTTACTGGAGTAGCATATCTTACTACTACTACTACTACTACTATTACTACTATTCTTCTTTAATTCATTAATTCACTGCCCTAATTTCATCGGCTACTGTGCCGGAGGGATAGACCGAGACTGGTCCCATAAATTAATTTATAAGGGAGTTGATATTTTCATTTTTTCCGACCACAGTTGTATCATGTATATTAAAAATTATACGATTTACATTGAAAATATTATTTCCTTTAATTAATTTAGAGAGAGGAAGAAAGAAACTGAAAGAGGGAGTTCAAATTGAGATGGATAAGTTTTCTTCTCATCAGTTTGTATGGTGTACCTACCTGTAAATGGCTCTTGACATGGGCAAGTGTAAGATCTTTGACATCCATGAGCTCAAGAACTGACTTTGGTGTTGCCCCTACATAATTTCACAACCATTCAATTATACTTATATAATAGTAGTATAAATTTATAAAACAAAAAACCCTTAATCTAATTAAAACATGTAATTAAGCTAATGATAATAAAAAGATGGAAAAAAAAATCTATTTACTTTCATGGCCACCAAGTAGCTCAACGGCGTGAACAAAACGGGCATGGAGGGTGCTGGTCCATCGCATCCTGGGTGCCCTCATGCTCCGTTTTGCCGGGAGCTTAGGAAGAAATCTTGATCTCGACATGGCGTGATGATGAGAAGCCTCAGAAGCCCCTACTCCAAACTGGTTGATGTTGTTGTGGTGATGATGATAGGATGAGAGTCCGTTAAACCTCGTGGCAGCTCCGGATACCCGATAAGCCACCGAGGAGGATCCATTCGGCCCAGCGTTATTTAGGATTGATGATGACATATGATCCAAATTAGCACCAAAATAAGGCGAGTGAGAGGAAGAATTAGAAGGATAAGAGGACATTGGATAGAAGCACATCTTTGGATCTTTCCCTCTATGATTATGATCCAAAGGTAAGAAGGGAAATGTGCGGTTGTGATAGACCGGAATGCCCTTTATCGGCCTTAAGGCGCCGTCCGATGATGGCGATACATCGAGTAATGAAGCCCCATGGTTTATGTGATTTAAATGGCTATTGTTGGATTGGTTTTGATGATGATGATGAAGACGATGTTGAAAAGGGTTTATTTGTGGTTCTTGAGCTCCTCCATTTCTTTGGTTGTGGGTATTTACCGGATGTGTAAGGGAGAGCTCAGTGAAAGAGGCTGTGGTCGTCGTCGGGTTTATTTTAGTATTTGATATTGTTGAAGAGGAGGAGAAGGAAGTAGTATTGGGAAGACTGATGTGGAGTGAAAGATCAGGAGCAGCTGCTTGTGAGTTTGTAGTATTGGGTTCTAGGAAAATCCCTTTCAAGGGCATTTTCTTTTTATTTTTCTCCAGTTAAACAAAACTGATACCCAAAGAAATTATGAATGAAGTACTGATCTCACTCTTTGCCTTTCTCTCCAATTAGACAAATTAATTAATTAACCCAAACAAATTAAAAGAAGCAAAAGAGAGAAAAGAAAGGAAGAACTCAAATTACTTGGAGTCTCGGCACTTCTGATGGCCGGGTGGAAAATTAAGGTTGAAGGAATTGGATCGAGAAGTGAAAGAAGGCGTGCATGTTCTTATAGTAATACTTTTCTCTGGATTCTATATATATCTTCTCCTCCAAAAGAAAGTAGATATGATGATGAAGTGTGTTGGGAAACTAGGAAATGGAAATGAAAATGGAAATGGAAATGGAAATGGAAGGAAAATGAATAATTATTAAAGAGGAATTGAATTCCAGAAAGGGGTTGAAAGGAAAAGAAAGGGGAGGGGCCGGGGATTTGGGTGTGGTGTGGTAGAAGTAGTAGTAGTCTTCCTCGAGAGTATATCTCGGAAAATGACAGTAGAGGGGAGAAATTAAAACGTACAACCTTCCTCTTTCTCTCTCCTCTTCTCAAACCACAAAACAAAAACACAGACGAGGGAAATAATAATGTAACTAATTTTATATACAAAAATACTAATAGCTATTATCTCATGTATTGTATTGAATGATAATTAAAAAATAATGTAAAATATTAATCAATTTTATCAATTATTTAAACCATAGAATATATATATATATATATATATATATATATATATATATATATATATATATATATATATATAGCATTTCTAATCTCTTGTTGTATGTAACTGTTCCAGTATAAATTGTGCACCTACAATTATTCTAATAATAATCTTTATCAAAGTAGAAAAATGCTAAATGAATGAAAAAAGAGAGGCATAAGTCTGGTTAATTTTTTTTGGAGAGAGAAAGAGATTTTTCTTGTGTGATTGATTCCTTTCCCCCCACTCTCCTCGCTCTCTGATACACACACATCACACACACAGTAGTAGTACGTATTTAATAAAGTACATTGATTAAATTCTATTTTTACGCTACAGTGCTCAGAGGCACATTTTAAGTACCATTTATAAACGATAATATTGTACTAACTAAATTAGTTATATGTATTTCTCATGAGATATCGGACACTTACATATACTGTATACGACTCCATATACTATAATCAACTTGTGTATGTATGTGTGTTCGTATCCTACTATTAAGTAAATACTCCCTCCATTTCTATGTCAATTACACATTTCACTCAATTTTGTCCAATACATATTTAGAGACAAATATTTTTTTTGACGACTTACGAGTCTAGCAGTATAATTATTTGTAATGTTATTTAATTAATTAAATATTTATGTTATTAAATGTGTATTAGGTAAAATATATAATAGAGGAGATCTTAATTCCAATTTAGCTATCATATTAGTAATCTCGTTAAGAACTGAATGTGACTTAATATATAATTATAGCAAATTATGTAATGAATTAAAAAGTAGCATTATCTCAAATCTTGGGACTATGGGGGAGTAAATAAAATAATAGAGATATAGTAGACGCATTGACTTAAGGAGGAGACAGAGAGAGCCACAAAGGTGTGTTTGTTTGGTAGCACTAGGAAATAGGGAATAACATATGGTTAACATGCGTAAACCCAAATAATCCCCATATACAAATTACTAATATAAATAAATATAAGAGTAAAACCTTCTAATTCCCTTTCATACTCCCAAATATTCCCTTCTAATTTTTCAACAACTTTGTCTGGCATCTTGGGTTTTTATTAGGCCAATTTATTATGTCACATGACCCCTCACCCCAATTAAACCCTCATCGACTCCAACCCCCACCACAGTTTTAGGGTTTCAAAACCCTAAGCTGAATCAATGGCTACATATTCATTTTATATTTGGAGATCCTTCTTCTACATATTTTGCCGAGTAATTACTTCTCTGGCTCTTTTGATGCCTCTTTCTGTACCGGAGATTAACAAACTACTAAGTTCTAGGGTTTCTAAATTTACAAGTACGTACTAGTATATTTTCTCCATATATTATTTTTCACCTAGGGAATTTAAAATATACTACCTACATTCCATAATAATTGATTTTAGAAGAAAAAAATTATTCCAATTTATTTGTCGTTTATAACTTTTTAGGAGAATAAATTATTTATTTTTTCATATCATCCCTAATTTCTCCCATTGTTCCAAAAAAACTCTTATATTAGTAGTTTTCAACTTCCTATAAAGGAGTAGCGATGAAATTTTATACAAAATTTAATTATTAAATAATTTTCTTAATTCATATGTATGAAACTAAAATGACTATATATTACTCACTCCATCCCATTATATCTGACGTTCTAGAGATTTTCACATAGATTAAGAATAGATATAATTTTACTATTTTA
Source organism: Panax notoginseng (assembly GCA_016801055.1). NCBI lineage: Eukaryota > Viridiplantae > Streptophyta > Magnoliopsida > Apiales > Araliaceae > Panax > Panax notoginseng. Next base: position 60,405,260 of record CM029013.1, on the reverse strand, counting down.
CCCTCCATCCCATTAGTTTTTGTCATTCCCAAAACTCGTCAAGCGGCAGAACTTGTAACCCGCCTTTTGATTCTTCGACGTCGGACTTAGGCTCTGAATTTGAAGGTTCCTTCGGTGGCGTCTGAGAGGGAGAAGAGAAGGGAGAGAATCAGACTGAATCGGACTCGCCGGATCTGAGAGAGAGAAGAAAAGGGACTGAATCGGACTCGCCGGAGACAGAGGGACACTGACTCGTCGGATCTGAGAGGGAGAAGAGAAGGGACTGAATCGGATTCGCCGGAGACAGAGGGGCACTGTCTCGCCGGAGCACTGAATCAGGCTCGCCAGATCTGTAGTAGTGAATCAGACTCGCCGTGTAAGACCCCAACTTTTATAAATAAAGATGAATTTTCTATAAATATCATTTTTGAATATTATGGAGTTAATTTGATATAATGTTATAGTTGTGGGTAATATTTATAAATTTTGCAAAGTAAGCAAGTTGTTATAAAATATTCGTTTGGTCGGGAAATATTCTTTTTGTCGGGAAATATTCGTACGACGGCACAATCATTGGTGGACCCCACAACATAATTATTGTCGGATTGAGAAAATGACAGAATTATCTTTCTATAAAAATAACAGCTGGGGTGTTACCGTTAAAATCGTTAAAACTGTTGAACTACTCGGTAGTAAAAGTACAGTAATACGCGTGGTTGCATAGTAGCACACGGTATTGATTATTGATGCTTACGTGAGAAGTCACTCAGCTATACTCAATTATTGCTACAGTAATTGCTGCATCATATCTCTTAAATTATTGTCATAGTATCATCTGTATAATATGTTATATTATTGAGACGTTGTGGTAAGTTTGGTTATTTTATGGGGGGCCATATGTCATCATCTAAGAGTCTCTTCGTCAATAGTAATTACCGTCGTCAATAGTATTTACCTTGGTCAATAGTAATTACCTTCGTCAATAGTATTTACCTTGGTCAATAGTATTTACCTTGGTCAATAGTAATTACCTTCGTCAATAGTATTTACCTTGGTCAATAGTAATTACTTTCGTCAATAGTAGTTGTCCCTTCAATATTATCAAGAGTCATTTGACCCTTCGTTAAGACCAAAAGTCATTTGACCCTTCGTTAAGACCAAGAGCCACCCTCAGTTTTTCTATAAATAGAGGCCTAGGGCTTCATTATTTTTCACGAATTCATTCAAGCTATAGAGAGAGAAAGTATAGAGAGAATAAGAGAGAGAGAGAATAAAAGTATTCTGCTACATCACTTTTCCAATATCCAGTTCTTTTAAGGTAGGGAATATTATTTCTTTTATATTCATGAAGAGAACTTCTGTTATTCCATTCGTTATTATTTTGTTGGAATAACCAGTATACGCGGTCTACCCTATACTTGGTGACATTCTTCTATTATTCTGTTGGAACATCCTGTCTGTGTGTTTTACACCGGACCTGGTTCCGTTTATTATTCTGTTGGAACATCCTGTCTGTGTGTTTTACACCGGACCTGGTTCCGTTTTTATTATTATTCTGTTGGAACATCCTGTCTGTGTGTTTTACACCGGACCTGGTTCCATTATTTATTATTCTGTCGGAATATCCTGTCTGTGCGTTTACGCCGGACCTGGTTCCATTATTTATTATTCTGTTGGAATAACCTGTCTGTGCGGTCTATCGCATGCATGGTGATTTCTTTTGTTATTCCATTCTTTATTATACTCAGTTGGTTAAGTTTTGACTTCTATACTCCATGAAATTTATGGAATATCCTTGATAGTTGCGTTTCATCCAGTATCTTTTCAAGAAAATATTCTTCTAAGCATTCTTGAATTTTACTCCACAATGCAGTATCATGTTGACAATTTGGACGTTGTTAATTCCTGGATAAATTAATTCTTGAACTTGTTTTATTGAATTCTTATATCATTGTCATCATCCTCATGTTTATAAAATGTTGAAAGTCATCTGTGGCCTGTAGTGCATAGATGGACTTGGTATGATTATGACCAGGGATTATTCGGTATAATCATGACCGTAATGTTACAAATGATGTGGTAAAAGTCCTCATTGGCCCGTAGTGCATTGATGGACAGTTGTTGGCATGATCATGACCATTAATGAATATACGAATATCCTTGGCCGTAGTGCAGGGGTGATTCGATGATGTGGATTATTTTATTAAGCTGAGTCCCAGCGATCACAGTGTTGAAAAACTTTTTAAATCATAAAAGATGGTAGAGTTTATTTTCTACTTGACTCTTTTAATGGATTGCTTGTTCCGCTACAGTTAAACTTGATGTCTATTATATTTTATCAGTTTAACATTGTTGAAGGCTAATGATAATTTATTCTGCATTATCTTAGTCATAATATTTCTTACTGGGCTAGTTGAGCTCACCCTTTCTTTCACTGTTCTCTTCAGGAAATGAGAACGTAGCTCGGGCAAGTCGGGGAACGGAGTGATGGTCCGAATGATAGTATTAGTTAGTAGTCCTCACTATTCTATGTAATGGTGTGTTAATAAATGTAATGAGGACTCCTTTTGAGTATGAATACTCTCTAGAAGATAATATTTGTATTCAAACTCACAGTTTATATTTTGTCGTATTGTACACGACAGTTGTATTAATCAGTTGTATTTGTATTCTGTACTATGTATCTGACGACCCAAGATGGGTGATGTATGCCTAATTTTGGGGGCGTCACAGTTGGTATCAGAGCTATAAGTATCTCGTTGGTGACTTCCTGTTGATGATGCACCGAAGCCAGACTCTCCGTAGGGGACGCCATTCTGCGGTGGCAAACTGATAGGTATCAATGTAAGGTGCTGACACAAGTTGGTGTCTAGAGTTACAGTTGGTATCATAGCTTAGGGATATGATCCCTGGCTAAGATGTGAGAATATAACTAAGAGGGGAGAGACGGGGAATTCCTTCGCTAGTATGACATACCTAAGTTTATTTGCATGGTATTTAATTGGTCGGTCATAATATAAGGATAATATATGACATATCAATTAATTTTTATTTTGTGGCAGTATCTGAAAATGGCATCTGAGAATGTTGAGAATAGCAATGGAGCACAGGCGACTGTTGATTCACCACATATCAATAATCAGGATAATGTGCATCAGGAAGGTGTCAATCCTCATGCAAATAACAACACTGACCAAATGATGAATGATCAAATGTTCAGAGGCTTTATGCAATTCATGCAACAACAGGTGAAAGCGGCTCCTGTCCACAACGTAGGTGGAAATACTGGAAACTCTCAGGCGGTCACCGCTAAACAGTTTAAGGAGCTGGGACCACCGGAGTTTAAGGGAGAACCCAAACCACTTGTAGCTGAAACATGGATAAAGCAGATCACCAAGATATTTGATGTCTTGGGTTGCTCCGAGGAGCAAAAGGTTCCCTTTGCCGCCTTTATGTTGCGAGGAGAGGCAGATTACTGGTGGGAATCGATAAAGCGTACTCAACCTGCCGCACTGAAGATGTCCTGGGAGAAGTTCCAAGAGCTGTTTAACGACAAATACTTTTCCGAGAGTATTCGTCACATGAAGGAGGTGGAGTTCATCAAATTGGAGCAGAATAATATGACCGTGTCGCAGTACGAGGCAAAATTTGCGGAGTTATCCCGGTTTGCGTCCCACCTGGTGGATAATGAAGAAAGAATGACGCGGATGTTTTTAAGAGGTTTGAAGCCGGAGATACGTCAACATCTTGTTTCTCATAAACTGTGTTTGTATTCAGATGTTGTAAATAGGGCTCAGTTGGTGGAGCGCGATAACGAGACAACGCAACCAAAAGAGAGCAGCCGGCAAAATGATAATACCAGTGAGAGCAGTCATCGAAGCGGTGACAACAAGCGTGGAGGGAATCAACAGGCCAGAAATGGTAACCACTTCGGTGGTAATCAGGGCCAAAACAATAAGAATGGACATTTCAAGAAGAGGAGATTCAACAATGATGGAAAGACGTCAGCACCAGCACCTGTCGTTAAGGAAGGAGAACGACCACCTATCATATGTTTCAAATGCGGAGGGGAGGGGCACATCAGTCCAAACTGCGCGATGCCGTCCAAAGCATGTTATAATTGTGGAAGAGAAGGTCATTTAGCCCGATTTTGTCGTTTACCGAAGACAAATTCAGCTAGGATGGAGGCACCAAAAGCCGTCCCAGAAAAGTCAAAACCGGTTGTGCAAGGGAGAGCGTTTGTTGTGAACTCCCAGAGAGCAAGGAACCCGAATGAGGTCATCACGGGTAAGCTTATCATAAACTCTAAAGAAGTTTATACTTTATTTGATACCGGTTCAACCCATTCTTTTATTTCTCCTACTTGCGCTCATCGATTAAATTTGATTCCGAGAGAAAAATTAGACTTTGACTTATCTGTGAAAACTCCGTTGGGAGAAACCTTCATTACCTCCACTGTTTATAAGTCTTGTTTGGTTCAAGTTGGTACCCACACATTACCTATCGATCTGATTTCATTAAAAATACTTGCATTTGACGTGATTCTAGGGATTGATTGGTTAACTACTCATCATGCAAAAATTGATTGTTTTCGTAAGGTTGTTAGCTTTCATATTCCTAATCGACCTATTATGCGAATTCAAGCAACCAAACCATTAAAATCAATCGCTGTCATCTCAAGCCATAAAGCTATTCGTTTATTGAAAAACGGATGTCAAGCTTTCTTAGCTCATGTCACAGATCTAAACAAAAATACGTCAGTTTTGAATGATATTTCTATTGTTAATAAATTCCCTGACGTATTCCCTGAAGAACTTCCTGGCCTACCCCCAGAGCGTGAAATTGAATTTTGTATCGACCTTGAACCCGGTACAAAACCCATTTCCAAAGCCCCATATCGAATGGCTCCTATTGAACTTCAGGAGTTAAAGATCCAACTGCAGGAATTGTTAGACATTGGCTTTATTCGTCCTAGTACTTCTCCTTGGGGTGCTCCTGTTCTATTCGTGAAGAAGAAAGATGGAAGTATGCGACTTTGTATTGATTATCGGGAGTTGAATCATGTCACCATCAAAAACAGGTACCCATTGCCACGTATTGATGACCTGTTTGACCAGTTGCAAGGAGCACAATTCTTTTCAAAGATCGATCTTCGTTCTGGATATCATCAGCTGAAGGTTAGAACTGAGGATATTCCAAAGACGGCTTTTAGAACTCGGTACGGGCATTATGAATTCCTAGTCATGTCCTTTGGATTGACTAATGCTCCTGCTGCCTTCATGGATATGATGAACCGGGTATTCAAGGAATATTTGGATCACTTTGTGGTCGTCTTTATTGATGACATCCTTATTTATTCCAAAAGCCGTGAAGATCATGAGCAACACTTGAGGCTGGTACTCCAAAAGCTTCGTGAATACAAGCTTTATGCCAAGTTGAAGAAATGCGAGTTCTGGCTGGAGGAGGTAGCATTCCTTGGGCACGTAGTATCAAGTCGTGGAATATCGGTTGACCCGGCAAAGATTGAAGCTATTCAAAGCTGGGAGCAACCTAAATCAGTGACCGAGGTACGTAGCTTTCTTGGTTTAGCTGGTTATTATCGGAGATTCGTGGAAGGATTTTCTCGAATCGCTACTCCATTAACTCAGCTGACTCGGAAAGATACAAAGTTTGGTTGGAGCGAAGAATGTGAGCAGAGTTTTCAAGAACTCAAGAGGAGACTCATTTCAGCACCTGTTCTAACAATACCATCTGGCTCGGAGGGATTTGTCATCTACAGTGATGCTTCGAGCAAAGGGTTGGGATGCGTTCTCATGCAACATGGAAAAGTCATAGCCTATGCATCAAGACAACTCAAGGAATATGAGAGGAATTATCCTACTCATGATCTAGAGTTGGCAGCTGTTGTCTTTGCACTTAAAATTTGGAGGCATTACTTGTATGGGGAGAAAGTGGAGATCTTTACGGATCATAAAAGCCTCAAATATTTCTTCACTCAAAAAGAACTCAACATGCGACAACGACGTTGGCTTGAACTGTTGAAAGATTATGATCATACCATTCAATACCATCCTGGAAAAGCGAACGTGGTAGCTGACGCATTGAGTAGAAGATCATATGCGGGTACAAGTGCAATATTAACAACGCAAAGGCCCATTTTGTGTGACTTGCAAAGGATGGAGATAGAGTTAAAGACTCCAGGGACCCATGTGATGATGGCGAATATACGAGTAGAACCGACTTTAATCGATAAAGTTAAAGCTGCTCAAGCTACAGACCTGGAGCTGATGCGTATGAGGAAGAAAGTGCAAGAAGGTGCTATGCCGGAAGCAAGAATCGATGAAGAAGAAATACTTCGAGTCAACTCCAGACTTTGTGTTCCTAACAACCCTGATTTAAAGTATGAAATCATGATGGAGGCGCACAACACACCGTTTGCAATCCATCCTGGAAGTACCAAAATGTATCATGATCTTCGTCATACATTTTGGTGGAGCAATATGAAGAGAGAGATAGCGTTGTTTATCTCAAGGTGTCTAACTTGTCAACGAGTCAAAGCGGAGCATCAAGTACCAAAAGGTCCATTGCAACCACTTGAAATTCCAGAATGGAAGTGGGAGCACATTACCATGGATTTCGTTACCGGTCTTCCTAGGGTTTCTCAAGGTATTGATGCGATTTGGGTCATTGTTGATAGATTGACCAAGTCTGCTCATTTCTTACCGATACGAGAAACTTATACACTTGAACGTCTTGCTCGTATGTACATAAACGAGATTGTAAGACTGCATGGTATGCCAGTATCCATAGTTTCTGATCGAGACCCAAGATTCACTTCACGATTTTGGGTTAGTTTACAAAAAGCTATGGGCACGGAGTTACGATTTAGTTCAGCATATCATCCTCAGACGGACGGACAATCAGAGAGGACTATTCAAACTCTTGAAGATCTATTAAGACTCTGTGTCTTTGACTTCAAGGGAAGTTGGGACAAGTTCTTACCATTGGTGGAGTTTTCCTACAACAACAGTTATCAAGCAAGTATTGGCATGGCTCCATTCGAAGCATTGTATGGAAGAAAATGTCGTTCTCCAGTATGCTGGGATGAGGTGGGCGAAGCAACGTTGTTGGGACCGGAGTTGGTACGTATGACTACAGAAAAGATTCAAACGATCCGACAACGTATAAAAACCTCACAAGATCGACAAAAGAGTTATGCTGATCTTCATCGAAAGGACGTGGAATTTGATGTAGGAGATCATGTGTTCTTACGTGTTGCTCCATGGAAAGGAGTTACGAGATTTGGAAAGAGAGGAAAGCTAAATCCTCGATTCATCGGTCCATTTTTAATCCTCGATCGAGTAGGAACTGTGGCTTATAGACTCGCTTTACCGCCAAGTATGTCTCGTGTTCATAACGTTTTCCACATATCCATGTTACGCAAATATGTGGAAGACCCGAACCACATTATTGAGTTAGAACCGGACGAAATAGCGGAGGATTTGACGTATGAAGAAGTTCCTGTTCAAATCTTGGATAAGAAGGAACATATTCTACGCTCCAAGGTTATACCTCAAGTTAAAGTTTTGTGGAGAAACCACGATGTTGAGGAAATGACTTGGGAGTTAGAATCAGAAATGAAATCAAGGTATCCTTACCTCTTCGACATACCAGGTACGTACCCTAATTTCGAGGGCGAAATTTCATAAAAAGGGGAGGTTGTAAGACCCCAACTTTTATAAATAAAGATGAATTTTCTATAAATATCATTTTTGAATATTATGGAGTTAATTTGATATAATGTTATAGTTGTGGGTAATATTTATAAATTTTGCAAAGTAAGCAAGTTGTTATAAAATATTCGTTTGGTCGGGGAATATTCTTTTTGTCGGAAATATTCGTACGACGGCACAATCATTGGTGGACCCCACAACATAATTATTGTCGGATTGAGAAAACGACAGAATTATCTTTCTATAAAAATAACAGCTGGGGTGTTACCGTTAAAATCGTTAAAACTGTTGAACTACTCGGTAGTAAAAGTACAGTAATACGCTTGGTTGCATAGTAGCACACGGTATTGATTATTGATGCTTACGTGAGAAGTCACTCAGCTATACTCAATTATTGCTACAGTAATTACTGCATCATATCTCTTAAATTATTGTCATAGTATCATCTGTATAATATGTTATATTATTGAGACGTTGTGGTAAGTTTGGTTATTTTATGGGGGGCCATATGTCATCATCTAAGAGTCTCTTCGTCAATAGTAATTATCGTCGTCAATAGTATTTACCTTGGTCAATAGTAATTACCTTCGTCAATAGTAATTACCTTCGTCAATAGTATTTACCTTGGTCAATAGTAATTACTTTCGTCAATAGTAGTTGTCCCTTCAATATTACCAAGAGTCATTTGACCCTTCGTTAAGACCAAGAGTCATTTGACCCTTCGTTAAGACCAAGAGCCACCCTCAGTTTTTTTATAAATAGAGGCATAGGGCTTCATTATTTTTCACGAATTCATTCAAGCTATAGAGAGAGAAAGTATAGAGAGAATAAGAGAGAGAGAGAATAAAAGTATTCTGCTACATCACTTTTCCAATATTCAGTTCTTTTAAGGTAGGGAATATTATTTCTTTTATATTCATGAAGAGAACTTCTGTTATTCCATTCGTTATTATTCTGTTGGAATAACCAGTATACGCGGTCTACCCTATACTTGGTGACATTCTTCTATTATTCTGTTGGAACATCCTGTCTGTGTGTTTTACACCGGACCTGGTTCCGTTTATTATTCTGTTGGAACATCCTGTCTGTGTGTTTTACACCGGACCTGGTTCCGTTTTTATTATTATTCTGTTGGAACATCCTGTCTGTGTGTTTTACACCGGACCTGGTTCCATTATTTATTATTCTGTTGGAATATCCTGTCTGTGCGTTTACGCCGGACCTGGTTCCATTATTTATTATTCTGTTGGAATAACCTGTCTGTGCGGTCTATCGCATGCATGGTGATTTCTTTTGTTATTCCATTCTTTATTATACTCAGTTGGTTAAGTTTTGACTTCTATACTCCATGAAATTTGTGGAATATCCTTGATAGTTGCGTTTCATCCAGTATCTTTTCAAGAAAATATTCTTCTAAGCATTCTTGAATTTTACTCCACAATGCAGTATCATGTTGACAATTTGGACGTTGTTAATTCCTGGATAAATTAATTCTTGAACTTGTTTTATTGAATTCTTATATCATTGTCATCATCCTCATGTTTATAAAATGTTGAAAGTCATCTGTGGCCTGTAGTGCATAGATGGACTTGGTATGATTATGACCAGGGATTATTCGGTATAATCATGACCGTAATGTTACAAATGATGTGGTAAAAGTCCTCATTGGCCCGTAGTGCATTGATGGACAGTTGTTGGCATGATCATGACCATTAATGAATATACGAATATCCTTGGCCGTAGTGCAGGGGTGATTCGATGATGTGGATTATTTTATTAAGCTGAGTCCCAGCGATCACAGTGTTGAAAAACTTTTTAAATCATAAAAGATAGTAGAGTTTATTTTCTACTTGACTCTTTTAATGGATTGCTTGTTCCGCTACAGTTAAACTTGATGTCTATTATATTTTATCAGTTTAACATTGTTGAAGGCTAATGATAATTTATTCTGCATTATCTTAGTCATAATATTTCTTACTGGGCTAGTTGAGCTCACCCTTTCTTTCACTGTTCTCTTCAGGAAATGAGAACGTAGCTGGGGCAAGTCGGGGAACGGAGTGATGGTCCGAATGATAGTATTAGTTAGTAGTCCTCACTATTCTATGTAATGGTGTGTTAATAAATGTAATGAGGACTCCTTTTGAGTATGAATACTCTCTAGAAGATAATATTTGTATTCAAACTCACAGTTTATATTTTGTCGTATTGTACACGACAGTTGTATTAATCAGTTGTATTTATATTATGTACAATGTATCTGACGACCCAAGATGGGTGATGTATACCTAATTTTGGGGGCGTCACACGCTGGATCTGTAATAGTGATACCCGAATTTGTAGTAGTAAATCGGAATCGCCGGAGCATTGAAGATGTAACCGGAGGGACCGCGGCAGAGACCGGAAGGGGCGATGACATAAAGAGTGGAACATTGAAAATAGAGAATAGCCATTAATGGTGGTGGAGAAGGAAGGGTAGAAAAGGAAAATAAGTATGCAAAATATTCTTGGTAGTGTAGAACGTCAAATATTTTGGGAAAAAAAATAGCCTAGAACGACAGATATAATGGGATGGATGGAGTATTATGAAACGGAGGTAGTACTACAATATAATGTGCCACCGTTTTTAGCGTTGTACTAAATGACACGGGTAGTCCACATACGGTGTTTGGATGGGGCATTAAATGCAAAAATATATTGTAGTAGTAGTATATTTGCTTAACGCTGCTTGCGGTTCAGTTTTTGAAAACAGTTTCTTATCTAATTAATTTTTTGACACCAATGTCGATTTAGATGTTGATTTAAACTAGTAATTGGCTTTTGCCTCTTTCCTCAACTCTAGTTTTGTATATTGCATTGTTACATAATGATCATGTTTGCACAAAGAGTGTTGCGATATACTCCATCCGTTCCTTAATATAGGTCATTTTAGACATGTGCACAAGAAGTAAGGAAATGATTGAAAAGCATTAACTATACTATCAATTGTCTATAATACTCTTCACCTCACTTATTGGAAGGAGAGAAAGACTTAAGAGTAGAGGAGTAATATAAGATAATGATAAATATGAATAAAAAAATTAGGTAGAGTAATAAGGGGTAATTTGGAAAAAATAGTAATTAATTCTCCTAGATAACCACAAACGACAAATAATTAGGAATAACAAAAAAAGTCTAAAACGACCTACATATAGGAATGGAGGGAGTATTTTGACAAAGGATAATATACAAGTAATTGCAATTTCAGTGGCAATTATTTAATATGTCTAGTTAGTAGCAACAAATTAAACTTTAATATTACCTATCATGAAGGACAGGGTCCTCATATAAATTTTGCCTTACAATTATTTTAGTAAATTTATACTTCTTTTGGGATAACTTTATAGGCATAGACAAGTTCTAAATAAATTCCAGTCTTCGAAACTAAGAGGAGCTTATAAATGTATAGAAATAGTAGTGGCTGGTCCTAGCTCCTAAAAACAGATTTATGTGAATTAATCAAGATAAATAAATTGGTTTAATTACATATTTTAGTACATTTTTAGAAATAATTATAATAATGGTGTATCCATAAAATAATTATAAAAGTAATACACTTTCCCATATTTATTTACAATATTAGTGCAATTATGATTCCTTAATTTAGGAAATTAGTATGCAATTAGGATTCTTTAATTTAGGGGATTAGTATTGGTTTACTTATTAAATTAAGTAATTAATATCTCTACATATTGCAGTCCTTCTCTCATCTTAATCAATAATCGGTAAAATAAACAACCAAACAAATTGTAGTCCTTCTCTCATCTTCTCTAAGATCGAAATGAAGGATGACGATGCCCTTCCAGTATCAACACCGACGGCACACCTAGCAGCAAAGACAATTGTGACGCCCCCCAAAATAGGTCCAATCCACCCAACTCATTCTGACTCGTCAATTACATGGTACAGAAAATAACTACAAACTTCATTATTACAATTGTCGTGCAAAATACGACAACACATATGTTGTGAGTTTTAATACAAATATTATCTTGTAGACAATATCCAAACTCAAATTATTACAATGCCATATAAAATATAGCAGCAAATATTTCAAGACCCTAAAGAAGAACGAGAAGATTACTATCATGTTCATTCTAATGAGGTGCACTTTTGACGCTTTCAAAGTCGGGTTCTCATCATCCTATTGTTGTTCACCAAAATCAATTATTAAGTGACGTATAATATACGACACACCCATCTTAGGTCCTCAATACAATTATATATTGCATGTTATACAGTTTTATAATGTATTGGGAAACTTCCACCGTCTCAGACAATCACACTATTCCCCTGTTATCCCCGCTCGACCCAGCTACACTCTTAATATCTGAAAGGAATTGCAAAGCAAAAGGGTGAGCACATATAGTCCAGTAAGAATATTATGACTAAAGATAATTACATTACCAATAGCTTTCATCAATAATAAATCATAGATTTAGAACATATGGTAGATAATAAAAGTTTTCAACCATAATTGCAACGAAATCAACAATCCATTAAAAGAGTTAAGTATAACATAATGCCTACTATCTTCTCCAAATTAAAAGTTCATCGTTAATATTTCATTCCTGTAATACTCATCAACAGTTCTTGGTACGTTATACCCAAGACAAAGAGAACTTTCATCACTTGTCTTCACTTAAACCACTAAAGATTATAGTTAAGTTCACAATTCATATTTATAGTCATGTAAATCAACAGTTTATCCTTGCAACAAAGGCTTAATAGAACGTTTACTCAATATCCTTACTCCAAAGGCTAAAAATATTCAAATGTAATAACAATGATCATACCAATCAGTTGTCTATCTTTGCACTACGGACCAAAGATATTCAACTATAAAATCAATGGTCATGATCATACCAATCAATTGTCTGTCAGTACACTACGACCAAAGACATTAAACTGTTAACTAATGGTCATGATCATGCCAATCACATCATCGAATTATCCATGCAGTACGGGCCAAGGATATTCGTTAGTATCATTAGTGGTCATGATCATGTCATACACCTGTCCATCTTTTCACTACGGGCCAAAGCTATCAATCAACAGTTCGTCTTTGCACGTAAGTCAAAGATATACAACTGTAAAACTAATAATCAACAGTTCATCTATGCATTACGGGCCAAAGATGACTTTTGTTACAATATAAGCATGAAGATGATGACAATGATATAAGCATCAAGGATAAATATTAAAGATTTTTAATTTATTCAGAGTTTAAAAATATCCAAATTGTCAACATAATACTACTTTGTGAAGTATAATTCAAGAATAATATTCACGTATCAAAAATAATTTGGACATAAAAGAATTAATTTTTTGTCGTGAATAGTACTTCGTGAATAGTACCATGTGAATAGTACTTCGTGAATAGTATCACGTATTTATAAATAGTACCGTATACGTAAATAGTATCGTATACGTAAATAGTGTCATATACATGAATAGTATCATATACGTGAATAGTGTCGTATACGTGAATAGTAACCCCAACAAAAAAGGTAAAAATTTCATAATAAAATTCATATCAATATTTCGGTATAATGATATTAAAAGAAATAATATCATTTATAAAAAAATAACATCCCTTACCATCCATTACATCAAAAGAATAGCACTTCTGACTGGAATATTAGATATAATACTGAAAGAAACTTACAGTACTTATCAACTCTCAAAGTATCTAAATACTCACAAAAATACGCTCGATATTATAGAGAGAAAATTTATGATCCTGGTGTGATTTTCAATTCTAACTAAATACCCTATTTATAGAAAAGTGGTAGCACACCACTTCTGACAATTTTGCATACGGAGGATTATTTGTAGCACACCACATTTGAAACCACACTTTGAAATTTCTCAGCACACCAACAAGGACAAGAGTGGGGCCACCCATTCTAGAAAATCTCCACCAAAATGTTTTAAATTTAAACAATATTCAAAAACTTCAATAATTTATAATAAATAACCCTTTTATCAAAAAATACGAATTTTATGTCCATTTCATAGGAAATTTAATTTTCTACAACTTTGTAGAAGAAGGTTTTTCCAAATTTCAAAAGAAAAAATGACCGAAATCTACATACAGATGATTTTTAATACCTTCATTCTGATAAAATACTGATAAAATACCTCAACATTAATTCCTTCATTCATATCCACATAAAATAAATATTTCCTTATCATATAAACTAATAATTAATTATTCACAAATAATATTACAGAAACACAATAATAACAACAAGGTCGTTCCCATGAAAGAGGGGGCTTTCCGATAAAAATTTATTCTTATTGGTGCGCAATTAGGTGACCAAACCCCTTTTCTAGACAGAACTTTCTTAGACATTGCAAATAATGCTATCTAATAATATTATTCAAATAATATAAATTATTGATTTGATAATTTAAAATACTGTGCAATGACAATTATTGAATCAATAATATAAAATTTCAACATAGCAATTATTGAATCAATAAAATAAAATATTGAACAGTAATTACTGTAATAATTATTGAGTAGTGACTTCATACGTAAGAATCAATAATTTGTGCAATACCGTGTGCTACTGTGCAACACCGCGTATTACTGTATTTTAACCACCAGGTATTCTAACAGTGTTAACGGTAACAACTACGCCGATATTTATAAAAAATACATATTCGTCGGTTTCTTCATCCGATAATTTTTTGTTATGAGGCCCACAGATGGTTGCGACGTCGTACGAATATTCTCCGACAACAATAAATATTTTATAACCACTTGTTTATTTTAAAAATTTTACATATATTGTGACAACCCCAAAATAGGTCCATTCCATCCAACCTATTCTGAGTCGCCAAATACATGGTACAGAAAATAACTACAACTTTATTACAACAATTGTCGTGCAAAATACAACAACATATATGCTGTGAGTTTGGATACAAATATATACCAACTGTGACTCATGTCCCAACCGTGGACAGCACCTCACAATGACACCTTACATAAAGGTATAGTCAAAAACTGTTTTAAAAATTAGAATCTTTGGGAAGTGCTCAAGGAAACCTTTGTACATGGGAGGCCATGCGTCTAGGTTATGATAGATATCATATGGCCACAGAATTATCCTTGGTTGACCCAATAGACCCCAAAGAAAAACGAGAAGATTACTATCATATTCTTCCCAATGGTGAGTCTTCTCTTGACTTATCATTATCTCCACTGTCTTTAATCGAGAATTATACTTCAAACAAACACCAAGATTATATAGGTAATGCTCGTATATATACTCAACAAGTGGATGAGCACATCCCTGTCTTATGATGACACGAGGTTGTATGTCGTTAGACATCTTGTATAATAGTGGCAAAACACCCTTCCAACGTTGGGTACACCTTACCCTATTGGATTCACCAAATAAAATTACTAAATAAACTTTTCTATACTGCTTCGGGAGAACATCCACAGCTAGAGACCACCGTTCTATTTCCCCGTTACCCTCGCTCGACCCAGCTACACTCTTATTACCTGAAAGGAATTGTGAAGCAAAATGGTGAGCACAACTAGCTCTGTAAAGAATATCATGACTAAAGATAATTAAATTATCAATAGCCTTCATCAATAATAAATCAGAGATTTAGAACATATGGTAAATGATAAAAATTTCAACCATAGTTGCAGCGGAACGAGCAATCCATTAGAAGAGTCAAATAGACTATAAAGTCTATTATCTTCTCCATGTTAAAAATCCATCAACAATATTTTATCCATGTAACATCAATCAACAATTCTGATCCACAATCATATGAATAACTCATAATCATAATTGTGACTCTAAATTTTTCTTCGTACCCAGGACGAAGATATTTTCATCACCTGTCTTTACCTGAAACATCAAAGATCATGGTTATACCAAATCACAATTTCTATTTATAATCATACTAACAATTTCATCTTTGCACTACGGGCCAAAGATATTCCTCAACAGACCATCTTTGCACTACAGGCCAAAGATATTCATCAACAATTCATCTTTTGTACTACAGGCCAAAGATATTCCTCAACAGTTCATATTTGCACTACAGCCAAATATATTCATCAACAGTTCATATTTGCACTACAGGCCAAATATATTAATATCTCAAAGAAATATATAATCATTTCAGAATTTATATAAACAATAATTATAACCATGTTGATCATTTCACCTTTGCACTTAAGCTAAAGATATTCAATTATAAATTCAATGGTCATGATCATACAAGTCAACAATTCAACTTTGCACTACTGACCAAAGAGAACCCATAGTCATGATCATACCAGAAATCTACCCATCTTTACACTCAAGTTAAAGAGAAATATCATCATTAGGGTTATAAAAATGTTATATATGATAATAAAATCAATATAATTAACATATAGATTTAATCTCAAGAGTAATATTCATAAATTAACTACAATTTGGTCAGAAAAAGAAACCAATGTTGTCGTGAATAGTAACTCGTGAATAGTAACTCATGAATAGTAACTCATGAATAGTAAACTCGACACAAAAAGGTAGAAATTCCACAATAAAATACATACCAATATTTCGGTATAATGATATTGAAAGAATAATATTTTTTAAGCTTATAAACAATTTATTTTAATTGTTTACACTTTACTAAATAATGCATTTAATCATCCTAAAATGTCAAACTCATAAGATTTCATCACCAATAACCAAAAACCTTCATATACCTCATATAGGATTCTCAAGCCATAAAATTATATTTTCCAATTTTCTTCCTTCACATAACATATTTAATTCAATTATTCATAACTACTCTATTTTCATTAAAAATACCAAATCAGTTCCAAAAATATTTTTTTCTGGAATTTATCAGAATATAGTCCCATATTGAACATATATTTTTCTCAGAATTTTTAAAATTCATTTACTATTTTTCATATGGCCAAAATCGCCGAATATTTAGACATTTATCATAAATTGTCTTTTTATCCAAAAATTTCAAAATTCACAGAGTACACTGATATTATATAGATGTACTTTCAATAAAAATTTCATCAATTTTGGAGTTAACCACAAGGAATTATAAGCGGTTACTTTTAAAATAGTCTTTTCTCATAAAATTCATAACTCTCAATCTATACATCCAAAAATCACCATTTTTGGACACAACCAAGAAAACTCATCAAAATATCATTTCAAATTTTTTCAGAATTTTTGAAGGTCAGAAAAATTACGAAACTGGAAAATATAACAACCCTTAAAATCCCTTACTATCCCTTACCTCAAAAGTACAGTATTTCTGACTGGATTGCAAAGTCGAAGGAAACTTGCACTGAATAGCAACTCTCAAAGTATCTAAATACTCACAAAATATGCTTCATAATATAGAGAGAGAAAGAGAGAAAGCTTATGTTTCTGGTGTGATTTTCAATTCTAACTTAGCCTTCTATTTATAGGAAAATGTTAGCACGCCGAAGCAGCCTTGACCTGTAACCTGATGGCTTTACCTGCTACTATTTCCACCCACCACATTTGAATAAAAATCTCAGCACATTTCTTCACCAACTAAGAGTGGGGCCCACCAATTCTAGAATTTTCCATCAAAATGATAAACTCCAAAAATTCAATAATTTCTGAACCAGTCATCTCGTAAAATTCATAATAAATCATACGTTCATTTTTAACGGTTCAAAATTTATGGACATATACTCAACTTATATATGTATAACATATCCAAATATCACCACGATCTAACGGTCGGATTAAAAATTATAACCCTCGCAAAATATCTCCAAAACCCTAATTTGATTTTTAATACCTCCGTTCCGACAAAAATACAGATAAAATACATCAACATTAACTCCTTCATTTTTAACCACAAAAATATAGCCCTCATTTATATCCACATAAAATAAATATTTTCTTAGCATATGAATCAATAATTAATTATTCACAAATAATATTATAGAATCACATTTATAACAACCAGGCCGTTCCCAGGAAAGAGGGGGGCTTTCCAATAAAGATTTATCCTTATTGGCGCGCAATTAGGTGACCAAACCTCTCCTTAGACAGAACTTTCTAGACATTGCCAATAATTTTATCTAATAATATTATTCAAATAATGTGAATTATTGATCTGATAATGGGAAATACTGTGCAACAGCAATTATTGAAACAACAATAATATAAAATATCAACGCAGCAATTATTTGAATCAATAAAATAAAATATTGAACAGTAATTACTGTGACAATTATTCAGTAGTGTCTTCCTTCGTAAGAATCAATAATTCAAAAATACTGTGCAAAACCGTGTGCTACTGTGCAACCACGCGTATTACTGTATTTTTAACTACCGGGTATTCCAATAGTATTAACGGTAACAACTACGCCGTTAATTATAAAAACTCAATTTTTGTCGTTATCTTCCCCCGACCATTTTCCGTTATGGGGCCCACAAATAGTTGCGCCGTCGTACGAATATTCCCCAACAGAAAGAATATTCCACGACCAAACGAATATTCCCCGACAAAATGAATATTTTATAACCACTTGCTTATTTTGAAAAATATTCATATAACACCCTTAACTTTAACTTTTTATCAATTTAACCATTTACTAAATAGAAAAATTGAATACTTTTATTTTATAAAATTTGGGGTCTTACATATATCACCCTTAACTTTAAACTTTTGTCAATTTAACTATTTACTGAATAATAATTATAAAAAAAATTGAATACTTCTATTTCATAAAATTCTGGGTCTTACAACAACAACAGTTGCATCTTCAATTTCTAAAAAGGAAAGCTCCATGAATTCCACCCTTTTCGGCAGAGGTCGCTACAAGTTCTGGGCATTGGCCGACATTTTGTTACTCGCTTTTTGGTCAATGCTCACCGACACAGTTTCCCTCCGATGGTCGACCGAAAACCTCAATCGCTTCTCTGACGACCTCCTCACCCCCATCTACGACGATCTCGATGTCCTCATATGTTACCCTTTTCTCCTTTCCTGTGTTGTTTCTAAGTTCTCTCTTTTTTAATCCTACATAACAATTAATGGAGAATATATTGATCCACCTCTACACCTTCACTTTTTTCATAGTGCAGTTGATAACCAAACCTTCACACCAAAGTAACCAAACCGTCATACCAAGGTAACAAAACCTCAGTACCATGCAAGGTAACCAATCCACATCCACACTTGCAGTTTTTTCATAGTGCAGTTGGTAGCCAAACATTTATACTAAGGTAACCAATTCAGCGTTATTAGGTTACCAATTTATTTTGAATGTGATGCAGTTGGTAGCCAAACCTTCATGCAGTAGGTAGCCAAACCTTTATACCAAGGTAACCAATTCAGTTTTATTAAGTTACCAATTTAATTTGAATGTGATGTAGTTGGTAGCCAAACCTTTATGCAGTTGGTTGCCAAACTTTCAAACCAAGGTAACCAATTCATACTGCAGGTGTGGAGGTAGATTGGTTACCTTGGTATAAAGGTTTGGTTACCTTGGTATAAAAGTTTGGTTACCTTGGTTCGAAAGTTTGGTTATCAACATTACATTACACATCACTCTCTTATCTCTCTTTCCTATACAGTGTTCTTATTTTCTTTTGGACATGAAATTGGAATTGAAATTTTTGGACATGAATAAATTGTGAAAATTCAAATATTCACCTCCTTTCTACATCCCATCGACCATTTTGTGGTTAACTCTCGCTCTGTCTCACCAGCGAAGGGGGATGAGGAAGATGACATTGTCAAACTTTCAGTGTCTGGCTAATCTAAACAGCTTTGGGCCATACTACATTCTCTGAATTTGAATTTTTGAATTTGAATTTGAATTTATTTTTTTGTTGTTAGATCCCAGATATTTGAATTTGAATTATTAATTATGGTAGTTATTTATCTTTGATTTTAGGTTTCTTTATTAATATGAATTGCGTTATTTTTATAATTATTTTGTAGATGTACTAATAGTGTAATTACTTACTAAATGTTGTATATTATTGTAAAGGACCCAAATAAATTTTTGCATACTTTTCAGTTGCTTATTGTTAAATGTGACAGATTTTTTCATGTAGTTAATTGCCATTTTCTTTTTAATATTTGATCCATTTTCCCCTAGCCTTGACTTTTTATACCTCCTCCCTTGGTCCTAAAAAAGGTGTACTACTTTGTGTTGAAGATTTGTACATATAATTAACAATACATACACATGACATAATTTTTTTCCTTAATAATAAAGTTTAGTCATTAAAATTAGAGAAAGATTGTTACAACATTATAATATTGCCAAGTACAAAACCTAAATAATTTTATTTGAATAGTCGACATAAATATAATAGTATAGTACACAACTTAATTATTTTAAAATTATATAAAAATGTTGGAGGGAGTATTTCCTAAGAAAGTTACCATGATGATTTTTCGGAGAAGAGAGAGAAAAGAACATAGAGACATGGAGACCATGTTGATTGTTTTATCATTGATTTGTTGATCAAATTTGTTTCAAAAAGAAAGACAATTCTCCTAATATAATGCTGCGGGTGGGTGGTAAAGAAAGTACTGTCCTAATTAATTCAACTAGATAGCTAGCTTATTTTTTGTTCAAAATCAAACAAAGTTTGACTTTAAACTGCAAACCACTCGAAATTAAGTCTAACGAATTCACGTGAAATTATTATTTTACAAAATAAATCTTAACTTCAAATTAATCCTGAAGTTGTAATCCTAAATGTTAAAAGCATAAAATTTATTCACATTCCAATATCCAAAATAACTTTTATTATATACTAGCTTAGTACTGTTGTGGTAAAATTAATATAACATCAAGAAAGTGAAGATATATAAGGTAATCAACTATCTTTGATCTAACTAATTAAGTACTAATGGTGATTTCAGCTTGGGGAATCAGTACTATATTATGCTGTTGAAATATATGTTGTCGCCACTTACTTATGCTCCCAAGCTAGTGCTATTCATACCAAATTAATTTATATATATATATATATATATATATATATATATATATATATATATATATATATATAGTTCGGATCTTAAGCTAACTCCTTATTCAACTCACCCGGGCTCACCTCCCCTTTAGCGACGGACTCGGTGACGGCTCGGTCATACAACCGTCGTCTATACTTTTAGCGACACTATATGTTGTCCATCGCTAAAAGTATAGACGACAGTTGTATGACCGAACCGTCGCCAGGTCCGTCGCTAAAGGGAGGTGAGCTTGGGTGAGTTGGATAAGGGGTGAGCTTAAGATCCGGACCGTGTATATATATATATATATATATATATATATATATAGAGAGAGAGAGAGAGAGAGAGGTAAATGAGTAGAGACACACCTAGCTATGTAGCTAGTGATGACTTAATTCTCTCCTTCAAAAAAATTCAAAATTAACAAAGCAGCTGGTTATATATCCTCTTCTTCATCCTGAGAGAGAGAGAGAGAATTTTTGACATGGACCCATAAATTGGTTGGACAGTCTGAAAAGAATGTAACATGGAGGATATGGAATAGCTTAGTACTATATATTATACTACATTGTTACAAACTATTAACTATATACCATACAAATGATATATGCTCATTCCCATCAATCACAACCTTCCACTGGCGGGTCCCTTGTAACAAAACTCTTGGAATAAAGTAGTCCATTAACTCATTCTTAAGTCTTAAATGAAAAAATAAAATAAAAATTTATCTGTATAAGGAAAAGGTCCAAAAATACTTCTGACATTTATCTCGATATCCAACGTGCATCCTATACTTTTTTCTTCCTTCCAAAAATGCCTATAACGTTGTAAATTCCAGATCAACTGTGCCCCTGCTCCTAACGGACATATCACCTAGTCGAACAGATGTTAAAATCACTTTGATGCGGCTGACACGTGGGCATATTTTGATGACGAGGCATAACATGACTATTGTATTATATTGCAAAAACAAACAACCGCTAAAAGACACCCATACCGCCCAACTCTTTCACTCTCATCTTTTCTCTTTTTCTTTCTGGTAAAAAAGCTTACTCTTCTTCCCTCCCCCCTGCCCACTTCATTAAACAAAAGCTCCTTCTCATCTTTT
This sequence comes from Panax notoginseng, assembly GCA_016801055.1. Lineage (NCBI taxonomy): Eukaryota > Viridiplantae > Streptophyta > Magnoliopsida > Apiales > Araliaceae > Panax > Panax notoginseng. The sequence goes on along the minus strand of CM029013.1, from coordinate 60,383,393 downwards.
TTCTTACCTTTTTCTCTCTATACAAAGTTCATTTTTGAAGCTTTTGTATTCTGGCTATCCCAACAATGGAAGCAAGTATTGGAGAAGTGCTGGAGTTAGAAGTACAGACATTTCAGTAGTCGGAGACATCCGGTGGCGGAATCATAATGTTTTTAGAGTGGGGTCAAAATATATCAGTAAAAAAAATTATTTATTGACGCTTGGAATGCTTCTTTTGGCTGTACGACTGAGAGGAGGCAACTGTATCCTGCGACTCTACATAATTTGAAAAGGTCTCAAAATTTTGATCAATATCAAAATTTATGTAGAAATATTATTATTTTTTATTTCATGTAGAAATACGTGAGAGTGATTCATATAGAAATATTATTATTTTTATATGAAAATATCAATTTTCTATATAGAACAAAAAAAATTAATCTAGAAAGAAATCAACAGAGAGAGTCTCTAAAATAAATTCATGATGTTAAAAAATATAAAATATTTATAGAAAATAATTTGGTAAATAAAGAACTTGATTTTTGTGATCATTCTTCAACCTCAAGTAGCGACCTAGATTTGATTGTGTTTTAAGTTCTTTCATTTGAATTTCATTGTAAAATAAAATTTATTCTATTTTTTAATTTATGGAGCGCATGTAAAATCGAATTTCCTCTAATTATTATTTTAAATAATAAGGTGTTAATTTGATATAATGCTTTGGTTATGGGTGAAATGTGCAAATTTTATAAAATAAGCAAGTGGTTATAAAATATTCATTGTTGTCGGGGAATATTCGTTTGGTCGTAAAATATTCTTGCTGTCGGGGAATATTCGTACGATGGCGCAGCCATTTGTGGGCCCCATAACGAAAAATGGTCGGATGAAAAAAATGACAAGTTTGAGTTTTTATAAATAACGGCGTAGTTATTACCGTTAACACTGTTGAAATACCCGGTGGTTAAAATACAGTGATACGCGTGGTTGCACAGTAGCACACGGGATTGAACAGTATTGTTGAATTATTAATCCTTACGTAAGAAGGCACTACTCAATAATTGTTACAGTAATTACTGTTCAATATTTTATTTTATTGATTCAATAATTGCTACGTTGATATTTTATATTATTGTTGTTTCAATAATTGTCACTGCACAGTATTTCTCATTATCAAATCAATAATTCATATTATTTGAATAATATTATTAGATAGCATTGTTGGCAATGTCTAAGGAAGTTCTATCTAGGAAAGGGGTTTGGTCACCTAATTACGCGCCAGTAAGGAGAAATCCTTATCAGAAAGCACACTCTTTCCTGGGAACGACATGGTTGTTATAATTGTGATTCTGTAATATTATTTGTAAATAATTAATTATTAATTTATATGATAAGAAAATATTTATTTTTATGTGGATATAAATAAAAGAATTAATGCTGAGGTATTTTATCAGAATTTTATTAAAATAGAGGTATTAAAAATCGTCCGTATGTAGATTTTTGGCATTTTCTGTTTGGAATTTGAAAAAACTTTCTTCTACAAAGTTGTAGAGAATTAAATTTCCTATAAAATGGACATTAAATTCGTATTTTCCTGATAAAAGGGCTATTAATTATGAATGATTGAAGTTGTTGATTATTGTTTAAATTTAAAATATTTTGAAAATTTTTAAAAATGGGTGGGCCCCACTTTTGGTTGGTGAGAAATGTACTAAAATTTTAATTCAAAAGTGGTGTACGTGAATAGTAGCAGGTAAAGCCATCAGGTAGCAGGTTAGTCTGCTTTGGCGTTCTAGTATTTTTTTATAAATAGGGTGCTTAGTTAGAATTGAAAATCACACCAGAATCATAAGCTTTCTCTCTCTCTATATTATCCAGCGTATTTTTGTGAGTATTTAGATACTTTAAAAGTTACTATTCAGTATAAATACTGTTCTTTTGAGGTAAGGGATGCTATTTTTTTCGTAAATGATGTTATTTCTTTTAATATCATTATACCGAAATATTGGTATAAATTTTATTATGAAATTTTTACCTTTTCATGTCGAGGTTACTATTCACGTATACGGCACTATTCACGAATACGGTACTATTCACGAGTACTATTCACGAAGTATGATTTTTCTTATGAAATTTCTACCTTTTCGTGTCGGGGTTACTATTCACGAATACGGCACTATTCACATAAAAATTAAATGTTCTTTTCTTTGTCCAAGTTATTTATTATGGTTACTATCTTTGATTGTTTCCATGTTTTGATATTCATTTTTAAAATTTTGCTCCACAATTGATTATTATGGAATATTTTTAAACTTGGATAAACTAAAGTACGAATCACTAATATTTGATCTTTTATCTCACTGAATTCATTTTTTTAAGATATTTTTCATTATCCTCAGTCCTAAATGTTAATATAACTGAATATCTTTGGCCTGTAGTGTAAAGATTAATGATTACCTGATGAATATCTTTGGCCCGTAGTGCAAAGATGGATAGGTGTTGAGATGAACATGACTAACTGGTGATACAAATGAATATCTTTGGCCCGTAGTGCAAAAATGAATATTTGATTCAAAATGTATATTGATTGATGTTACAGGGATAAAATATTGATGATGGTCTTTTAAATTCATAGATGATAGTAGATTTTATTCTCTACTTAACTCTTCTAATGAATTATTATTTTCGCTGTGAATATTTGTTCTACATTATCTTAGTCATAATATGTAAGACCCCGAATTTTATGAAATAAAAGTATTCAATTTTTCTTATAATTACTATTCAGTAAATGATTAAATTGATAAATGTTAAAGTTAAGGGTGATATATGAATTTTTTTTTTAAAATACACAAGTGGTTATAAAATATTCATTGTTGTCGGGGAATATTCGTTTGGTCGTGAAATATTCTTTCTGTCAGGGAATATTTGTACGACGGCGCAGACATTTATGGGCCCCATAACAGAATAACGGTCGGATGAAGAAAACGACAAATTTGAGTTTTTATAAATAACGGCCCGATTGTTACCGTTAACACTGTTGGAATACCCGGTGGTTAAAATACAGTAATACGCGTTATTGCACAGTAGCACACGGTATTGCACAGTATTTTTGAAATTATTGATTCTTACGTAAGAAGGCACTACTGAATAATTGTCACAGTAATTACTGTTCAATATTTTATTTTATTGATTCAATAATTGCTGCGTTGATATTTTATATTATTGTTGTTTCAATAATTGTCACTGCACAGTATTTCCCAATATCAGATCAATAATTCATATTATTTGATTAATATTATTAGATAACATTATTGGCAATGTCTAGAAAGATCTGTCTAAGAAGAGGTTTGGTCACCTAATTGCGCGCCAGTAAGGAGAAATCCTTATCGGAAAGCCCCCTCTTTTCTGGGAACGCACTGGTTGTCATAAATGTGATTCTGTAATATTATTTGTGAATAATTAATTATTGATTCATACGATAAGGAAATATTTATTTTATGTGGATATAAATGAGGGATATATTTTTGTGGTTAAAAATGAAGTAGTTAATGTTGAGGTATTTTATCTGTATTTTTGTCGGAACGGAGGTATTGAAAATTAAATTAGGGTTTTTAAGATATTTTGCGAGGGTTATAATTTTTAATCCGACCATTGGATCGTGGTAATATTTGGATATGTTATACATATATAAGTTGAGTATATTTCCACAAATTTTGAACCGTTAAAAATGAACGTATGGTTTGTTATGAATTTTACGAGATGACTGGTTCAGAAATTGTTGAATTTTCGGAGTTAATCATTTTGGTGGAAAATTCTAGAATTGGTGGGCCCCACTCTTGGTTGGTGAAGAAATATGCTGAGATTTTTATTCAAATGTGGTGGGTGAGAATAGTTGTGACGCCCCCAAAATAGGTCCAATCCATCCAACCCATTCTGAGTCGCCAAATACATGGTACAGAGAATAACTACAACTTTATTATTACAATTGTCGTGCAAAATACGACAACACATATACAGTGAGTTTAAATACAAATATTGTCATCTAGACAGTATTCATACTCAACTAAGAACTCATTATACTTATTGATACACTATTTTACAAAATAGTGAGGACTACTAAAACAACTATCTTGAACCATCATTCCACACCCCGACTAGTACTCGCTACATTCTCGCCTCCTGAGAAGAAAATGGAACAACAAGGAAAAGGGTGAGCTCAACTAGCCCAGTAAAGAAGATTATGACTAAGATAATATACAACAAATTATCGTTAGTCTTCAACAGGGAAAAATTTAATAGAATACAATAGACAACAAGTTTTAAATCAATATTCGCAGCGGAAATTAATAATTCATAGAAGAGTTACGTAGAGAATGAAATCTATGATTATCTATGAATTTAAAAGTCCATCATCAACATTTTATCCCTGTAACATCAATCAATAAATATCTTGAATCAAATAGTCATCTTTGCACTACAGGCCAAAGATATTCATCAGTTGGTCATGTTCACCTCAACACCTGTTCATCTTTGCACTACTGGCCAAAGATATTCATCAGAAATCATTAATCTTTGCACTACAGGCCAAAGATATTCAATTATATCATCATTTAGGACTAAGGATGATGAAAAATGTTTTAAAAGAAACGAATCCAGTGAAACAAAATAATAAATATTAAGGATTCGTATTTCAACTATTCCATGTCCAAAAATACCTCATAAATAATCATAGTGGAGTAAAATTCAAGAATGATCAAAACATGGATACAATCAAAGCTAGTATCCAGAATAGATATTTTGGAGGAAAAGAAGAAAATTTCATTTTTCGATGAATAGTAACTCGTGAATAGTAACTCGTGAATAGTAACTCATGAATAGTAATCCCGACATGAAAAGTTCTAAATTTGATAAAAAGTTCAGATCAATACTTCGGCATAATGATATTGAAAAAAATAATATCATTTAAGAAGAAATAACATCTCTTACCTCAGCAAAAACAGTACTTCTAGTTGAAACACCGGATATAGGCTATAACTTGAACTTGCACCGTATAGCAATACTCAAAGTATTAGAATACTCACAAGAATACGCTCACTAATATAGAGAGAGAAAGAGAGAGAAGATCTCAGTTTCTGGTGTGATTTTCAATTCTAACCTAAGCACCCTATTTATAGGAAAATGCTTAGAACACCAAAGTAGAAAATTAAATATAATATTAATATAATTATACAAATTTTCCTTAGCCCACCTTTGGTCAAAAACACCAGCCACACATGTTAATGATGTCCAACAAAATACAAAAAACGTTTTTCTCCAAACTAATAAATAAAACTTCCAAAAATCAATTATTTCGGAACTTCAGAACTTCAATAATTCATAATAAATAGCCCTTTTATCAGAAAATTCGAATCTCGCGAGTTTTTATAGAAAATTCAATTATCTACAACTTTGCAGAAGAAAGTTTTTCCAAATTTCAAACAGAAATTGACCGAAATCCACAAACGGGAGATTTTACAGTCAATAATAAATTTTCGGTCAAGAATTGTATCCACCAACACACAAAACATGTGTTAATCATTTAATGTCACAAAAATACTCTTCCTCCTTATATACTCATATATCACACATTTATTGTAAAAATATCACCATCAATATATTATTAAAATAATATATTTAAATGAATTATTTTAATAAAATATTAATTTTCAACAATTGTCACATTAAAAATTTTCTCCATCTATATCCACATAAAATCAATATTTTCCTCATCATATAAATCAATAATTAATTATACACAAATAATATTACAGAATCACAGTACTGGCAACTAGGTCGTTCCCAAGAAAGAGGGGGCTTTCCAATAAGGATCTCTCCTTACTGGCGCGCAATTAGATGACCAAACCTCTCCTTAGACAGAACTTTCTAGACATTGCCAATAATGTTATCTAATAATATTATTCAGATAATATGAATTATTATTCCGATAATAGAAAATACTGTGTAGTGACAATTATTAAAACAACAGTAATATAAAATATCAACGCAGCAATTATTGAATCAATAAAATACAATATTGAACAGTAATTACTGTAACAATTATTGAGTAGTGCCTTCTTACGTAAGAATCAATAATTGGTGCAATACCGTGTGCTACTGTGCAACAATGCGTATTACTGTGTGTTTAACCACCGTGTATTCCAACGGTATTAACGGTAACAACTACGCCGTTATTTATAAACAACTTGTTTTTGTCGTTTTCTTCATCCAATCGCTTTCTGTTATGGGGCCCACAAAAGACTGCGCCGTCGTACGAATATTCTCCGACAGTAAGAATATTCCACGACCAAGCGAATATTCCCCGACAACAATGAATATTTTATAACCACCTGCTTATTTAAAATATTTGCGCATTTTACCCATAACTAACCACATTAATCAAATCAACCCTTACTATTTCAGAATAATAAATAGAGGAAATTAAATTTCATTTATCAATAATTTGGGGTCTTACAACCTCCCCTCCTTATGAAATTTCGTCCTCGAAATTGACGTACGTACCTGATATTTCGAAAAGGTGAGGATACCTCGCTTTTATTTCCGTTTCCAACTCCCAGGTCATTTCCTCAGTAGCATGGTTTCTCCACAAAACTTTAACTTGTGGTATGACCTTCGTGCGTAGGACATGCTCCTTCCTATCCAGGATCTTGACAGGTACCTCCTCGTACGTTAAGTCTTCGGCTATCTCGTCTGGTTCTAACTCAATAACGTGATTTGGGTCTTTCACATATTTACGAAGCATAGATATGTGAAAAACGTTATGAACACGAGACATGCTTGGAGGTAACGCGAGTCTATAGGCCACATTTCTTACTCGGTCAAGAATCTGAAATGGACCAATAAATCGTGGATTGAGCTTTCCTCTCTTTCCGAATCTTGTAACTCCCTTCCATGGAGTAACTCGCAACAATACATGATCCCCAATATCAAATTTCACGTCCTTTCGATGAAGATCCACATAACTCTTTTGTCGATCCTGTGCCGTTTGTATACGTTGTCGAATCGTTTGGATCTTTTCTGTAGTCATTCGTACCAACTCTGATCCCAACAACGTTGCTTCTCCCACCTCATCCCAACATACTGGAGAGCGACACTTTCGTCCATACAATGCTTCAAATAGAGCCACACCTATACTTGCCTGATAACTGTTATTGTAGGAAAATTCCACCAATGGTAGGTACTTATCCCAACTCCCTTTGAAATCTAGGACACAAAGTCTTAATAGATCTTCAAGAGTTTGAATAGTCCTCTCTGATTGTCCGTCCGTTTGAGGATGATAAGCTGAACTAAATCGTAAATCCGTGCCTATAGCTTTTTGCAAGCTAACCCAAAATCTTGAAGTGAATCTTGGGTCACGATCCGAAACTATAGATACTGGCATGCCATGCAACCTCACAATCTCATTCACGTACATACTAGCAAGACGTTCAAGGGAATAAGTCTCCCGTATCGGAAAGAAATGAGCAGACTTGGTTAATCTATCAACAATCACCCAAATAGCATTTATGCCTTGAGAAACCGTGGGAATACCCATTACGAAATCCATGGTAATGTATTCTCACTTCCATTTCAGAATCTCAAGTGGTTTCAATGGACCCTTTGGCACTTGATGCTCCGCCTTTACATGTTGACAAGTTAAACACCTCGAAATAAACTTTGCAATCTCTCTCTTCATATCGTTCCACCAAAATGTATGTCAAAGATCACGATACGTCTTGGTACTTCTAGGATGAATTGAAAATGGTGTATTGTGTGCCTCCATCATGATCTTGTACTTCAAATCAGAATTGTTAGAAACACAAAGTCTGGAGTAGACTCGAAGTATTCCTTCTTCATCGATTCTTGCTTCCGAAATAGCACCTTCTTGTACTTTCTTCTTCATACGCATCAGCTCCCGGTTTGTGGCTTAAGCAACTTTAACTTTATCGATTAAAGTTGATTCTACGCGTATACTTGACATCATCGCACTCGTTCCTGCATATGATCTTCAACTCAATGCGTCAGCTACCACGTTTTTTTTAGGATGGTATGATCGAAATCTTTCAACAGCTCGAGCCAACGTCGGTGTCGCATGTTGAATTCTTGGAAGCTCTTCTCGCATTCCTCGGTCCATTCGAAGTTTGTATCTTTTTGAGTCAGCTGAGTTAATGGAGTAGCGATTCGAGAAAATCCTTTTACGAATCTCCGATAATAACCAAAAAGTTACGTATGTCGATTACTGACTTAGGTTGCTCTCAACTGTGACTCATATCCCAATCTTGGATAGCACGTCACAATGACACCTATCAGTTTACTACCGCACGAATATGGCGTCCCCTACGGAGAGTCTGGATTCAGTGCATTCCACAAAGGAAGTCACCAGATAAAGGCTCGGTTATCAACTTCTATAGTTGGGTTTTTAACTCATGAAGTTCAATAGGAGCCATTCGATATGAGATTTTAGAAATGGATTTTGTACCGGGTTCAAAGTCGATACAAAATTCAATATCACGCTCTGGGAGTAAGCCAAGAAATTCTTCAGGAAATACATCAGGGATTTACTAACAATAGAAATACCATTCAAATCTGACATATTTTTGTTCAAGTCCATAACATATCTAAGAAAGCTTGACATCCGTTTTTCAATAAACGAATGACTTTACGGCTTGATATGAAAGAGTTTGACTTCAATGGTTTGGTTGCTTGAATTTGAATAACAGGTTGCTTAGAAATATGAAAACTAACAACCTTACAAAAGAAATCAATTTGGCATGATGAGTAATTAACCAATCGATCCCTAAAATCACATCAAAAGCAAGTATCTTTAAAGAGATAAGGTCAACAGGTAATGTGATGGTGCCAACTTGGATCAAACAAGATTTATAAACAGTGGATGCAACGAAAGTTTCTCCTAACGGAGTTTCAACAGATAAGTCAAAGTCTAATTTTCTCCGGAGTCAATTTTAAACGTTGAGTATAAGCAGGAGAGATAAATGAATGGGTAGAATCGGTATCTAATAAGGTATAGACTTCGCAAAAATTTATAATTAACTAACCCGTGCTAACTTCGTTCGGGTTCCTCGCATTCTGACCAGTCACGAAAAACGCTCTTCCAGGAACCGTTGACTTTGACTTTTCTAGGACAACTTTTTGAGTCACCACCCCCGTTGGACTTGGTTTCGCTACAGTGAAATCTCGAGCGATATGTCCTTCCTTTTCACAGTTATAACATACCTTAAACTGTTGTGGACAGTTTGGGCTGATATGTCCTTCTTTTCCGCACTTATAGCATATGACCGGTGGTCGTTCTCCTCCCTTGGAACCAGTTGCTGCTGGTGCTGACGTCTTCGTATTATCATTATTGAATCTCCTCTTTTTAAAATCTCCTCCCGACTCGCTTCTTCTATTTTCATGGCCACGATTACCACCAGAGTGGTTGCCGTTCTTGTCCGTATTCTTCTTTCTCCGCTGGTTATCATTGTTCTGATGACTGCTGTCACCGGTATGATCCTGGTTGTGGTCCCTCGATTGACCGTACTCGTTATCTCGCTCTAATAATTGAGCCCTGTTGACAACATTTGAATAGAGAGAAAATTTATGAGAAATAAGATATTGACGTATGCCGGGTTTCAAACCTCTCAGAAACATCCGCGTCATACGTTCCTCATTCTCCACCAAATGAGGTGCAAACCTGGACAACTCTGCAAATTTCGCCTCGTACTGGGACACCGTCATGTTATTCTGCTCCAGTCTAATAAACTCTACCTCCTTCATATGACGAATACTTTCAGGAAAGTACTTGTCATTGAATAGTTTCTGAAATGTCTCCCAAGACATGCTGAGTGCGGCTGGATGGGTACGCTTCACAGACTCCCACCAGTAGTCTACCTCACCGAGGAACATAAAGGTGGCGAATGGAACCTTCTGTTCCTCCGCGCATCCCAAGACATCGAATATCTTGGTAATTTGCTTGACCCACGTTTCCGCCATGATCGGATCCGGCTTTCCCTTAAATTCTGGTGGTCCCAACTCTTTAAACTGCTTGGCTGTGACCAGCTGTGCGTTGCCATTGTTTCTTCCTATATTTTGAACAGGAATCTCCTTCATCTGGTTTTGCATGAACCGTAAAAAGCTTCTAAATATCTTATCGTTCATCGTCTGCTCAGTGGTGTTGTTCACAGGAGGAACATTGCCGGCCTGTTGCACGTTCTCCTCGTTGGTGAGTATAGGCATCTCCACCGTCTCATTTACTCCACTGTTAACATTCTCAGTCGACATTCTCAAATACTGCCATAAAATAAGGGTTAATTTAATAAATTAACATATCACATAATATCCCTATATTATGACTGACCAACAAATAAGCTTAGGTAGGACACACTAGCGAAGGATTTACTCGTCTCTCTCCTCCTAGTTCTATTCCCCGATCTCCGCCAGAGATCATATCCCTAAGCTCTGATACCAACTGTGACGCCCCCAAAATAGGTCCAATCCATCCAACCCATTCTGAGTCGCCAAATACATGGTACAGAGAATAACTACAACTTTATTATTATAATTGTCGTGCAAAATACGACAACACATATACTGTGAGTTTAAATACAAATATTGTCTCTAGACAGTATTCATACTCAAATAAGAACTCATTATACTTATTGATACACTATTTTACAAAATAGTGAGGACTACTAAAACAACTGTCTTGAACCATCATTCCACACCCCGACTAGTACTCGCTACATTCTCGCCTCCTGAGAAGAAAATGGAACAACAAGAAAAAGGGTGAGCTCAACTAGCCCAGTAAAGAAGATTATGACTAAGATAATATACAACAAATTATCGTTAGTCTTCAACAGGGAAAAATTTAATAGAATACAATAGACAACAAGTTTTAAATCAATATTCGCAGCAGAAATTAATAATTCATAGAAGAGTTACGTAGAGAATGAAATCTCCGATTATCTATGAATTTAAAAGCCTATCATCAACATTTTATCCCTGTAACATCAATCAATAAATATCTTGAATCAAATAGTCATCTTTGCACTACAGGCCAAAGATATTCATCAGTTGGTCATGTTCACCTCAACACCTGTTCATCTTTGCACTACGGGCCAAAGATATTCATCAGAAATCATTAATCTTTGCACTACAGGCCAAAGATATTCAATTATATCATCATTGTAAGACCCCAACTTTTATAAATAAAGATGAATTTTCTATAAATATCATTTTTGAATATTATGGAGTTAATTTGATATAATGTTATAGTTGTGGGTAATATTTATAAATTTTGCAAAGTAAGCAAGTTGTTATAAAATATTCGTTTGGTCGGAGAATATTCTTTTTGTCGGGGAATATTCGTACGACGGCACAATCATTGGTGGACCCCACAACGGAATTATTGTCGGATTGAGAAAACGACAGAATTATCTTTCTATGAAAATAACGGCTGAGGTGTTACCGTTAAAACCGTTAAAACTGTTGAACTACTCGGTAGTAAAAGTACAGTAATACGCGTGGTTGCATAGTAGCACACGGTATTGATTATTGATGCTTACGTCAGAAGTCACTCAGCTATACTCAATTATTGCTACAGTAATTGCTGCATCATATCTCTTAAATTATTGTCATAGTATCATCTGTATAATATGTTATATTATTAAATCAATAATTGAGACGTTGTGGTAAGTTTGGTTATTTTATGAGGGGGCCATATGTCATCATCTAAGAGTCTCTTCGTCAATAGTAATTACCGTCGTCAATAGTAATTACCTTCGTCAATAGTATTTACCTTGGTCAATAGTAATTACTTTCGTCAATAGTAGTTGTCCCTTCAATATTACCAAGAGTCATTTGACCCTTCGTTAAGACCAAGAGCCACCCTCAGTTTTTCTATAAATAGAGGCCTAGGGCTTCATTATTTTACACGAATTCATTCAAGCTATAGAGAGAGAAAGTATAGAGAGAATAAGAGAGAGAGAGAATAAAAGTATTCTGCTACATCACTTTTCCAATATTCAGTTCTTTTAAGGTAGGGAATATTATTTCTTTTATATTCATGAAGAGAACTTCTGTTATTCCATTTGTTATTATTCTGTTGGAATAACCAGTATACGCGGTCTACCCTATACTTGGTGACATTCTTCTATTATTCTGTTGGAACATCATGTCTGTGTGTTTTACACCGGACCTGGTTCCGTTTTTATTATTATTCTGTTGGAACATCCTGTCTGTGTATTTTACACCGGACCTGGTTCCGTCTTGTTATTATTCTGTTGGAACATCCTGTCTGTGTGTTTTACACCGGACCTGGTTCCGTCTTGTTATTATTCTGTTGGAACATCCTGTCTGTGTGTTTTACACCGGACCTGGTTCCATTATTTATTATCCTGTCGGAATATCCTGTCTGTGCGTTTACGTCGGACCTGGTTCCATTATTTAATATTCTGTTGGAATAACCTGTCTGTGCGGTCTATCGCATGCATGGTGATTTCTTTTGTTATTCCATTCTTTATTATACTCAGTTGGTTAAGTTTTGACTTCTATACTCCATGAAATTTGTGGAATATCCTTGATAGTTGCGTTTCATCCAGTATCTTTTCAAGAAAATATTCTTCTAACCATTCTTGAATTTTACTCCACAATGCAGTATCATGTTGACAATTTGGACGTTGTTAATTCCTGGATAAATTAATTCTTGAACTTGTTTTATTGAATTCTTATATCATTGTCATCATCCTCATGTTTATAAAATGTTGAAAGTCATCTGTGGCCTGTAGTGCATAGATGAACTTGGTATGATTATGACCAGGGATTATTCGGTATAATCATGACCGTAATGTTACAAATGATGTGGTAAAAGTCCTCATTGGCCCGTAGTGCATTGATGGACAGTTGTTGGCATGATCATGACCATTAATGAATATACGAATATCCTTGGCCGTAGTGCAGGGGTGATTCGATGATGTGGATTATTTTATTAAGCTGAGTCCCAGCGATCGCAGTGTTGAAAAACCTTTTAAATCATAAAAGATAGTAGAGTTTATTTTCTACTTGACTCTTTTAATGGATTGCTTGTTCTGCTGCAGTTAAACTTGATGTCTATTATATTTTATCAGTTTAACATTGTTGAAGGCAAATGATAATTTATTCTGCATTATCTTAGTCATAATATTTCTTACTGGGCTAGTTGAGCTCACCCTTTCTTTCACTGTTCTCTTCAGGAAATGAGAACGTAGCTGGGGCAAGTCGGGGAACGGAGTGATGGTCCGAATGATAGTATTAGTTAGTAGTCCTCACTATTCTATGTAATGGTGTGTTAATAAATGTAATGAGGACTCCTTTTGAGTATGAATACTCTCTGGAAGATAATATTTGTATTCAAACTCACAGTTTATGTTTTGTCGTATTGTACACGACAGTTGTATTAATCAGTTGTATTTGTATTCTGTACTATGTATCTGACGACCCAAGATGGGTGATGTATACCTAATTTTGGGGGCGTCACAGTTGGTATCAGAGCTTAGGGATATGATCCCTGGCTAAGATGTGAGAATAGAACTAGGAGGGGAGAGACGGGGAATTCCTTCGCTAGTATGACATACCTAAGTTTATTTGCATGGTATTTAATTGGTCGGTCATAATATAAGGATAATATATGACATATCAATTAATTTTTATTTTGTGGCAGTATCTGAAAATGGCATCTGAGAACGTTGAGAATAGCAATGGAGCACAGACGACTGTTGATTCACCACATATCAATAATCAGGATAATGTGCATCAGGAAGGCGTCAATCCTCATGCAAACAACAACACTGACCAAATGATGAATGATCAAATGTTCAGAGGCTTTATGCAATTCATGCAACAACAGTTATCAAGCAAGTATTGGCATGGCTCCATTCGAAGCATTGTATGGAAGAAAATGTCGTTCTCCAGTATGCTGGGATGAGGTGGGCGAAGCAACGTTGTTGGGACCGGAGTTGGTACGTATGACTACAGAAAAGATTCAAACGATCCGACAACGTATAAAAACCTCACAAGATCGACAAAAGAGTTATGCTGATCTTCATCGAAAGGACGTGGAATTTGATGTAGGAGATCATGTGTTCTTACGTGTTGCTCCATGGAAAGGAGTTACGAGATTTGGAAAGAGAGGAAAGCTAAATCCTCGATTCATCGGTCCATTTTTAATCCTCGATCGAGTAGGAACTGTGGCTTATAGACTCGCTTTACCGCCAAGTATGTCTCGTGTTCATAACGTTTTCCACATATCAATGTTACGCAAATATGTGGAAGACCCGAACCACATTATTGAGTTAGAGCCGGACGAAATAGCGGAGGATTTGACGTATGAAGAAGTTCCTGTTCAAATCTTGGATAAGAAGGAACATATTCTACGCTCCAAGGTTATACCTCAAGTTAAAGTTTTGTGGAGAAACCACGATGTTGAGGAAATGACTTGGGAGTTAGAATCAGAAATGAAATCAATGTATCCTTACCTCTTCGACATACCAGGTACGTACCCTAATTTCGAGGGCGAAATTTCATAAGAAGGGGAGGTTGTAAGACCCCAACTTTTATAAATAAAGATGAATTTTCTATAAATATCATTTTTGAATATTATGGAGTTAATTTGATATAATGTTATAGTTGTGGGTAATATTTATAAATTTTACAAAGTAAGCAAGTTGTTATAAAATATTCATTTGGTCGGAGAATATTCTTTTTGTCGGGGAATATTCGTACGACGGCACAATCATTGGTGGACCCCACAACGGAATTATTGTCGGATTGAGAAAACGACAGAATTATCTTTCTATAAAAATAACGGCTGAGGTGTTACCGTTAAAACCGTTAAAACTGTTGAACTACTCGGTAGTAAAAGTACAGTAATACGCGTGGTTGCATAGTAGCACACGGTATTGATTATTGATGCTTACGTGAGAAGTCACTCAGCTATACTCAATTATTGCTACAGTAATTGCTGCATCATATCTCTTAAATTATTGTCATAGTATCATCTGTATAATATGTTATATTATTAAATCAATAATTGAGACGTTGTGGTAAGTTTGGTTATTTTATGGGGGGCCATATGTCATCATCTAAGAGTCTCTTCGTCAATAGTAATTACCGTCGTCAATAGTAATAACCTTCGTCAATAGTATTTACCTTGGTCAATAGTAATTACTTTCGTCAATAGTAGTTGTCCCTTCAATATTACCAAGAGTCATTTGACCCTTCATTAAGACCAAGAGTCATTTGACCCTTCGTTAAGACCAAGAGCCACCCTCAGTTTTTCTATAAATAGAGGCCTAGGGCTTCATTATTTTTCACGAATTCATTCAAGCTATAGAGAGAGAAAGTATAGAGAGAATAAGAGAGAGAGAGACTAAAAGTATTCTGCTACATCACTTTTCCAATATCCAGTTCTTTTAAGGTAGGGAATATTATTTCTTTTATATTCATGAAGAGAACTTCCGTTATTCCATTTGTTATTATTCTGTTGGAATAACCAGTATACGCGGTCTACCCTATACTTGGTGACATTCTTCTATTATTCTGTTGGAACATCCTGTCTGTGTGTTTTACACCGGACCTGGTTCCGTTTTTATTATTATTCTGTTGGAACATCCTGTCTGTGTGTTTTACACCGGACCTGGTTCCGTCTTGTTATTATTCTGTTGGAACATCCTGTCTGTGTGTTTTACACCGGACCTGGTTCCGTCTTGTTATTATTCTGTTGGAACACCCTGTCTGTGTGTTTTACACCGGACCTGGTTCCATTATTTATTATCCTGTCGGAATATCCTGTCTGTGCGTTTACGCCGGACCTGGTTCCATTATTTATTATTCTGTTGGAATAACCTGTCTGTGCGGTCTATCGCATGCATGGTGATTTCTTTTGTTATTCCATTCTTTATTATACTCAGTTGGTTAAGTTTTGACTTCTATACTCCATAAAATTTATGGAATATCCTTGATAGTTGCGTTTCATCCAGTATCTTTTCAAGAAAATATTCTTCTAAGCATTCTTGAATTTTACTCCACAATGCAGTATCATGTTGACAATTTGGACGTTGTTAATTCCTGGATAAATTAATTCTTGAACTTGTTTTATTGAATTCTTATATCATTGTCATCATCCTCATGTTTATAAAATGTTGAAAGTCATCTGTGGCCTGTAGTGCATAGATGGACTTGGTATGATTATGACCAGGGATTATTCGGTATAATCATGACCGTAATGTTACAAATGATGTGGTAAAAGTCCTCATTGGCCCGTAGTGCATTGATGGACAGTTGTTGGCATGATCATGACCATTAATGAATATACGAATATCCTTGGTCGTAGTGCAGGGGTTATTCGATGATGTGGATTATTTTATTAAGCTGAGTCCCAGCGATCGCAGTGTTGAAAAACCTTTTAAATCATAAAAGATAGTAGAGTTTATTTTCTACTTGACTCTTTTAATGGATTGCTTGTTCCGCTGCAGTTAAACTTGATGTCTATTATATTTTATCAGTTTAACATTGTTGAAGGCTAATGATAATTTATTCTGCATTATCTTAGTCATAATATTTCTTACTGGGCTAGTTGAGCTCACCCTTTCTTTCACTGTTCTCTTCAGGAAATGAGAACGTAGCTGGGGCAAGTCGGGGAACGGAGTGATGGTCCGAATGATAGTATTAGTTAGTAGTCCTCACTATTCTATGTAATGGTGTGTTAATAAATGTAATGAGGACTCCTTTTGAGTATGAATACTCTCTAGAAGATAATATTTGTATTCAAACTTACAGTTTATGTTTTGTCGTATTGTACACGACAGTTGTATTAATCAATTGTATTTGTATTCTGTACTATGTATCTGACGACCCAAGATGGGTGATGTATACCTAATTTTGGGGGCGTCACAATCATTTAGGACTAAGGATGATGAAAAATGTTTTAAAAGAAACGAATCCAGTGAAACAAAATAATAAATATTAAGGATTCGTATTTCAACTATTCCATGTCCAAAAATACCTCATAAATAATCATAGTGGAGTAAAATTCAAGAATGATCAAAACATGGATACAATCAAAGCTAGTATCCAGAATAGATATTTTGGAAGAAAAGAAGAAAATTTCATTTTTCGATGAATAGTAACTCGTGAATAGTAACTCGTGAATAGTAATCCCGACATGAAAAGTTCTAAATTTGATAAAAAGTTCAGATCAATACTTCGGCATAATGATATTGAAGAAAATAATATCATTTAAGAAGAAATAACATCCCTTACATCAGCAAAAACAGTACTTCTAGTTGAAACACCGGATATAGGCTATAACTTGAACTTGCACCGTATAGCAATACTCAAAGTATTAGAATACTCACAAGAATACGCTCACTAATATAGAGAGAGAAAGAGAGAGAAGATCTCAGTTTCTGGTGTGATTTTCAATTCTAACCTAAGCACCCTATTTATAGGAAAATGCTTAGAACACCAAAGTAGAAAATTGAATATAATATTAATATAATTATACAAATTTTCCTTAGCCCACCTTTGGTCAAAAACACCAGCCACACATGTTAATGATGTCCAACAAAATACAAAAAACGTTTTTCTCCAAACTAATAAATAAAACTTCCAAAAATCAATTATTTCGGAACTTCAGAACTTCAATAATTCATAATAAATAGCCCTTTTATCAGAAAATTCGAATCTCGCGAGTTTTTATAGGAAATTTAATTCTCTACAACTTTGCAGAAGAAAGTTTTTCCAAATTTCAAACAGAAATTAACCGAAATCCACAAACGGACGATTTTACAGTCAATAATAAATTTTCGGTCAAGAATTGTATCCACCAACACACAAAACATGTGTTAATCATTTAATGTCACAAAAATACTCTTCCTCCTTATATACTCATATATCCCACATTCATTGTAAAAATATCACCATCAATATATTATTAAAATAATATATTTAAACGAATTATTTTAATAAAATATTAATTTTCAACAATTGTCACATTAAAAATTTTCTCCATCTATATCCACATAAAATCAATATTTTCCTCATCATATAAATCAATAATTAATTATACACAAATAATATTACAGAATCACAGTACTGGCAACCAGGCCGTTCCCAGGAAAGAGGGGGCTTTCTAATAAGGATCTCTCCTTACTGGCGCGCAATTAGATGACCAAACCTCTCCTTAGACAGAACTTTCTAGACATTGCCAATAATGTTATCTAATAATATTATTCAGATAATATGAATTATTGTTCCGATAATAGAAAATACTGTGTAGTGACAATTATTAAAACAACAGTAATATAAAATATCAACGCAGCAATTATTGAATCAATAAAATACAATATTGAACAATAATTACTGTAACAATTATTGAGTGGTGCCTTCTTACGTAAGAATCAATAATTGGTGCAATATCGTGTGCTACTGTGCAACAACGCGTGCTACTATGCAACAACGCGTATTACTGTGTTTTAACCACCGTGTATTCCAACAGTATTAACGGTAACAACTACGCCGTTATTTATAAACAACTTGTTTTTGTCATTTTCTTCATCCAATCGCTTTCCGTTATGGGGCCCACAAAAGACTGCGCCGTCGTACGAATATTCTCCGACAGTAAGAATATTACACGACCAAGCGAATATTCCCTGACAACAATGAATATTTTATAACCACCTGCTTATTTAAAATATTTGCGCATTTTACCCATAACTAACCACATTAATCAAATCAACCCTTACTATTTCAGAATAATAAATAGAGGAAATTAAATTTCATTTATCAATAATTTGGGGTCTTACAATAGTAGCAGGTAAAGCCATCAGGTTGCAGGTTAAGTCTGCTTCGGCGTGCTAACATTTTTCTATAAATAGAGGGCTAAGTTAGAATTGAAAAACACACCAGAAACATAAGCTTTCTCTATTTCTCTCTCTATATTATGAAGCATATTTTGTGAGTTTTTAGATACTTTGAGAGTTGCTATTCAGTGCAAGGTTCCTTCGGCTTTACATTCCGGTCAGAAAATACTGCTCTTTTGAGGTAAGGGATAGTAAGGAATTTTAAGGGTTGTTATGATTTTCAGTTTCGTAATTTTTCTGAACTTCAAAAATTCTGAAAAAATTTGAAATGATTAATTGATGAGTTTTCTTGATTGTGTCCAAAAATGACGATTTTTGGATGTATAGATTAAGAGTTATGAATTTTACAGGAAAAGACTATTTTAAAAGTAACCGCTTATAACTCTTTGTGGTTAACTCCAAAATTGATAAAATTTTTATAGAAAGTATATCTATATTATAGCAGTATACTCTGTGAATTTCGAAATTTTTGGATAAAAGTATAATTTATGATAAATGTCTAAATATTCGGCGGTTTTGGCCATATGAAAAATAGTAAATGAATTTTAAAAATTCTGAGAGAAATATATGTTCAATATGGGACTATATTCTGCTAAATCCCAGAAAAGAAATATTTTTAGAACTGATTTGGTATTTTTCATAGAAATAGACTAGTTATGAGTAAATGAATTAAATATGTTATGTGAAGTACGAAAATTGGAAAATAAGATTTTATGACTTGAGAATCCTATATGAGGTATATGCAAATTTTTTATGAGGGTTTTGCTTATTGGTAATGAAATCTTATGAGTTTGGCATTTTAGGATGATTAAATGCATTATTTAGTAAAGTGTAAACAATTAAAATAAATTGTTTATAAATTTGAGAAATGTTATTCTTTCAATATCATTATACCGAAATATTGGTATAAAATTTATTGTGGAATTTCTACCTTTTTGTGTCGAGTTTACTATTCACGAGTTACTATTCACGAGTTACTATTCACGATAAAATTGGTTTCTTTTTCTGACCAAATTATAGTTGATTTATGAATATTACTCTTGAGATTAAATTTATATGTTGATTATATTATTTTTATTATCATATATAACATTTTTATAACCCTGATGTTGAAATTCTCTTTCACTTGAGTGTAAAGATGGGTAGATTATTGGTATGATCATGACTATGAGTTCTCTTTGGCCAGTAGTGCAAAGTTGAATTGTTGACTGGTATGATCATGACCATTGAATTTATAACTGAATATCTTTAGCTTAAGTGTAAAGATGAATTGATTAACATGGTTATAATTATTGTTTATATAAATTCTGAAATGATTATATATCTCTTTGAGATATTAATATATTTAGTCTGTAGTGCAAATATGAATTGTTGATGAATATATTTGGCATGTAGTGTAAATATGAACTGTTGAGGAATATCTTTGGCATGTAGTGTAAAGATGAATTGTTGATGAATATCTTTGGCCTGTAGTGCAAAGATGATCTGTGGTTGAATATCTTTGGCCTGTAGTACAAAGATGACCTGTTGATGAATATCTTTGGCCTGTAGTGCAAAGATGACTTGTTGATGAATATCTTTGGCCCGTAGTGCAAAGATGAATTTATTAATATGATTATAAACATGAACTGTGATTTGGTATAACCATGATCTTTGATGTTTCAGGTGATGAAAATTATCTTTGTCCTGGATGAGAAAAGGAATTTAGAACAACAATTACGATTATGAGTTGTACATATGATTGTGGGCATGAATTGTTGATTGATGTTACAGGGATAAAATATTATTGGTGGACCTTTAACATGGAAAAGATAATAGACTTTATAGTCTATTTGACTCTTCTAATGAATTGCTCGTTCCGCTGCAACTATGGTTGAAAAATTTTATCATCTGCCATATGTTCTAAATATCTGATTTATTACTGATGAAGGCTATTGATAATTTATTTATGTTTAGTCATGATATTCTTTATTGGGCTAGTTGTGCTCACCCTTTTGTTTCATAATTCCTTTCAGGTAAAAAGAGTGTAGCTGGGTCGGGCGGGGGTAACAAGAGAATAGAACGGTGGTCATCATTTAGTAGTTATATTTGGTGAAGAAAATAGGGTGAGACGAACCCAACGTTGGAAGGGTGTTTTGTCACTATCATACAAGATGTCGAATGACATACAACCTCGTGTCATCATAAGACAGGGTTGTGCTCATCCACTTGCTGAGTATCTTTACGAGCACTACCTATATAATCTTGGTGTTTGTTTGAAGTATAATTTTCAATTATAGACAGTGGAGATAATGATATGTCAAGAGAAGACTCACCATTGGGAAGAATATGATAGTAAACTTCTCGTTTTTCTTTGGGATCTATTGGGTCAACCAAGGATAATTCTGTGGCCATATGATATCTATCATAACCTAGATGCATGGCCTCCCATGTACGAAGGTTTCCTTGAGCACTTCCCAAATATTCTAATTTCTAAAACAGTTTTTGACTATACCTTTATGTAAGGTATCATTGTGAGGTGCTGTCCACGATTGGGACATGAGTCACATTTGATATATATTTGTATCCAAACTCACAGTATATGTGTTGTTGTATTTTGCACGACAATTGTTATAATAAAGTTGTAGTTATTTTTTGTACCATGTATTTAGCGACTCAGATTTGGTTGGATGGAATGGACCTATTTTGGGGTCGTTACATAATATTCTTTACTGGGCTAGTTGAGCTCACCCTTTTCTTTTTTGTTCCATTTTTCTTCTAAGGAGACGAGAATATAGCGGGAACTAGTCGGGGTGTGGAGTGATGTTTCGAAACAGTTGTTTTAGTAGTCCTCACTATTTTTGTAAAATAGTGTATCAATAATTGTAATGGGGACTTATTTGAGTGTGGATATTATCTAGAAGATAATATTTGTATTTAAACTCACAGTATATGTGTTGTCGTATTTTGCTCGACAATTATAGTAATGATGTTATAGTTATTTCTGTACCATATATTTGACGACTCAGAATGGGTGATGTATACCTATTTTAGAGGCGTCACAATATATATATATATATATATATATATATATATATATATATATATATATTGACTATTAATATATGTATGTTATTGACTATTAATATATGTACTAATATATAGCCTGTGCAGAATTTTGGTGGGGGTTATATGCCCCCCCTCGCGCCCCCCCCTTTGGTTCCGCCCATGAAGACACCACTTCTACGAAGGTAAGCACCACCTTTACCTCTACTACTACTACAACTACCATTGCCACTGCTATGAGCCAGAACCTTACGGAGTATGACGATGAAAACAACGCCGGCGACGACCCATTCTTCGACTTTGAGAGAAATGGATGGATCAGATCTGTGTATAGAGTTCCATTGCAGCTTTATCAGATCTGGGTTACTTTTTGAAAAAAATGAATTAGAGAGAAATGGATGGATCATATCTGTGTATGGAGAGTGTTTGATTCATTTTGTTTTTGTATTTATTGTTTGATTTGAAGCTTATTGGGGTCACAAACTTCATTTGGGTTTAATATCCTTTTTTTTGCCACTCCATAATAATATGCTAAAATCACAAATATGATATTAGGATTTAGAAGAAACCCTATTTTTTTTGGCAACGTATTTGACAAATTTCTTGTCTTTCCATTTGGGAATCTTGAAATTTATGATTTGGATTTTTTCATTGTGATGAAGAATGGATGCTTTGGGTTTTGATGGAGCAGTCTGACGATAAAAAATTTTTTTGCAACGAAGAGGATATTATTATTATTTGAGGTATTTTAAAAATAAATTTTGACTAATTTTATATAGTAAATTATAATAATAATTATAAATTATATAAAAGGTATCATTAATTACAATATTTTTTTTATCAAATATTTAAATTGAATTTAAAACTCCAACACTAATTTTGTATTTCGGAATGAAAACAGTAAAATAATAATAATAATATTGACAATGGGCACATATATTGGGACAAATATGCTTGATTTAAATTGTTACTTATGCCTCGTCAGCAAAATATGCCCACGTGATACCCACATCAGAGTGGTTTTAATATTTGTTTGTCTATGTGGCATGTCCATTGATAGACACGTAATTCATATATTTTATTATCCCTAATTTTATCATTTTAATTATATTTGTTTATTAAACTAATATGTTTTATTTTATTTTGTAGGATTTAATATTTGTTGCAATAAAGTCAAAATCTTGGTGATCAATCGATATTTAATGCTCTTATTCATGTAAGAAATATCCAAGAAGAATCCTACAAGGAGAAGGAAAGAGGTGGACCAATCTTGGTGTGCAAGTCAAATCCAACAAGAGAAAGGAAAGTTTATCTAGAAGATCTTTTTGAGAAGTTGATTGCTATTAGGAAGTTAAAACCTACATGAAAAGGGAACAAAAGTGTCCAAGTTCAATGAATCTAAATTAGGATTCAAAGTTATTTTCCCTATATATAGGTCTCTTGTTTTAGAGAGAAAAGTATTAGGTATTGTATTACTTTAGGTTAGGAGTAGGAGTAAATTAAATTACGTTTCATTGTACGCTTATTGGAGGATCGTGAATAAAATGGAGTTTTCTTATATATTTTCAATCTTCTACTTCTTCTTTATTTTAGTTAATTTATTTATTTTTATGTCTAGTTAATTAATTCTCAATCTTTATTTTTAATTCGCTTAAAATAGATATTAAGGAAACATTAAAATTAATCTAGTCTCTGTGGGTTCGACCTGTACTTGCCAGTTCTTCAATTCGACAATGTGCACTTGCAGTACATATTTTAACACATCTAGTTTTTGGCGCCGTTGCCGGGTACTAGAATTAATTTTTATTTATTATTTAATTTTTATTTATTCGAATTAGTTTTAACTCTAATTTTTTTTTCAGGATTATTGAAGCGGATCGAAGGAGCGAAAAGATAAAGATTTTTTTTGCTGCGCTTTCTTCGGTACTTCATATCTCCATATTTTTAAAAAAAAATTAAAAAAAAAGTAGTTTAGTTTTTTGTTTTTTTTATATATATAATTTTTTTTTTGTGCGACCTTCGTGTTTAGTTGTCTATTTGTTTTGTGATTTGTGAAAAAATGGATTCTTATTATAGTTGGAATAATAATTTTTCTTGGAATCAAGAACTCTATGAAAATTTTAATC
This sequence comes from Panax notoginseng, assembly GCA_016801055.1. Lineage (NCBI taxonomy): Eukaryota > Viridiplantae > Streptophyta > Magnoliopsida > Apiales > Araliaceae > Panax > Panax notoginseng. Next base: position 60,359,317 of record CM029013.1, on the reverse strand, counting down.
CGCACCAAGTAAATCAATATTTTCCAACTTATGAAAATCCTTTTACATATCCATGTTCATATCCATATTCATATCCATATTCGGATCCAGAACCTCAATATCCACAAGAATTATCAAATGAAGAAGAGGAAAGACTTAGTGTCCTGGAGAAAACTACGGAAGTTTTAATAGAAGTTCTAATGAAAAATTAATTTAGCATGGATCAAGTTATATCTCGTCTAGAAATTCAAATGAGTCGATTAGCCACCATAATAATTGAACAAGAGGTGGGTGAATTTTCTAGTAACTCTGAGGTTAGTTTTATAAATCTTGATGGTTGTGGAAATGATGAGGAAAGTGAAAATTTTATATTCAATTCTACACAATTTGAGTCAAGCATATTTGAGGAGTCTACAAATTATGAGTCTATGCTTAAAATTGATCATGTTGCATTCGATGAGTCTGTTGAAAAAGTCTATAAGCCTAAAGTTTCATACCCCGAAAGACTTATTCCTAAAAAATCACTCACTAATTTTTTGGACCAACCCATTAAAATAAACATGATCCAAGAGTTGTCATTGACCCAAGAGATAATTGAAAACAGACTCTTAATTGAAAAAGATCCAAGTGATTTTTTCTTAAATCACCTTGACCAAAATTGGAATGAATCTGAATATTTAAATAAGGTCAATGAGCCATTGAGATCCACTACAAATAAGTCAACTAAACTAGAACATGTATTTGAAACAATTCTTCCATCATTTGAACATGTTAATTAAAGTTTTCTTGAGGTAAACTTGAAGCATAACTGTGATGAAAATTTTGAATATTTTCAATTTTCTAGACCTCCTGAAAATAATGAAAAGTTCACACTCACTTATCCATTTGTAACATTCATTTTTAGTCACATAATTTTTAGGATTTATAAAATTTGTAGATATGTACATTTATTTTCTTTCTTACCACATCTTCTTGCAGAACAAAATGTCCCGCATACAAGGTACAATTCTTTCATATCTTTGTTCTCTTTTCTTCATTTATATATATTGAGGACAATGCATGATTTAGGTATGGGGGGAAGTTTGTTTGTATATTATTGTATTAGATTTTTTTTCTTTTTAGGAAAGTATAATAAAAAACACAAAATATTTAAAAAAAAATAAAAAATTAAAAAAATTTATTTGACTTTTTATGGGTTGAATTAATTCTAATAAGTGTTTGTGGAGCAAAACTCATGAGTAAGATTGAAAGATTTAGAACACTTGAATCTTTGATAAGGTACAAAATCTTAGTTCGAAACACCATCTGGATTAAAATTGATTTCACAAGCATTTTTGCACTTCACGTTTGCACTAATTCTTAGTTGTGGGGTATAAACCATGATTCGAGTAATTTAAAAAAAAAAAGAAAAAGAAAAGAAAAGAAGAAAGAATGAAAAAAAATGATGTTGAGAAAAGTTAATAAAAAAGAAGAAGGAATAAATAACTGCTTCAATATCCATTAAACGAAATAACTGGGTATCCAAGCTTCGGGAAGCATCGATATTCACGCTGAAAAGTGTGATGGATAAAAGCAGCTTAACTAGTCTAATTTTATGGCCTTTGTTACTCGAGTAAGTAAGCCCTTAGGGGTGTCTCTACACCTAGTGCCCTAAAGCCATCTGGTTTAGGAGTCATTGGTCCAACGCTCGCTCTACATGGGTAACTCTGAAAAGCCTAAGAAAATGAGACATTGCCCAAGTCAAGAATCAAAATTGAAAAAAAATGGGGAAAAAAAAAAGAAAAAAAAAAGAAAAATGAGCTTGCTTGATTTTCATGGTAAAAATCCCTACTAAGAGTTACATCATATACACATGCATGCATCACATGAAATTGATTTAATGACGTATGGTGTCTAAAATAAAGATTGAGTATTTTTGATAAGATAAAAGTGTGATTTTAAATTTAATCTTGCTTATGTATAATACCCATAGATATTTAGAAGTTTTCTTTCAATTTCATAATTTGTTGAACCCAAAAATATTTTTTAAATTTTGTGGGTATATTCACTGCAAACCCTCACGAGACACAACTCGTCCACTTAGATAACATTGGGGTTTAAAGGCTTGTTGCACATGCTAAGTGTAATCATGTTTCCTACGAAAATGGGGTAGTATAATTTTTAATTTATTTTTATTTTTATTTTACTCGAGGACGAGCAAAAACTAGGTATGGGGGTATTTGATAGACACGTAATTCATACATTTTATTATCCCTAATTTTGTCCTTTTAATTATATTAGTTTATTAAACTAATATGTTTTATTTTATTTTGTATGATTTAATATTTGTTGCAATAAAGTCAGAATCTTGGTGATCAAGCGATATTTAATGCTCTTATTCATCTAAGGAATATCCAAGAAGAATCCTACAAGGAGAAGAAAAGAGGTGGACCAATCTTGGTGTGCACGTCAAATCCAACAAGAGTAAAAAAAATTTATCTAGAATATCTTTTTGAGAAGTTGATTGTTATTAGGAAGTTGAAACCTACATGGAAAGGGAACAAAAGTGTCCAAGTTCAATGAATCTAAATTAGGGTTCAAAGTTATTTTTCCTATAAATAGGTCTCTTATTTTAGAGAGAAAAGTATTAGGTATTGTATTACTTTAGGTTAGGAGTAGGAGTAAATTAAATTACGTTTCATTGTACGTTTGTTGGAGGATCGTGAATAAAAGGAAGTTTTCTTATATATTTTCAATCTTCTACTTCTTCTTTATTTTAGTTAATTTATTTATTTTCATATCTAGTTAATTTCTTTAATCTAGGATGAAGATGAAATTAAATAATTATTCGTAATAATATTTTTTTATCTTTTTTATTATTTATGCTTTTATTTTTAATTGATTTCGCCTTCATGTTTCGTTATTGAAATACTTTCGTTTTATAGTTCTTATGTGATTTTAAATTAATTAAGAGATTTTGATAGATTATTGTTAATATATGAGTTTTTCATAATCCATACTTGCTCAAAGAAGTTTTGATGTGTTATAGTTAATCCTTAAATTTTCATAGTCTATGCTTGCTCACATTAATTATAAATTACTAAATTAAAGGAAAGGGAGATCAAAATCATAATTTGAGTTATAAATATAGAAGAGATTGAATTATATATTATGTTTATTATTTAGTGGATTCAGATTTCTAGATTGTTTCCTCATTATTTGTTTTCATATTTTAGTTAATTAATTCTCAATCTTTATTTCTAATTCGCCTAAAATAGATATTAAGGAAACATTAAAATTAATCTAGTCTCTGTGAGTTCGACCTGTACTTGTCAGTTCTTCAATTCGACACTGTGCACTTGCAGTACATATTTTAACACATCATCCATCAACGGGAGGGGTACAGTCTACTCAAAAAATATAACGTTAGGAGCATTTTTGGAAGAAAAAAAAAGTATAGAGTACACGTTGAACATGGGGATAAATTTCAAGAGTCTTTTTGAACCTTTGTCCTATTTATATATGCTACAATTATAAAGAATCACGTGAACACTAATTCAATACTCCCCATCCCTATTTATTTGTCCTTTTAAAGCATGAAATTCTTTAATCCTATTTATCTATTCTTTTAAAGAGTGAGATTTGTTTGTTTTTATCTATCACTTTTAAATTTAAGAAAAGTATTGATGACTTTGTTTTTTATATTAAATATTAATTTATTTTTCTTTTACCTCTTCAATGAATTTCAAAAGAGTAATATTAAGGTTGCATATCCTATCTGATAAACCAGATAAAGCATTAATTATAAATATTTTTCTTTTTTATGCTTTCGCTAAAATGTCAATTAAAAAGGAAAGGAGTGAGAAGTATTTTATTATATCATTAAAATTATTTTAAACACACATTTTCTCAGGCCCATTATTAAATAAAGATATTGTATTTAATTATACAATAACTAGTACAATGGTTATAAAAATATTAAATGTAAAATATAAAATTTATATTTGTGTCATTCCTTTGGAACGAAGGGAGTAATATTAAATGTAAAATACAAAATTTATATTTGTGTATTTTCCCCAACAGCTATTGCATTTTTACATTAATAACTAGTAAAAAAGTTAATAAAATTATATGTGAAAAATTATTTGTATGGCATTCCTTTGAAACGAATTGAGTAAAATATTACTCCTGAATGTAAAATATAATATTTTATACTTAGTGTATTTCCGACAGCCAAAAGACTAGCAGCAGCATTTCTTGAAAAGCAATTAACGACTAAGATCATACAATAAGGTTGGATTTTGCTTTGATATTTATTCTATACTGGGCCCACTGATTGGACGGTTAGTATCAAAATACACAGCATCATGTATTTTTAATCCTTATAGTTTTGGATTTATTAAAAAATTTGGCTGGCTCCACTGTTTTTTTCTGAAGACTAATTAAGTCCGGTAATAACTGGAGTTAGGGAGGTGGCAGGATGGCAGATCAATTTGGTGGCCTCAATATTTTGGCAGATTATTAACTACCAACCCAAACTTAAACCTTGAAAATCCACTTCTTATTATTTTATCTTTCTCAATTTATGTCTATAAATTCTCTACTCGTCTTTCCTATGGGAAATGAGAAAATCTAATTATGTCTGTATCATGTGCTATATTTAGCACATGATTTTTCATAATTGCATTGGCTAGAGTCTCGTTATAAAATTTATATTGATTTACGATTGCAACGAATATCGATTAAGTATGCAGAAGTATATGTTTGGCACACTATATCACATGGTATATCATTGAAATATTATTAATAATAATTATTCACGTAACTGATTATAACAAAAAGTCGATACGTACTTAAAGTCGCAAGATATGTATCATTTTCCATTGTTTCATTAATTTCATCAAACAGTTTAGATTCAAAATCATGTGGAATCAGACAATAGTACATAACTAAAGGATGCTGGTTAGACATTACTTTTGGAAAATGTGAAGTTAATCCGTAGACAAAGTCTCCCACTATGCACTAATACTCTCTGTTTTGGAAAATATGTGAAACATCCATTTTAATGAAATAATACATGAGATTGGTAGGAATAATATATAGTAGAATCTTACTTATTACATATCTCTCAAAATAAACTATTATTAATACTTATCCACGTAGTTTGTAGCCAAATAATTTGCAATATATATATCATTATCCTAGTGAAATAATGTCATAGATTGAAAACTAACTAGTAGAGCTATTATATATAGAGTTGCAAAACGAACCAAACCGTTCGCGAACTAGTTCGCTTCGGTTCGGTTCTGTGACGCCCCCAAAATAGGTATACATCACCCATCTTGAGTCGCCAAATACATGGTACAAAAATCAAATACAACTGTCGTGTAAAATACGACAAATCATAAACTGAGAGTTTTAAAACGAATATTGTCTTCTAGACAGTATTCAACTCAAATGGTGTCCTCAATACAATTATTATCACACTATTTCATAGAATAGTGAGGACTACTAATGCTATCATCTGGACCGTCACTCCGTTCCCCGACTAGTCCCGGCTACGTTCTTATTTCCTGAAGAGGACAATGAAAGCAAAAGGTGAGTTCAACTAACCCAGTAAGAAATATTATGACTAAGATAATGCAAAATAATTTATCGTTAGCCTTCAACAGTGTTAAACTGATCAAATATAACAAACATCAAGTTTAACTGCAGCGGAATAAGCAATCCATTAGAAGAGTCAAGTAAAGAATAAAACCTATTATCTTCTACGATTTAAAAGGTTTTTCATCACTTTTACCGCTAAAACTCAGCTTAATAAATAATTCACATCATCCCTGCACTACGGCCAAGGATATTCATTAGTATTACGACCACAAATTATCCATGCACTACGGGCCAAGGATATTCGTGTGTTCATCAATGGTCATGATCATGCTAACAACTGTCCATCAATGCACTACGGGCCAATGAGGACTTTTACCACATCATTTGTAACATTACGGTCATGATTATACCGAATAATTTCTGGTCATAATCATACCAAGTCCATCTATGCACTACAGGCCACATATGACTTTCAACATAATATAAGCATGAGGATGATGACAATGGTATAAGAATTCAATAAAACAAGTTCAAGGATAAATTTTTAAAGATTTATAATTTAATTTATCCAGAATTCAATAACGTCTAAATTGTCAACATGATACTGCTTTGTGGAGTAAAATTCAAGAATAATATTGTACCAAAAATAATTTGGACCGAAAATGAATCAATTTTTTTATTATGAATAGTACCTTGGGTGAATTAGTACTCGAGTGAATAGTACCCCGTGAAAAGTACTTCGGGAATAGTAACCCCGTGAATAGTACTCCGACATAAAAAAGTTAAAACTTATCAAGAATGCTCAAAATAATATTTTCATAAAAAATACTGGATGAAGCACAAATATCAAGGATATTCAACTAATTTCATAGAGTATAGAAGCCAAAATTTTGACAAACGAGTATAGAATTCGAAATCTGAAACGAAATAATATTACTTACATACTACAGAGTATGAAAAAAAAATATTATTTCAAGCGAATATTGAACAAAAATAACATCCCTTACCTTGAAAAGAAGAGTATTCCAACTGGTATAGCGGGAATATTCTTGAAGAAAACTTTCACTGTTTTCTACGCTCAAAGCTTTCTAAAACTCTAAAGAAATACGCTCAAGATTATAGAAGAAGAATTTTTTGATTCTGGTGTGATTTTCAATTCTAACTTAAGCGCCTATTTATAGGAAAATGCTAGAACGCCATAGGAGACTAAATAATAAAATATTAATATAACCATTCAAGCATGCCACATTGAATTTTTAGCATTCCACTTTGAATTTGCAGCCAACCATTTCAAATTTTTCATAAAAAAACAAAAGTTGGTCCCCCATGTTTTAATAAAAATATTTTAATTTTTAAAACTTCAATAATTCAAATAAAATAGCCCTTTAACCACAAAAATACGAATTTTATGTCCATTCCACACGAAATCGAATTCTCTACAACTTTGTAGCTTTAAGTTTTTCCAAATTCCAGACGAAAAATATCCGAAATCCACAAACGGATGATTTTTAACACCTTTTAAAATTCATAACAAATCATGCATTAATTTTTAACAGTTCAAAATTTGTGAACTACTCAACTTATATATGTATAACATATCCAAAAATCACAACGATCCAACGGTCGGATCAGAATTATCACTCACGCAATAGAGCTTTATGAATATCGATTTGATTTTTTAATACCTCCAATCTGACAAAATACTGATAAAACATCTCAATATTAATTCTTTCATTTATAACCACATAAAATAAATATTTTTCTATCCATCATTTATGTCCATATAAAATAAATATTTTCTTATCATATAACTCAATAATTAATTATTCACAAATAATATTACAGAATCACAATTATGACAATCAGGTCGTTCCCAGGAAAGGAAGCTTTCCGATAAGGATTTTTTCTTACTGGGGCGCAATTAGGTGACCAAACTTCTCCTTGACAGAACTTTCTAGACATTGCCAATAATGCTATCTAATAATATTATTCAAATAATATGAATTATTGATCTGATAATGGGAAATACAGTGCAGTGACAATTATTGAAACAACAATAATATAAAATATCAACGTAGCAATTATTGAATCAATAAAATAAAATATTGAACAGTAATTACTATAACAATTACTGAGTAGTGCCTTCTTACGTAAGAATTAATAATTCAAAAATACTGTGCAATACCGTGTGTTACTGTGCAATAACGCGTATTACTGTATTTTAACCACCAGGTATTCCAACAGTTAACGGTAAAACATTCGCCATTATTTTATAAAAAGATATTTTTGTCATTTTCTCAATCCGACAATAACTCCGTTGTGGGGTCCACCAATGATTGTCATCGTACGAATATTTTCTATTAAAACGAATATTCTCCGACCAATCGAATATTATATAACAACTTGCGTACTTTGTAAAATTTATAAATATTACCCACAACTATAACATTATACCAAATTCACTCCATAATATTTAAAAATGATATTTATAGAAAATTCATCTTTATTCATAAAAGTTGGGGTCTTACAACCTCCCCTTCTTATGAAATTTTGATCTCGAAATTAGGGTACATATCTGGTATGTCGAAGAGATAAGGATACCTTAATTTCATTTCAGATTCTAACTCCCAGGTCATTTCCTCAACATCGTGGTTTCTCCACAATATTTTGACTTGAGGTATAACCTTGGAGCGTAAAATATGCTCCTTCTTATCCAAGATTTTAACAGGAACCTCTTCATACGTTAAATCTTCCGCTATTTCGTCCGGTTCTAACTCAATAATGTGGTTCGGGTCTTTCACATATTTACGTAACATAGATATGCGAAAAACGTTATGAACACGAGACATACTTAGCGGTAAGGCGAGTCTATAGGCCACAGTTCCTACTCGTTCGAGGATTAAAAATGGGCCAATGAATCGAGGATTGAGCTTTCTTCTCTTTTCGAATCTCGTAACTCATTTTCATGGAGCAACACGTAACAACACATGTTCTCCAATATTGAATTCCACGTCCTTTCGATGAAGATCAGCATAACTTTTTTTGTCGATCTTGTGAGGTTTTTATACATTGTTGGATCGTTTGAATCTTTTTCGTAGTCATACGTACCAACTCCGGTCCCAACAACGTTGCTTCACCCACCTCATCCCAGCATACTAGAGAACGACAGTTTCTCCCATACAACGCCTCAAATGGAGCCATGCCAATACTTGCTTGATAACTGTTGTTGTAGGAAAACTCCACCAATTGTAAGAACTTGTACCAGCTTCCCTTGAAGTCAAGGACACGGAGTCTTAATAGATCTTCAAGAGTTTGAATAGTCCTCTCTGACTTCCCGTCCGTTTGTGGATGATAAGCCGAACTAAATCGTAAATCCGTGCCCATAGCTTTTTGCAAACTAACTCAAAATCTTGAAGTGAATCTTGGGTCTCGATCAGAAACTATGGATACTGGCATACCATACAATCTTACAATCCCGTTTATGTACATACGAGCAAGACGTTCAAGTGTATAAGTTTCTCGTAGAGGTAAGAAATGAGCCAACTTGGTCAATCTATCAACAATGACCCAAATCGCATCTATGTCTTGAGAAACCTTGGGAAGACCGGTAACGAAATCTATGGTAATGTGTTCCCACCTCTATTCTGGAATTTCAAGTGGTTGCAATGGACCTTTTGGTACTTGATGCTCCGCTTTGACTCGTTGACAAGTTAGACACCTTGAGATAAACTCCGCAATCTCTCTCTTCATATTGCTCCACCAAAATTTATGTCGAATATCATGATACATTTTGGTACTCCCAAGATGGATTACAAACGTTGCGTTGTGCGTCTCTATCATGATTTTATACTTTAAATCAGGGTCGTTAGGAACACAAAGTCTAGAGCTGACTCGAAGTATTCCTTCTTCATCGATTATTGCTTTCGGCATAACATCTTCTTGCACTTTCTTCCTCATACGCATTAGCTCCAGGTCTGTAGCTTGAGCAGCTTTAACTTTATCAATTAATGTCGGTTCTACTCGTATATTCGTTATCATCACATGGGTCCCTAAAGTCTTTAACTCTATCTCTATCCTTTGCAAGTCATATAAAATGGGCCTTTGCGTTGACAATAGGGCACTCATGCCCACATATGATCTTTTACTCAATGCGTCAGCTACTACGTTCGCTTTACCAGGATGGTATTGAATGGTATAATCATAATCTTTCAACAGTTCAAGCCAACGTCGTTATCGCATGTTGAGTTCCTTTTGGGTATAGAAATATTTGAGGCTTTTATGATCCATAAAGATCTCTATTTTCTCCCCATACAAGTAATGCCTCCAAATTTTAAGTGTGAAGACAACAGCTGCCAATTCTAGATCATGAATGGGATAATTCCTCTCATATTCTTTAAGTTTCCAGGAGGCATAGGCTATGACTTTTCCATATTACATGAGAAGACATCCTAACCCTTTGCCCGAAGCATCACTGTAGATGACAAATCCCTCCGAGCTAGATGGTATTGTCAGAACAGGTGCTGAAATGAGTCTCCTCTTGAGTTCTTGAACACTCTTCTCACATTCTATGCTCCAACCAAATTTTGTATCTTTTCGAGTCAGCTGAATTAATGGAGTAGCGATTCGAGAAAATCCTTCCACGAATCTCCGATAATAACCAGCTAAGCCCAAAAAGCTACGTACTTCAGTTACTGATTTTGGTTGCTCCCAGCTTTGAATTGCTTCAATCTTCGTTGGGTCAACAGATATTCCGTGATTTGATATCACGTGCCCAAGAAATGCTACTTCCTCAAGCCAGAACTCGCATTTCTTCAACTTGGCATAAAGCTTGTTTTCACGAAGCTTTTGGAGTATCAACCTCAAGTGTTGCTCATGATCTTCACGGCTTTTGGAATATATGAGGATGTCATCAATAAAGACGACCACAAAGTGATCCAAATATTCCTTGAATACTCGGTTCATCATAGCCATGAAGGCAACAGGAGCATTAGTCAGTCCAAAAGACATGACTAGGAATTCATAATGCCCGTTCCGAGTTCTAAAAGTCGTCTTTGGAATGTCATCGGTTTTAACCTTTACTTGATGATATCCGGAACAAAGATCGATCTTTAAAAATAATTTAGCGCCTTACAACTGGTCAAACAGGTCATCAATGCAAGGCAACGGGTATCTATTTTTGATAGTGACATGGTTCAACTCCCGATAATCAATACAAAGCCGCATACTCCCGTCTTTTTTTTCACGAATAGAACAAGAGCACCCTAAGGAAACGTACTAGGACGAATGAAACCGATGTCTAATAATTCCTGCAATTGGGTCTTCAACTCCTGAAGTTCAATAGGAGCCATTCGATATGGGGCTTTGGAAATGGATTTTGTACTAGGTTCATGGTCGATACAAAATTCAATTTCTCGCTCTGGGGGTAGGCCAGGAAGTTCTTTAGGGAATACGTCAGGAAATTTATTAACAATAGAAATATAATTCAAAACTGACGTATTTTTGTTTAAATCCGTGACATGAGCTAAGAAAGCTTAACATCCGTTTTTCAATAAACGTTTATGGCTTGAGATGATAGTGATTGATTTTAATGGTTTGGTCGCTTGAATTCGCATAATAAGTTGGTTAGGAACATGAAAGCTAACAACCTTACGAAAATAATCAATTTTTGCATGATGAGTAGTTAACCAATCAATCCCTAGAATTACGTCAAATGCAAGTATTTTCAATAAAATAAGATCGACAGGTAATGTGAGGGTACTGATTTGAACCAAACAAGACTTATAAACAGTGGATGTAATGAACGTTTCTCCCAACGGAGTTTCAACAGATAAGTCAAAGTCTAATTTCTCCGGAGTCAAATTTAAACGTTGAGCGCAAGTAGAAGAAATAAAAGAATGGGTAGAACCGGTATCAAATAAGGTATATACTTCACTAGAGTTTATGATAAGCTTACCCGTGATGACCTCGTTCGGGTTCCTTACTTTCTGGGAGGTCACGGCAAACGCTCTCCCTTGAAATACCGGTTTTGACTTTTCTGGGACGGCCTTTGGTGCCTCCATCCCAGCTGGACTTGTCTTCGGTGCCCGACAAAATCGGACTAGGTGACCTTCTCTTCCACAATTATAACATGCTTTGGATTACATCGCGCAGTTTGGACTGATGTGTCCCTCCCCTCCGCATTTGAAGCATATGATAGGCGGTCGTTCTCCTTCCTTAACAATGGGTGCTGGTGCTGACGTCTTTCCATCATTGTTGAATCTCTTCTTCTTGAAATGTCCACTCTTATTGTCTTGGCCATGATTACCACCGAAGTGGTTACAATTTCTAGCATGTTGATTCCCTCCACGTTTGTTGTCACCACTTCGATGACTGCTACCACTGGTATTATCATTTTGTCGGCTGCTTTCTCTTAGTTGCGTTGACTCGTTATCGCGCTTCAATAACTGAGCCCTATTTACAATATCTGAATACAAACACAGTTTATGAGAAATTAGGTATTGACGTATCTCAGGTTTTAAACCTCTTAGAAACATCTGCGTCATTCTCTCCTCATTATCAACCAAGTGAGACGTAAATCGGGACAACTCGGCAAACTTAGCTTCGTACTGCGACACGGTCATATTGTTCTGCTCTAACTTGATGAACTCTGCCTCTTTCATGTGACAAATACTTTTGGAAAAGTACTTGTAGTTGAACAGTTCTTGGAACTTCTTCCAAGACATCTTCAGTGCAGCAGGTTGAGTACGCTTTGCAGATTCCCACCAGTAATCTACTTCTGCCCGCAACATGAAGGTGGCAAAGGGAACCTTTCGCTCCTCGGAGCATCCAAAGATATTAAATATCTTGTTGATCTGCTTTATCCACGTGTCCGCCTTAAGTGGTTTTAGCTCTCCAAAAAACTCCGGTGGTCCAAGCTCCTTGAACTGTTTAGCAGTGACCATCCGAGAGTTGCCAGTGTTTCCACCTACATTTTGGACAGGAGCCACTCTCGCCTGATGTTGCATAAATTACACAAAGCCTCTGAACAATCCATCGTTCATCATTTGGTCAGTGTTATTGTTTGCATGAGGATTGTCACCTTCCTTGTACACATTATCCTGAGTATTGATCTGTGGAGACTCAACGGTCTCCTGTGCCCCATTGCTATTCTTAACATTCTCGGATGTCATTTTCAAATACTGCCACAAAACAAGGGTTAATTAACATGCAACATATTATTCCTATACTCTGACCGACCAATTAAATACCAAATAAACTTAGGTAGGTCATACTAGCGAAGGAATTTTCCGTCTCTCCCCTCCTAGTTCTAGTCTCACATCTTAGCCAGGAATCATATATCTAAGCTTTGATACCAACTATGACGCCCCCAAAATAGGTATACATCACCCATCTTGAGTGGCCAAATACATGGTAAAAAAATCAAATACAACTTAATAATACAACTGTCGTGTAAAATACGACAAAACATAAATTAAGAGTTTTAAAACGAATATTGTCTTCTAGACAGTATTCAACTCAAATGGTGTCCTCAATATAATTATTATCACACTATTTTATAGAATAGTAAGGACTACTAATGCTATCATCTGGACCGTCACTCCTTTCCCCGACTAGTCCCGGCTACGTTCTCATTTCCTAAAGAGGACAATTAAAGAAAAAGGGTGAGCTCAACTAGCCCACTAAGAAATATTATGACTAAGATAGTGCAGAATAATTTATCATTAGCCATCAACAGTGTTAAACTGATAAAATATAACAAATATCAAGTTTAACTGCAGCGGAACAAGCAATCCATTAGAAGAGTCAAGTAGAGAATAAAATCTACTATCTTCTACGATTTAAAAGATTTTTCATCACTTTAATCGCAGAGACTCAGCTTAATAAATAATCCACATCATCCCTGCACTACGGCCAAGGATATTCATTAGTATCACGACCACAAATTATCCATGCACTACGGGCCAAGGATATTCGTGTATTCATCAATGGTCATGATCATGGCAACAACTGTCCATCAATGCACTACGGGCCAATGAAGACTTTTACCACATCATTTGTAACATTACGGTCATGATTATACCGAATAATCCCTGGTCATAATCATGCCAAGTCTATCTATGCACTACAGGCCACAAATGACTTTCAACATAATATAAACATGAGGATGATGACAATAATATAAGAATTCAATAAAACAAGTTCAAGGATAAATTTTTTAAGATTTATAATTTAATTTATCCAGAAATCAATATCGTCCAAATTGTCAACATGATACTGCTTTGTGGAGTAAAATTCAAGAATAATATTCTACCAAAAATAATTTGGACCGAAAACGAATCAATTTTTTATCATGAATAGTACCCCGGGTGAATAGTACTCGAGTGAATAGTACTTCAAAAATAGTAACCTCGTGAATAGTACTCTGACATAAAAAAGTTAAAACTTATCAAGAATACTCAGTATAATATTTTCATGAAAAGAAACTGGATGAAGCTCAAATATCAAGGATATTCAACTAATTTTATGGAGTATTGAAGCCAAAATTTTGACAAACGAGTATAGAGTTCGAAATCTGAAACGAAATAATATTACTTACATACTACAGAGTATGGAAGAAAATATTATTTTAAGCGAATATTGAACAATAATAACATTCCTTACCTTTAAAAGTAGAGTATTCCAACTGGTATAGTGGGGATATTCTTGAAGAAAACTTTCACTATTTTCTACGCTCAAAGCTTTCTAAAACTCTAAAGAAATACGCTCAAGAATATAGAAGAAGAATTCTCTGATTCTGGTGTGATATTCAATTCTAACTTAAGCGCCTATTTATAGGAAAATGCTAGAACGCCATAGGAGACTCAATAATTAAATATTAATATAACCATTCAAGCACGCCACATTGAATTTTTAGCATTCCACTTTGAATTTACAGCCAACCATTTCAGATTTTTCACAAAAAAATAAAAGTGGGTCCCCCATGTTTTAATAAAAATATTTTAATTTTCAAAACTTCAATAATTCAAATAAAATAACCATTTAATCAGAAAAATACGAATTTTATGTCCATTCCATACGAAATTGAATTCTCTACAACTTTGTAGCTTTAAGTTTTTCTAAATTCCAGACGAAAAATATCCGAAATCTACAAACGGATGATTTTTAACATCTTTTAAAATTCATAACAAATCATGCGTTAATTTTTAACGGTTCAAAATTTGTGAATATATACTCAACTTATATATGTATAACATATCCAAAAATCACAACGATCCAATGGTCGGATCAAAATTATCACTCACGTAATAGAGCTTTAAGAACACCTATTTAATTTTTTAATACCTCCAATCCGACAAAATACTGATAAAACACCTCAACATTAATTCTTTCATTTATAACCACATAAAATAAATATTTTTTTATTCATAATTTATGTCCACATAAAATAAATATTTTCTTATCATATAAATAAATAATTAATTATTCACAAATAATATTACAGAATCACAATTATGATGACCAGACCGTTTTCAGAAAAGGGGGCTTTCCGATAAGGGTTTCTCCTTACTGGCGCGCAATTAGGTGACCAAACCTCTCCTTGACAGAACTTTCAAAATATTGCCAATAATGCTATCTAATAATATTATTCAAATAATATGAATTATTGATCTGATAATGGGAAATACTATGCAGTGACAATTATTGAAATAACAATAATATAAAATATCAACGTAGCAATTGTTGAACCAATAAAATAAAATATTGAACAGTAATTACTATTATAATTATTGAGTAGTGCCTTCTTACGTAAGAATCAATAATTCAAAAATATTATGCAATACAGTGTGCTACTGTGTAACAACGCGTATTACTATATTTTAACCACCAGGTATTCCAACAGTTAACGGTAAAACTTTCACCGTTATTTTATAAAAAGATATTTTTGTCGTTTTCTCAATCCGACAATAATTTCGTTGTCGGGTCCACCAATGATTACCGTCGTACGAATATTCCATATTAAAACGAATATTTCCCGACCAATCGAATATTATATAACAACTTGCGTACTTTACAAAATTTATAAATATTACCCACAACTATAACATTATATCAAATTTACTCCATAATATTTAAAAATGATATTTATAGAAAATTCACCTTTATTCAAAAAAATTGGGGTCTTACAGGTTCAGTTCGGTTCGAGTTCGAGTTCGAGTTCGGGTTGAGCGTCTAATCAAGTCAAGTTCGCATAAGGTATATGTAAGACCCCAACTTTTATAAATAAAGATGAATTTTTTATAAATATCATTTTTGAATATTATGGAGTTAATTTGATATAATGTTATAGTTGTGGGTAATATTTATAAATTTTGCAAAGTACGCAAGTTGTTATATAATATTCGATTGGTCGGGGAATATTCGTTTTAACAGGGAATATTCGTACAACGACACAATCATTAGTGGACCCCACAACGGAATTATTGTCGGATTGAGAAAACGACAAAAATATTTTATTAAAAATAACGGCGGAAATTTTACCATTGTTGCTGTTGAACTACTCGGTAGTAAAAGTACAGTAATACGTGTGGTTGCATAGTAGCACACGGTATTGATTATTAATGCTTATGTGAGAAGTCACTCAGTTTGATTCTATTATTGTCAGTTAATAATATGAATTATTTAGCGATAATGACGTTTTGTTTTATTCATATTATTAACGTAATAAAACAGAAACATCTTTTTATATAAAACAAAATACTTTATTAAAGTTATTCTATAAATAGAATATATTTTATTTTATTTAAAAGATTTTTCTTTAAATATGGACCGTCAGATTAAAGTAATCAATTTGGACCGTTCATGGATTAGTTACTATGCATTCTATTTTTCTATAAATAGCAGCTCATTCCTTCATTATTTCTTACGAATTCACTGAGCTCTAGAGAGAGAAACTATAGAGAGAAACTATAGAGAGAGAGAAGAAGAGTATTCTGCTACTTAACTACCTCCTTACTTCAGCTCTTCTTTAAAACGGTAGGGAATATTATTTCTTTTATATTCATGAAGAGAACTTCTGTTATTCCATTCGTTATTATTCTGTTGGAATAACCAGTATACGCGGTCTACCCTATACTTGGTGACATTCTTCTATTATTCTGTTGGAACATCCTGTCTGTGTGTTTTACACCGGACCTGGTTCCGTTTTATTATTATTCTGTTGGAATATCCTGTCTGTGTGTTTTACACCGGACCTGGTTCCATTATTTATTATTCTGTCGGAATATCCTGTCTGTGCGTTTACGCCGGACCTGGTTCCATTATTTATTATTCTATTGGAATAACCTTGATAGTTGCGTTTCATCCAGTATCTTTGACTTCTATACTCCATGAAATTTGTGGAATATCCTTGATAGTTGCGTTTCATCCAGTATCTTTTCAAGAAAATATTCTTCTAAGCGTTCTTGAATTTTACTCCACAAGGCAGTATCATGTTGACAATTTGGACATTGTTAATTCCTGGATAAATTAATTCTTGAACTTGTTTTATTGAATTCTTATATCATTGTCATCATCCTCATGTTTATAAAATGTTGAAAGTCATCTGTGGCATGTAGTGCATAGATGGACTTGGTATGATTATGACCAGGGATTATTCGGTATAATCATGACCGTAATGTTACAAATGATGTGGTAAAAGTCCTCATTGGCCCGTAGTGCATTGATGGACAGTTGTTGGCATGATCATGACCATTAATGAATACACGAATATCCTTGGCCGTAGTGCAGGGGTGATTCGATGATGTGGATTATTTTATTAAGCTGAGTCTCAGCGATCGCAGTGTTGAAAAACCTTTTAAATCATAAAAGATAGTAGAGTTTATTTTCTACTTGACTCTTTTAATGGATTGCTTGTTCCGCTGCAGTTAAACTTGATGTCTATTATATTTTATCAGTTTAACATTGTTGAAGGCTAATGATAATTTATTCTGCATTATCTTAGTCATAATATTTCTTACTGGGCTAGTTGAGCTCACCCTTTCTTTCACTGTTCTCTTCAGGAAATGAGAACGTAGCTGGGACAAGTCGGGGTACGGAGTGATGGTCCGAATGATAGTATTAGGTTGTAGTCCTCACTATTCTATGTAATGGTGTGTTAATAAATGTAATGAGGACTCCTTTTGAGTATGAATACTC
The DNA here is from genome assembly GCA_016801055.1 of Panax notoginseng. Lineage (NCBI taxonomy): Eukaryota > Viridiplantae > Streptophyta > Magnoliopsida > Apiales > Araliaceae > Panax > Panax notoginseng. The sequence goes on along the minus strand of CM029013.1, from coordinate 60,341,557 downwards.
TCTAGAAGATAATATTTGTATTCAAACTCACAGTTTATGTTTTGTCGTATTGTACACGACAGATGTATTAATCAGTTGTATTTGTATTCTGTACTATGTATCTGACGACCCAAGATGGGTGATGTATACCTAATTTTGGGGGCGTCACAGTATATTCTGTTCATTTACTCGATCGAACATGTTCGCGAACCATATGGATCGGTTCGCCTGTGTTTGTGACGCCCCCAAAATAGGTATACATCACCCATCTTGAGTCGCCAAATATATGGTACAAAATTCAAATACAACTTAATAATACAATTGTCGTGTAAAATATGACAAAACATAAACTAAGAGTTTTAAAACGAATATTGTCTTCTAGACAGTATTCAACTCAAATGGTGTCCTCAATACAATTATTATCACACTATTTCATAGAATAGTGAGGACTACTAATGTTATCATCTGAATCGCCACTCCATTCCCCGACTAGTCCCGACTACGTTCTCATTTCCTGAAGAGGACAATAAAAACAAAAGGGTGATCTTAACTAGCCTAGTAAGGAATATTATGACTAAGATAATGCAGAATAATTTATCGTTACACTTCAACAGTGTTAAACTGATAAAATATAACAAACATCAAGTTTAACTGCAGCGGAACAAGTAATCCAATAGAAGAGTCAAGTAGAGAATAAAATCTACTATCTTCTATGATTTAAAAGATTTTTCATCACTTTTATCGCTGAGACTCAACTTAATAAATAATCCACATCATCTTTGCACTACGGCTAAGGATATTCAATAGTATCACGACCACAAATTATCCATGCACTACGGGCCAAGGATATTCGTGTATTCATCAATGGTCATGATCATGCCAATAACTGTCAATCAATGCACTATGGGCTAATGAGGACTTTTACCACATCATTTGTAATATTACGGTCATGATTATACCGAATAATCCCTGGTCATAATCATACCAAGTCCATCTATGCACTACAGGCCACAGATGACTTTCAATATAATATAAACATGAGGATGATGACAATGATATAAGAATTCAATAAAACAAGTTCAAGGATAAATTTTTAAAGATTTATAATTTAATTTATCCATAAATCAATAACGTCCAAATTGTCAACATGATACTACTTTGTGGAGTAAAATTCAAGAATAATATTGTACCAAAAATAATTTGGACCGAAAACGAATTAATTTTTATCATGAATAGTACCCCGGGTGAATAGTACTCGAGTGAATAGTATCCCATGAATAGTACTTCAGGAATAGTAACCCCGTGAATAGTACTCCAACATAAAAAAGTTTAAACATATCAAGAATGCTCAGAATAATATTTCTATAAAAAGATACTGGATGAAGCGCAAATATCAAGGATATTCTACTAATTTCATAGAGTATAGAAGCCAAAATTTTAATAAAATGAGTATAGAATTCGAAATCTGAAACGAAATAATATTACTTACATACTACAGAGTTAATGTTGAGGTGTTTTATCTGTATTTTTGTCGGAACAGAGGTATTGAAAATCAAATTAGGATTTTTGAGATATTTTGCGAGGGTTATAATTTTTAATCCGACCGTTGGATTGTGGTAATATTTGGATATGTTATACATATATAACTTGAGTATATGTCCACAAATTTTGAACCGTTAAAAATGAACGTATGATTTGTTATGAATTTTACGAGATGACTGGTTCAGAAATTGTTGAATTTTCAGAGTTAATCATTTTGGTGAAAAATTCTAGAATTGGTGGGCCCCACTCTTGGTTGGTGAAGAAATGTGCTGAGATTTTTATTCAAATGTGGTGGGTGGCAATAGTAGCAGGTAAAGCCATAAGGTAACAGGTCAAGTCTGCTTCGGCGTGCTAACATTTTCCTATAAATAGAGGACTAAGTTAGAATTGAAAATGACACCAGAAACATAAGCTTTCTCTCTTTCTTTCTCTATATTACGAAGCATATTTGGTAAGTATTTAGATACTTTGAGAGTTGCTATTCAGTGCAAGTTTCCTTCGACTTTGCATTCTAGTCAGAAATACTGCACTTTGAGGTAAGGGATAGTAAGGGGTGTTATATTCTTCTTAAAATGATATTTTCTTCAATATCATTATACCGAAATGTTGGTATGAACTTTTTATCAAATTTGGAACTTTTTAAGTCGGGGTTGCTATTCACGTATACGGCACTATTCATGCTTATGATACTATTTACGTATATGACATTATTTATGTATACAGTACTATGTACGAATACGGAGTACTATTCACGAGTTACTATTCATGAGTTACTATTTATGAGTTACTATTCACGAGTTACTATTCACGGGTACTATTCACGAAAAAATTGGTTTCTTTTTCTGACCAAATTATAGTTGATTTATGAATATTACTCTTGAGATTAAATCTGTATGTTGATTATATTGATTTTATTATCATATATAATATTTTTATAACCCTAATGATGATATTTCTCTTTGACTTGAGTCTAAAAATGGGTAGATTTTTGGTATGATCATGACTATGAGTTCTCTTTGGCCAGTAGTGCAAAGTTGAATTGTTGACTGGTATGATCATGACCATTGAATTTATAATTGAATATCTTTAGCTAAAGTGCAAAGGTGAAATGATCAACATGGTTATAATTATTGTTTATATAAATTCTGAAATGATTATATATTTCTTTGAGATATTAATATATTTGGCCTGTAGTGCAAATATGAATTATTGATGAATATCTTTGGCCTGTAGTGCAAAGATGACCTGTTGTTGATTATCTTTGGCCTGTAGTGCAAAGATGAATTGTTGATGAATATCTTTGGCCTGTAGTGCAAAGATGAAATGTTGATGAATATCTTTGGCCAATAGTGCAAAGATGAACAGGTGTTGAGATGAACATGACCAACTGGTGATACAAATGAATATCTTTGGCCATAGTGCAAAGATGAAGTTATTAGTATGATTATGAACATGAACTGTGATATGGTGTAACCATGATCTTTGATGTTTCAGGTAAAGACAGGTGTTAAAAATATTCTTCGTTCTGGGTGTGAAGAAGAGGAATTTAGAATCACAATTATGATTATGAGTTATTCATATGATTGTGGAAAGGAACTGCTGAGTGATGTTACAGGGATAAAATATTGTTGGTGAATTTTTAACATGGAGAAGATAATAGACTTTATAGTCTATTTGACTCTTCTAATGGATTGCTCGTTCCGCTGCAACTATGGTTGAAATTTTTATCATCTACCATATGTTCTAAATCTCTGATTTATTACTGATGAAGACTATTGATAATTTATTTATCTTTAGTCATGATATTCTTTACTGGGCTAGTTGTGCTCACCCTTCTGTTTCATAATTCCTTTCAGGTAATAAGAGTGTAGCTGGGTCGAGCGGGGGTAATAAGGGAATAGAACGGTGGTCATCATTTAGTAGTTATATTTGGTGAAGAAATTAGGGTGAGGCGAACCCAACGTTAGAAGGGTGTTTTGTCACTATCATACAAGATGTCTAATGACATACAACCTCGTGTCATCATAAGACAGGGTTGTGTTCATCCACTTGCTGAATATCTTTACGAGCACTACCTATATAATCTTGGTGTTTGTTTGAAGTATAATTCTCAATTAGAGACAGTGGAGATAATGATAAGTCAAGAGAAGACTCACCATTGGGAAGAATATGATAGTAATCTTCTCGTTTTTTTTTGGGGTATATTGGGTCAACCATGGATAATTCTGTGGCCATATGATATCTATCATAAATTAGACGCATGGCCTCCCATGTACGAAGGTTTCCTTGAGCACTTCCCAAAGATTCTAATTTCTAAAACAATTTTTGACTATACCTTTATGTAAGGTGTCATTGTGAGGTGATGTCCACGGTTGGAACATGAGTCACACTTCGTATATATTTGTATCCAAACTCACAGCATATGTGTTGTTGTATTTTGCACGACAATTGTTGTAATAAAGTTGTAGTTGTTTTCTGTACCATGTATTTGGCGACTCAGAATAGGTTGGATGGAATGGACCTGTTTTGGGGTTGTCACAGTTGGTATCAGAGCTATAAGTAAAGAGCCCCGAGCCTCTCGCTGGTGACTTTTTGTTGATGGAGGATGCACCGAAGCCAGACTCTCCGTAGGGGACGCCGTTCTACGGTGGCAAACTGATAGGTACCACTGTGAGGTGCTGTCCACTGATGGGACAATTGTCACATTTGGTATCAGAGCTTAGGGATATGGTCTCTGGTGGAGATCGGGGAATATAACTAGGAGGGGAGAGATGAGTAAATCTTTCGCTAGTGTGTCCTACCTAAGCTTATTTGTTGGTCAGTCATAATATCGGGATATTATGTGATATGTTAATTTGTTAAATTAACCCTTGTTTTGAAGCTGTATTCTAGAATGATATTTGAAATACAGGAGATGAGCAATGGAGAAATTATGATGATAGGGAAGATGGAATTTGAAATGAAAGGAAGATATTCTCAACTCTTTGAAATACCAGTTACGTAAATTTCGGGGACGAAATTTCATAAGGAGGGGAGATTGTAAGACCCCGAATTTTATGAAATAAAAGTATTCAATTTTTCTATTTAGTAAATAGTTAAATTGATAAAAAGTTAAAGTTAAGGGTGATATATGAATATTTTTTAAAATAAGCAAGTGGTTATAAAATATTCATTTTGTCGGAGAATATTCGTTTGGTCGTGGAATATTCTTTTTGTCGGAGAATATTCGTACAACGTCGCATCTATTTGTGGGTCCCATAACGGAAAGCGATTGGATGAAGAAAACGACAAAATTGAGTTTTTATAAATAACGGCGTAGCTGTTACCGTTAACACTGTTGGAATACCTGGTGGTTAAAATATAGTAATTTGCGTAGTTGCACAGTAGCACACGGTATTGCACAGTAGCACACGGTATTGCACAGTATTTTTTTAATTATTGATTCTTACGTGAGAAGGCACTACTGAATAATTGTCACAGTAATTACTGTTCAATATTTTATTTTATTGATTCAATAATTGCTACGTTAAAATTTTATATTATTGTTGCTCAATAATTGTCACTGCACAGTATTTCCCATTATCAGATCAATAATTCAGATTATTTGAATAATATTATTAGATAACATTATTGGCAATGTCTAGAAAGTTCTGTCTAAGGAGAGGTTTGGTCACCTAATTGCGCGCCAGTAAGGAGAAATTCTTATTGGAAAGCCCCCTCTTTCCTAGGAACGACCTGGTTGTCATAAATGTGATTCTATAATATTATTTGTGAATAATTAATTATTGATTCATATGATAAGGAAATATTTATTTTATGTGGATATAAATGAGGGATATATTTTTGTGGTTAAAAATGAAGGAGTTAATGTTGAGGTGTTTTATCTGTATTTTTGTCGGAACAGAGGTATTGAAAATCAAATTAGGATTTTTGAGATATTTTGCGAGGGTTATAATTTTTAATCCGACCGTTGGATTGTGGTAATATTTGGATATGTTATACATATATAACTTGAGTATATGTCCACAAATTTTGAACCGTTAAAAATGAACGTATGATTTGTTATGAATTTTACGAGATGACTGGTTCAGAAATTGTTGAATTTTCAGAGTTAATCATTTTGGTGAAAAATTCTAGAATTGGTGGGCCCCACTCTTGGTTGGTGAAGAAATGTGCTGAGATTTTTATTCAAATGTGGTGGGTGGCAATAGTAGCAGGTAAAGCCATAAGGTAACAGGTCAAGTCTGCTTCGGCGTGCTAACATTTTCCTATAAATAGAGGACTAAGTTAGAATTGAAAATGACACCAGAAACATAAGCTTTCTCTCTTTCTTTCTCTATATTACGAAGCATATTTGGTAAGTATTTAGATACTTTGAGAGTTGCTATTCAGTGCAAGTTTCCTTCGACTTTGCATTCTAGTCAGAAATACTGCACTTTGAGGTAAGGGATAGTAAGGGGTGTTATATTCTTCTTAAAATGATATTTTCTTCAATATCATTATACCGAAATGTTGGTATGAACTTTTTATCAAATTTGGAACTTTTTAAGTCGGGGTTGCTATTCACGTATACGGCACTATTCATGCTTATGATACTATTTACGTATATGACATTATTTATGTATACAGTACTATGTACGAATACGGAGTACTATTCACGAGTTACTATTCATGAGTTACTATTTATGAGTTACTATTCACGAGTTACTATTCACGGGTACTATTTACGAAAAAATTGGTTTCTTTTTCTGACCAAATTATAGTTGATTTATGAATATTACTCTTGAGATTAAATCTGTATGTTGATTATATTGATTTTATTATCATATATAATATTTTTATAACCCTAATGATGATATTTCTCTTTGACTTGAGTCTAAAAATGGGTAGATTTTTGGTATGATCATGACTATGAGTTCTCTTTGGCCAGTAGTGCAAAGTTGAATTGTTGACTGGTATGATCATGACCATTGAATTTATAATTGAATATCTTTAGCTAAAGTGCAAAGGTGAAATGATCAACATGGTTATAATTATTGTTTATATAAATTCTGAAATGATTATATATTTCTTTGAGATATTAATATATTTGGCCTGTAGTGCAAATATGAATTATTGATGAATATCTTTGGCCTGTAGTGCAAAGATGACCTGTTGTTGATTATCTTTGGCCTGTAGTGCAAAGATGAATTGTTGATGAATATCTTTGGCCTGTAGTGCAAAGATGAAATGTTGATGAATATCTTTGGCCAATAGTGCAAAGATGAACAGGTGTTGAGATGAACATGACCAACTGGTGATACAAATGAATATCTTTGGCCATAGTGCAAAGATGAAGTTATTAGTATGATTATGAACATGAACTGTGATATGGTGTAACCATGATCTTTGATGTTTCAGGTAAAGACAGGTGTTAAAAATATTCTTCGTTCTGGGTGTGAAGAAGAGGAATTTAGAATCACAATTATGATTATGAGTTATTCATATGATTGTGGAAAGGAACTGCTGAGTGATGTTACAGGGATAAAATATTGTTGGTGAATTTTTAACATGGAGAAGATAATAGACTTTATAGTCTATTTGACTCTTCTAATGGATTGCTCGTTCCGCTGCAACTATGGTTGAAATTTTTATCATCTACCATATGTTATAAATCTCTGATTTATTACTGATGAAGACTATTGATAATTTATTTATCTTTAGTCATGATATTCTTTACTGGGCTAGTTGTGCTCACCCTTCTGTTTCATAATTCCTTTCAGGTAATAAGAGTGTAGATGGGTCGAGCGGGGGTAATAAGGGAATAGAACGGTGGTCATCATTTAGTAGTTATATTTGGTGAAGAAAATAGGGTGAGGCGAACCCAACGTTAGAAGGGTGTTTTGTCACTATCATACAAGATGTCTAATGACATACAACCTCGTGTCATCATAAGACAGGGTTGTGTTCATCCACTTGCTGAGTATCTTTACGAGCACTACCTATATAATCTTAGTGTTTGTTTGAAGTATAATTCTCAATTAGAGACAGTGGAGATAATGATAAGTCAAGAGAAGACTCACCATTGGGAAGAATATGATAGTAATCTTCTCGTTTTTTTTTGGGGTATATTGGGTCAACCAAGGATAATTCTGTGACCATATGATATCTATCATAAATTAGACGCATGGCCTCCCATGTACGAAGGTTTCCTTGAGCACTTCCCAAAGATTCTAATTTCTAAAACAGTTTTTGACTATACCTTTATGTAAGGTGTCATTGTGAGGTGATGTCCACGGTTGGAACATGAGTCACACTTGGTATATATTTGTATCCAAACTCACAGCATATGTGTTGTTGTATTTTGCACGACAATTGTTGTAATAAAGTTGTAGTTGTTTTCTGTACCATGTATTTGGCGACTCAGAATAGGTTGGATGGAATGGACCTATTTTGGGGTTGTCACAGTTGGTATCAGAGCTATAAGTAAAGAGTCCCGAGCCTCTCGCTGGTGACTTTCTGTTGATGGGGGATGCACCGAAGCCAGACTCTCCGTAGGGGACGCCGTTTTGCGGTGGCAAACTGATAGGTACCACTGTGAGGTGTTGTCCACTGATGGGACAATTGTCACATTTGGTATCAGAGCTTAGGGATATGGTCTCTGGTGGAGATCGGGGAATATAACTAGGAGGGGAGAGATGAGTAAATCCTTCGCTAGTGTGTCCTACCTAAGCTTATTTGTTGGTCAGTCATAATATCGGGATATTATGTGATATGTTAATTTGTTAAATTAACCCTTGTTTTGAAGTTGTATTCTAGAATGATATTTGAAATACAGGAGATGAGCAATGGAGAAATTATGATGATAGGGAAGCTGATGGAATTTGAAATGAAAGGAAGGTATTCTCAACTCTTTGAAATACCAGTTACGTAAATTTTGGGGACGAAATTTCATAAGGAGGGGAGATTGTAAGACCCCGAATTTTATGAAATAAAAGTATTCAATTTTTCTATTTAGTAAATGGTTAAATTGATAAAAAGTTAAAGTTAAGGGTGATATATGAATATTTTTTAAAATAAGCAAGTGGTTATAAAATATTTATTTTTCGGGGAATATTAGTTTGGTCGTGAAATATTCTTTTTATCGGGGAATATTCGTACGACGGCGCAGCTATTTGTGGGCCCCATAACAGAAAGCGATTGGATGAAGAAAACGACAAAATTGAGTTTTTATAAATAACAGCGTAGTTGTTACCGTTAACACTGTTGGAATACCTTGTGGTTAAAATACAGTAATTTGCGTAGTTGCACAGTAGCACACGATATTGCACAGTATTTTTTTAATTATTGATTCTTACGTGAGAAGGCACTACTGAATAATTGTCACAGTAATTACTGTTCAATATTTTATTTTATTGATTCAATAATTGCTACGTTAAAATTTTATATTATTGTTGCTCAATAATTGTCACTGCACAGTATTTTCTATTATCAGATCAATAATTCATATTGTTTGAATAATATTATTAGATAACATTATTGAAAATGTCTATAAAGTTCTGTCTAAGGAGAGGTTTGGTCACCTAATTGCGCGCCAGTAAGGAGAAATTCTTATTGGAAAGCCCCCTCTTTCCTGGGAGCGACCTGGTTGTCATAAATGTGATTCTGTAATATTATTTGTGAATAATTAATTATTGATTCATATGATAAGGAAATATTTATTTTATGTGGATATAAATGAGGAATATATTTTTGTGGTTAAAAATGAAGGAGTTAATGTTGAGGTGTTTTATCTGTATTTTTGTCGGAACGGAGGTATTGAAAATCAAATTAGGATTTTTGAGATATTTTGCGAGGGTTATAATTTTTAATCCGACCGTTGGATCGTGGTAATATTTGAATATGTTATACATATATAAGTTGAGTATATGTCCACAAATTTTGAACCGTTAAAAATGAACGTATGATTTGTTATAAATTTTACGAGATGACTGGTTCAGAAATTCTTGAATTTTCAGAGTTAATCATTTTGGTGAAAAATTCTAGAATTGGTGGGCCCCACTCTTGGTTGGTGAAGAAATGTGCTGAGATTTTTATTCAAATGTGGTGGGTGGCAATAGTAGCAGGTAAAGCCATAAGGTAGCAGGTCAAGTCTGCTTCGGCGTGCTAACATTTTCCTATAAATAGAGGACTAAGTTAGAATTGAAAATGACACCAGAAACATAAGCTTTCTCTCTTTCTTTCTCTATATTACGAAGCATATTTGGTAAGTATTTAGATACTTTGAGAGTTGCTATTCAGTGCAAGTTTCCTTCGACTTTGCATTCTAGTCAGAAATACTGCACTTTTGAGGTAAGGGATAGTAAGGGATAGTAAGGGGTGTTATATTCTTCTTAAAATGATATTTTCTTCAATATCATTATACCGAAATGTTGGTATGAACTTTTTATCAAATTTAGAACTTTTTAAGTCGGGGTTACTATTCATGTATACGGCATTATTCACGTATACGGCACTATTCATGCATATGGCACTATTTACGTATATGACATTATTTATGTATACAGTACCATGTACGAATACGGAGTACTATTCACGAGTTACTATTCATGAGTTACAATTTATGAGTTACTATTCACGAGTTACTATTCACAGGTACTATTCACAAAAAAATTAGTTTCTTTTTCTGACCAAATTATAGTTGATTTATGAATATTACTCTTGAGATTAAATCTATATGTTGATTATATTGATTTTATTATCATATATAACATTTTTATAACCCTAATGATGATATTTCTCTTTGACTTGAGTCTAAAGATGGGTAGATTTTTGGTATGATCATGACTATGGGTTCTCTTTGGCCAGTAGTGCAAAGTTGAATTGTTGACTGGTATGATCATGACCATTGAATTTATAATTGAATATCTTTAGCTAAAGTGCAAAGGTGAAATGATCAACATGGTTATAATTATTGTTTATATAAATTCTGAAATGATTATATATTTCTTTGAGATATTAATATATTTGGCCTGTAGTGCAAATATGATATATTGATGAATATCTTTGGCCTGTAGTGCAAAGATGACCTGTTATTGAATATCTTTGGCCTGTAGTGCAAAGATGAATTGTTGATGAATATCTTTGGCCTGTAGTGCAAAGATGAAATGTTGATGAATATCTTTGGCCAATAGTGCAAAGATGAACATGTGTTGAGATGAACATGACCAACTGGTGATACAAATGAATATCTTTGGCCATAGTGCAAAGATGAAGTTATTAGTATGATTATGAACATGAACTGTGATTTGGTGTAACCATGATCTTTGATGTTTCAGGTAAAGACAGGTGTTGAAAATATTCTTCATTTTGGGTGTGAAGAAGAGGAATTTAGAATCACAATTATGATTATGAGTTATTCATATGATTGTGGAAAGGAACTGTTGAGTGATGTTACAGGGATAAAACATTGTTGGTGAATTTTTAACATGGAGAAGATAATAGACTTTATAGTCTATCTGACTCTTCTAATGGATTGCTCGTTCCGCTGCAACTATGGTTGAAATTTTTATCATCTACCATATGTTCTAAATCTCTGATTTATTACTGATGAAGACTATTGATAATTTATTTATCTTTAGTCATGATATTCTTTACTGGGCTAGTTGTGCTCACCCTTCTGTTTCACAATTCCTTTCAGGTAATAAGAGTGTAGCTGGGTCGAGCGGGGGTAACAAGGGAATAGAACGGTGGTCATCATTTAGTAGTTATATTTGGTGAAGAAAATAGGGTGAGGCGAACCCAACGTTAGAAGGGTGTTTTGTCACTATCATACAAGATGTCTAATGACATACAACCTCGTGTCATCATAAGATAGGGTTGTGCTCATCCACTTGCTGAGTATCCTTACGAGCACTACCTATATAATCTTGGTGTTTGTTTGAAGTATAATTCTCAATTAGAGACAGTGGAGATAATGATAAGTCAAGAGAAGACACACCATTGGGAAGAATATGATAGTAATCTTCTCGTTTTTCTTTGGGGTATATTGGGTCAATCAAGGATAATTCTGTGGCCATATGATATCTATCATAAATTAGACGCATGGCCTCCCATGTACGAAGGTTTCCTTGAGCACTTTCCAAAGATTCTAATTTCTGAAACAGTTTTTGACTATACCTTTATGTAAGGTGTCATTGTAAAGTGATGTCCACGGTTGGAACATGAGTCACACTTTGTATATATTTGTATCCAAACTCACAGCATATATGTTGTTGTATTTTGCACGATAATTGTTGTAATAAAGTTGTAGTTATTTTCTGTACCATGTATTTGGCGACTCAGAATAGGTTAGATGGAATGGACCTGTTTTGGGGTTGTCACAGTTGGTATCAGAGCTATAAGTAAAGAGCCCCGAGCCTCTCGCTGGTGACTTCCTGTTGATGGGGGATGCACCGAAGCCAGACTCTTCGTAGGGGACGCCGTTCTGCGGTGGCAAACTGATAGGTACCACTGTGAGGTGCTGTCCACTGATGGGACAATTGTCACATTTGGTATCAGAGCTTAGGGATATGGTCTCTGGCGGAGATCGGGGAATATAACTAGTAGGGGAGAGATGAGTAAATCCTTCGCTAGTGTGTCCTACCTAAGCTTATTTGTTGGTCAGTCATAATATCGGGATATTATGTGATATGTTAATTTGTTAAATTAACCCTTACTTTGAAGCTGTATTCTAGAATGATATCTGGTATAGCGGAGATATTCTTGAAGAAAACTTTCACTGTTTTCTATGCTCAAAGCTTTCTAAAACTCTAAAGAAATACGCTCAAGATTATAGAAGAAGAATTCTCTGATTCTGGTGTGATTTTCAATTCTAACTAAGCACCCTATTTATTGAAAAATGCTAGAACGCTAAAAAAGACTAAATAGTAAAATAATAATTTTTGATTTCTTCATTCTACGCCCACCTCCTTTGAAACATCAAAGCCAACCACCTTAAAAAAATTTTAAGCAGCCCACATGTTTAAAAAAAATAAAAGTGGGTACCACCCAATTTTAATAAAAATATTTTATTTTTCAAAACTTCAGTAATTCATAATAAATAGCCCTTTTATTAGAAAAATACGAATTTTATGTATATTCCACACGAAATCGAATTCTCTACAACTTTGTAGCTTTAAGTTTTTCTAAATTCCAAACAGAAAATATCCGAAATCCACAAACGGGTGATTTTTAATACCTCATAAAATTTAAAATAAATCACGCGTTAATTTTTAACGGTTCAAAATTTGTGGACATATACTCAACTTATATATGTATAACATATCCAAAAATCACAACGATCCAACGGTCAGATTAAAATTATAACTCACGCAATAGAACTTTAAGAACACTGTTTTGATTTTTTAAAACCCCCATTCCGACAAAATACTGATAAAACACCTAAAAATTAAATCCTTCATTTATATCCACATAAAAATAAATATTTTCTTATCATATAAATCAATAATTAATTTTTCACAAATAATATTACAGAATCACAATTATAACAATCAGGTCGTTCCCAAGGAAGAGAGGGCTTTCAAATAAGGATTTCTCCTTATTAGCGCGCAAGTAGGTAACCAAACCTCTCCTTAGACATTGTCAATAATGCTATCTAATATTATTATTCAAATAATATAAATTATTGATCTGATAATGGAGATACTGTGCAGTGATAATTATTGAGACAACAATAATATAAAATATCAACGCAATAATTATTGAACCAATAAAATAAAATATTGAACAGTAATTACTGTAAAAATTATTGAGTAGTGCCTTCTTACGTAAGAATCAATAATTCAACAATACTGTGCAATACCGTGTGCTACTGTGTAACAACGCGTATTACTGTATTTTAACTACCAGGTATTCCAACAGTGCTAACGGTAAAACTTTCGTCGTTATTTTATAAAATGATATTTTTGTCATTTTCTCAATTCGACAATAATTCCGTTGTGGGGTCCACCAATGATTGTGCCGTCGTACGAATATTTCCTGTTAAAACGAATATTTCCCGATTAATCGAATATTATATAATAACTTGCGTACTTATAAAATTTATAAATATTACCCACAATTATAACATTATATCAAATTCACTCCATAATATTCAAAAATGATATTTATAAAAAATTCATCTTTATTCATAAAAGTTGGGGTCTTACATTATTGATAAGACAAACATTAGAATTTAATATGAAATAACCAAAACCAATTATTTATATGTAGAATTTTAGAAACATTTTAAAGTGAACATATATATAAGAAATCGAACACCTCGAACCTATATCGAACTCGAACAATCGAACTCGAACTCGAACTCGAACTTACCGAGTCAAACCGAACTTGAACCGTTCATGAACACTGTAAGACCCCAACTTTTATGAATAAAGATGAATTTTCTATAAATATCATTTTTGAATATTATGGAGTGAATTTGATATAATGTTATAGTTGTGGGTAAAATTTATAAATTTTGCAAGTACGCAAGTTGTTATATAATATTCGATTGGTCGGGGAATAGTCGTTTTAACAGGGAATATTCGTACGACGGCACAATCATTGGTGGACCCCACAATAGAATTATTGTCGAATTGAGAAAACGATAAAAATATCTTTTTATAAAATAACGGCGAAAGTTTTACCGTTAGCACTGTTGGAATACCTAGTGGTTAAAATACAGTAATACGCGTTGTTGCATAGTAGCACACGGTATTGCACAGTATTGTTGAATTATTGATTCTTACGTAAGAAGACACTACTCAATAATTGTTACAGTAATAACTGTTCAATATTTTATTTTATTGGTTCAATAATTGCTGCGTTGATATTTTATATTATTGTTGTTTTAATAATTATCACTGTACAATATCTCCATTATCAGATCAATAATTTAAATTATTTGAATAATATTATTAGATAGTATTATTGACAATGTCTAAGGAAGTTCTGTTTAAGGAAAGGTTTGGTTACCTTATTATGCGCCAGTAAGGAAAAATCCTTATTGGAAAGCCCCCTCTTTCCTGGGAACGACCTGATTGTCATAATTGTGATTCTGTAATATTATTTGTGAAAATTAATTATTAATTTATATGATAAGAAAATATTTATTTTTATGTGGATATAAATGAAGGATTTAATTTTTAGGTGTTTTATCAGTATTTTGTCGGAATGGAGGTTTTAAAAAATCAAAACAGTGTTCTTAAAACTCTATTGCGTGAGTTATAATTTTAATCCGACCGTTGGATCGTTGTGATTTTTAGATATGTTATACATACATAAGTTGAGAATATGTCCACAAATTTTGAACCGTTAAAAATTAACGTATGCTTTGTTTTAAATTTTATGAGGTATTAAAAATTATCCGTTTGTGGATTTCGGATATTTTCTGTTTGGAATTTAGAAAAACTTAAAGCTACAAAGTTGTAGAGAATTCGATTTCGTGTTGAATGGACATAAAATTCGTATTTTTCTGATAAAATGGCTATTTATTATGAATTACTAAAGTTTTGAAAAATAAAATATTTTTATTAAAATTTGGTGGGACCCACTTTTATTTTTTTAAAACATGTTGGCTGCTGAATTTTTTTTCAAGATGGCTGGCTTTGATGTTTCAAAGGAGGTGGGCGTAGAATGAAGAAATCAAATATTAATATTTTATTATTAATCTCCTTTGGCATTTTAGTATTTTCTTATAAATAGGTTGCTTAGTTAGAATTGAAAATCACACCAGAACCAGAGAATTCTTCTTCTATAATCTTGAGCGTATTTCTTTAGAGTTTTAGAAAGTTTGAACATAGAAAACAGTGAAAGTTTTCTTCAAGAATATCCCCGCTATACCAGTTGGAATACTCTTCTTTTCAAGGTAAGGGATGTTATTTTTGTTCAATATTCGCTTGAAATAATATATTTCTTCCATACCCTGTAGTATATAAGTAATATTATTTCGTTTCAAATTTCGAATTCTATACTTATTTTGTTAAAATTTTGGCTTCTATACACCATGAAATTAGTAGAATATCCTTGATATTTAAGCTTCATCCAGTATCTTTTCATGGAAATATTATTCTGAACATTCTTGATAAGTTTTAACTTTTTCATGCCGGAGTACTATCCACGGGGTTACTATTCTCGAAATACTATTCACGGAGTACTATTCACTCGGGGTACTATTCATGATAAAAATTGATTCGTTTTCAGTTCAAACTATTTTTTGTACAATATTATTGTTGAATTTTACTCCACAAAGCAGTATCATGTTGACAATTTAGACGTTATTGATTTCTGGATAAATTAAATTATAAATCTTTAAAATTTTATCCTTGAACTTGTTTTATTAAATTATTATATCATTGTCATCATCCTCATGTCTATATTATGTTGAAAGTCATCTATGGCCTGTAGTGCATAGATGGACTTGGAATGATTATGACCGGAGTTTATTCGGTATAATCATGACCGTAATGTTACAAATGATATGGTAAAAGTCCTCATTGGCCCGTAGTGTATTGATGGACAGTTATTGGCATGATCATGACCATTGATAAATACACGAATATCCTTGGCCCGTAGTGCATGGATAATTTGTGGTCATGATACTAATGAATATCCATAGCCGTAGTGTAGGGATGATGTGGATTATTTATTAAGCTAAGTCTCAGCGATAAAAGTGATGAAAAACCTTTTAAATCATAGAAGATACTAAACTGTATTCTCTACTTGACTCTTCTAATGGATTGCTTGTTCCGCTGCAGTTAAACTTGATGTTTGTTATATTTTATTAGTTTAACACTGTTGAAGGCTAACGATAAATTATTATGCATTATCTTAGTCATAATATTTCTTACTGGGCTAGTTGAGCTCACCCTTTTGTTTTTATTGTTCTCTTCAGAAAATAAGAACGTAGCCGGGACTAGTCGGGGAATGGAGTGACGGTTCAGATGATAGCATTAGTAGTCCTCACTATTCTATGAAATAGTATGATAATAATTGTATTGAGGACACCATTTGAGTTGAATACTGTCTAGAAGACAATATTCGTTTTAAAACTTTCAGTTTATGTTTTGTCACATTTTACACGATAGTTGTATTATTAAGTTGTATTTGAATTTTGTACCATGTATTTGGCGACTCAAGATGGGTGATGTATACCTATTTTGGGGGCGTCACAAATAATGGTTAAATTTGTAGTAATTTTCTTTTTTTAATTACTTAAACATCTTTTTGTGTTTTTAATAATTGCTTATAAGTAAATATTTTTATTAAATAATTAATAAATAATAATGTGTACTTCTTCACCTCTAAATTTTAATCAAAATAATTTTAGTATTTTCATAAGAATTTTATCAATGATTGTTGGATTATTACAATTTACATCCCTAATAATTTAATAAATTATAAGTTATAACCCATGTCATAAATCACATAAATAAAGTCACTAATCATCATGCAATGACAATTTGACATTACTTAAAAAAAATGATACAATACAGTTGCTTATATTTACACGAGTTATTAAAATTGTCAAATCAAGATAGGTAATAGAGAAATCAAATCATCAAAAAGTATCGAAACTTCACTAATAAAGTGATAGTCATTGTACAATTAGTCAATTACTATTGTATATTAACATCAACTATCAATTATATAATTAAAAGTGTAAACTTAACTTTACCAATTTTTGAAATTTTTTAGTGTTACAGTCTTATGGACTTGCGATGTATATGTGAGACAGCTAGCTAGAGAGAGTGATTGACTAACTTTGATTTATCATTTACGCAATTAAGTAATTATATTTAGTGTAAAAACTAAAAAGTTGTTGAGAAAAGTACAAGTAAACAATATGTCACAGACTCACAATACCATTTGGATGAAATTAAAATAAGTTATTAATTTAAATCAGAATAAGCAATTTTTTAAAAAAAAATATGAAACAAAGTCTATAAATAGCTTTGACCCTTTTATCTTAGAATCATAGTTAATTTATTTAGTTTTAAACAATATAATTATGAAATTATAAGCTTTTTATAGACTAATTCTCAAGATTTATTGTATTCAGAAGTTAATTATCACATCCATTTTGAATTAAAAATATTTCCTATCGACTTTAAAAATTCATACTTCTTGATCAATTGATCTTATTACTTATATTTCAGAACGGATGAAATATTTGGTACTAATACATTTAAAGGTTAACAATATTAGTCTACAAGTCTATTATATATTAAAATAGTTTCCCAAATTTTTCTGTCTCGTTACTTGATCCTACAATACTCAAAACCTTAACTCTGAATTTGCAAACGTCAGGTTTTGATATGGATCCTTTATCATCTAACATGGCTTTAATATATCGGATCTATATTAAGGTTATGAATACTATTACTCCAGATATTAATCTAAAGAATAGTTTTATTAAAGATTGTAGAGGAAAAACTACTGTGTTTCAAATCAATCCATTGAAAGCTAATATTTCAGTCCCTAAAACCTTAAAATGGGATGAGATAGCTATTCCAGAAAATTGGACACCATTTAAAGGTTAACAATATTAGTCTATAAGTCTATTAGATATTAAATTAATCTAAATCAACTAAATTCACATTATTTTAAATCTTAGAATTTTATAATTTCATTATAAAAATCTTAAATAAGACTCTTTTTATGAAATAGATAAAATATTATTCATTTATTCTAGACTAGTTATGTAACAAATTATAATATTGACCACTAGTCCACTACTACTAATATAATATTATATATATATATATATATATATATCCTATCCCTAAATAATTCAAAATAACAAAACTAATATTAGTTGTTAACTTTTAAGTTCTAAGTTCTAACTTCAAACTTTTCAATAATCATTTTTGGGATAAATGATGATGATAATATTTGGTCTAATTTTTGATTAAATTACGTAGAGTTAGGAGGTGTTTGTTTAGAGCTGAATGGAGTTGAATCTGAATAACTGAATCGGTCAGTGTGTTTGTTTTGGTCTGAATGGTTGAATCGGTAAGATGGACGAGCTGGATAACTAAGTCAGATTTTTTTAACTGAATGACTGAATGATCAACTGAATGAAGTAAAAAAAATATTAAAAAATTAACTATTATATTAAGTAATATTAAATAAATTTACAACAATTTTAAATTTTTCAGAGGGGTAAAATAATAAAGTTTTGTCATTCAGATGTTTCAGACATGTCAATTATTAAACAATTTTTTTCATTCAGATTCATATTCAACTCATTAAGATTCAGATTCATTCAGTTTTTATCAAACACCCACTTAGAGAGGATATTTTTGGTATTTATTTAACTATTTTTAATTTGCTTCTGAGTTCTCAATTTTCTCAGTTCAGTGCATTAGTAAATGTTCGCAAACTTGATTTGTCCGATTATGTTCACGAAATACTCGATCATGTTTGCGAACAGTTCGTGAACACCAATCGAACTGATCTCGTACATAACTTTTGATTCGATAGAGTTACTCGAACATGTTCGAGTTCGAGTTCGAGTATAAGTGCTCGAGTTCGGTTCGAGTTCGAGAATGTTCTGTTCGGTTCGGTTCGGATCGTTTGCAGTTCTAACTATATACATTAAAAATTAAATACTAGGGGTAAAGTCGGATATTGACTATTAAATATGTTTAAAAGCATTTTATAAAGATTTTTGGTTAAATTTCAATTTAAAAGGTAAAAGGTAAAATACTTCCTTATTTAGCCAAAAAAGAAAAGCAAACAAATTATTAATCAATAAACTCTTAATTAGCTTTACAACTAATAGAATTCTTACCGCTACACCGCCTCACCGCCTCACGGAAGCCAATACTTGGAAATTTATTATGGGATACCCACACTTCCTTGCAATAAAGGCAATTTTATTAAATTGCAACTCCCAGGGAAAAACACATATACATACATGGGCCTATATACACTTTAAAAAATTTTCCCTTTTGAAAAAACATAAATTCTAATTTTTTTTTTAAGATATTAAACCATGATATCTTTGAATTTTTATAAATAAAAAAATTTAGCTGTCAAAATTTTACATTTTTTGCTGGAATAAGTTAATTGATTCAAAATGAAAGAACAATTTAGTCTTTTATGTAAAGCTATATATATATAGTTTATATTAACTTCAATTTTTTATTTTAATTTTCTTTCATCACGTACTAATCACGTGACAATCCAAAATATATACCTCACTTCTATCAATTATTACCAACGGTGTCCAAATATTTCATGAACAAAAGTTTAGGAAAATTAATATTTAAGGTCATAAAATTAAAATAATGAAGTTTAAATTTTAATATACAAAAAAAAACTTAAAAAATTAAAGTGTATTTAAAACATTAATTCAAACGGAGAGAGAAACAAGGAATGGCTCGACTTCCAAGCAATGCAAAGAGTTAGACGTATAATAAGTTTTTGAAGCATACCCTTTTGCCCATCAATCACATTAATGTTTGTGATGTAAAAAGTCCATATATCCAGACAAATAAATACTGCTCCCTCCTCCGTCCTTAAAAAATTATTGTTTTAGAAAAAAAATTATTTTAAAATATTTATTATTTATAATTTTTGAAGATAATAAATTATTTACTTTCTTATATTATTCCTATTTTCTCTCATTATTTTAAGAAATTCTCTCTCTTGTATTAATAATTTTCAACTTTCCATAAAAGGATAGTGATGAAATTTCAAACAAATTTTAATTGTTAAATAATACTCTCTCCGTCTCAAGATAAAAGTCCTGGTAGACTTTTCACGCATATTAAGAAGAGAAATAAAATGACAAAATTACTCATAATAATATTTTATAAATCATTTCTAATGTAGGTGAGAGAGTGACTTATTATACTTATTAAATATGGAAAGAGAATTAGAATAAGAAAAGTATAAGTATTTAATGCTAAGGGTATAATAGGAAAAATTGTGTAAAAGTTTGGTTATTAAAAGAAAGTGGACATTTAACATGGGACTATCCAAAATAGTAATAAAAATTTTTATTCTGAGATGAAGGGAATAATATTAAATGATTTCTTTAATCTATATGTAAAAATTTTAAATGATAATATTTTAGGAACGGATGTAGTAATACTTTCAACGGTAAGAGAGAGTAAAAAAAATCACACCAAAAGCTGTTCATAGCTTATTTTAAGCAACCAAATCACATGAATGCCATACCCTTTTGAAGAAAAAATTCATATGGAAACGTCTCTCTAGCTCTTTGAATATTTAATACCTCTTTCAAGACCTATATATGCAATTTGGCTGAAGGAAAAGACAACACCTTTATGATATAACAAGTACTTGGAAGTGTTTAAGAGATCTACAACTAATATAATTGACAAATATATATATATGACTACCCTATTGTCAAAAAGTAAATAAATATTTAATACAAACCTTTTAATTGTAGATTTAGTGCTACTTAATTTGTGATAAGTACTTAAAGTGAATTTATTATATCATTCTTAGTTTGTGCAATATAAAAAAAGTCTCCACTTTAATCTTATAAATATTCACGTTACAATGGGGGCATGACAAATATTTCCCTTTCTGAATATTGGTGCTAAACATAGCATTATTTGACTACAACTTGTTAATCACATGTTTAAGTTGGTTTTTGTCGGGGCTTAATAATTCAATTTTACATTACTTGGTTGAATATTAAGCTAGACTATAAACTGCATATATATATATATATATATATATATATATATATATATATATATATGGGACCGATCCATAGCATCTATATGCTATGGGACAAATATTGGCATATAGGCTCTAAACAACAAGTTTTATTGATTAACGGCTGCGATTTAGAATGGCAAATTACCGTCCGCTAGAATTACTAGCGGACGTGATTAGTAAAAATTCCGGACAATTAAGCCCCTCGTGAGTCAAATTAGCCTCTGCGAATATAGCCAACTATGACAGAAACAACATGGTCCGCTAGTATTACTAGCGGACGGGAGATACTAAATCGCATAAACAAGATTCCTGTATCCCTGTACACATAAACAAGATCCCTATACAAATTCCCTATACAAATGCCCTAGAACTGCTGCCCCCCAAGCATATGTAATTATGTCTTCCAATCTTTCCAATAACAATAAATACCTAGGATGCACAATATTTTTACTTTTCGTAGGAAACAAAATAGCGC
Organism: Panax notoginseng; assembly: GCA_016801055.1. Taxonomy (NCBI): domain Eukaryota; kingdom Viridiplantae; phylum Streptophyta; class Magnoliopsida; order Apiales; family Araliaceae; genus Panax; species Panax notoginseng. The sequence goes on along the minus strand of CM029013.1, from coordinate 60,319,839 downwards.
CACACAAATACAACAGGTATGCCTTGGTGTGTATAACCACATCATCTGAAGTAGCATCTTTAGGTAATTGTCCATATCTATGTCTTAACCAAGGCAAACTTATGCCCCCACTTTTATAGCACTGTTCCCAATCCTCTACTGCTACTTGTTGTGCAAAAACCCCTATAAAATTGCTTTTGGGATGTTTTAGTTCTCCGCAAGTCAAATGCTTTCCTAATATGGGTAACCCAAATATAAATCCCATATCCTCTAAAATAATACCGACCTCTCCACATTTTAAGTAAAACGTATTTGTTTCACTCCTCCAACGCTCAACAAAAGCAGATACAAGAGATGCATCAATCTTTGACACTACATCGTGATGACAAAATATACCAAAACCTAGCTGTTCTAGTAGATATTCTTGTTGTTTAGTCAAGTTCCATTCAATTAATTTTGCAGACATCTGACAGATTTCTAACACACCCCTATCCTACAAGTTAAAAACATGATACATACATAAATTATAAAAATATGAAAGCTTTTTACAAGATTTTAAGAGAAATATGATATATGGGACAAAAAAAACTTACAATATTTTGCCATAAGTCAGAAGAAACATGATTTTCTTGGTCCCATAAGATAACAGGATCAAAAGGTCCTGGATTGATATCCATATCTGTCATAAAAATTCAATAGTTAGGTCAAGTATTAAACAATTTATAAAAATTCCAATAACAAGGTAAAGGGAGAAGGAGCAAAGCTTTGACATATTTCAAGACTCAAGTAATGTTGCACATAAACATAAATTCAACAGTAAAAAAAATTGATATTGACACCCAGAATCAAAACAAGATAAAATTCTTGGGTTCTCTTCGTCTATTGAAAATTTTAAGAATCAAAAGATATGTATCTCATGACTATAACAGAGCTACATGTGAATTCCCCAAATGCAATTTTAAGACCAAATCAATGTTCAAATTATTGTGGCATGTTTAAATGCAAAAAAAAAGAGGGAAGAAGTGATAATCAAATGTACCTGGCAGAAGTAGATTGCAACTTAAAAAACGAGAAAAAGCATAGAAAACTTCACAAACTTGCAAGTGATTTGCAGATGATTGCTTCTAGGGTTCGTCAGTTTTCGCCCAATTTGCAGAACACTACACGAACTCTTCCTGTGTTTTAAATCCGAGAACTTTGAGATTTTCAGGTGATTTGTAGATGTCGATTGTTGCTCGAACTTGAAGGTGATTTTCAGATGTCGCGAATTCGAGAAACTGCACGTGATTTGGCTTCCTTTGCAGATGTCGCTAATGGCTCGAACTTGCAGGTGATTTGGGTGATTTGCAGATGTCGCGAATTCGAGAACTTGCAGGCGATTTGGCGATCAGATTTGCTTCTAGGGTTAGGGTTCCATGGTTTTTGCCCAAATCGCTTGAACAATATTGCACGATTCCACTATACACGTACACGTTTTACCTTTGTTACCTTTCTTTTGACTGTGTTAATATCCGCCCACTAGTATTACTAGCGAATTTTGTACATTCTGTAAATTCTCATGGCTGTATTAAGGGGCTTAATTGTCCAGAATTTTTACTAATCACGTCCGCTAGTAATTCTAGCGGACGGTAATTTTCCATTCTAAATCGCAGCCGTTAATCAATAAAACGTGTGGTTTAGAGCCTATATGCCAATATTTGTCCCATAGCATATAGATGCTATGGATCGGTCCCCATATATATATATATATATATATATATATATATATATATATATATATATATATATATATATAGAATTTTCCAATTAAGCTTTTCAATCTTCCAATTAGAGTTTAATCATCCTTTAAAAGAAATGTCAGAGGTAGATTAATTAATTGAGTGTTTTGGCCACCTTAAAAAAAGAAGAAGTAAAAAGTGAGTACTTTTCTGAGAAAGAGGAGGGTTAAATTTGAGACTTCTAAGAAAGTTTGTAAGACCCTGAATTTTATGAAATAAAAGTATTTAATTTTCCTATTCAGTAAATGGTTAAATTGATAAAAGTTAAAGTTAAGGGTGATATATAAATTTTTTTTTCAAAATACGCAAGTGGTTATAAAATATTCATTGTTGTCGGGGAATATTCGTTTAGTCGTGAAATATTCGTACGACGGCGTAGCCATTTGTGGGTTCCATAACAGAATAACTGTCGGATGAAGAAAACGACAAAATTGAGTTTTTATAAATAACGGCGTAGTTGTTACCGTTAACACTGTTAGAATACCCGGTGGTTAAAATACAGTAATACGCGTTATTGCACAGTAGTACACGGTATTGCATAGTATTTTTGAAATTATTGATTCTTACGTAAGAAGGCACTACTCAATAATTGTTACAGTAATTACTGTTCAATATTTTATTTTATTGATTCAATAATTGCTACGTTGAAATTTTATATTATTGTTGTTCAATAATTGTCACTGCACAGTATTTCCCATTATCAGATCAATAATTCATATTATTTGAATAATATTATTAGATAACATTATTGACAATGTCTAGAAAGTTCTGTCTAAAGAGAGGTTTGGTCACCTAATTACGCGCTAGTAAGGAAAAATTCTTATTGGAAAGCCCCATCTTTCCTAGGAACGGCCTAGTTGTCATAAATGTGATTCTGTATTATTATTTGTGAATAATTAATTATTGATTTATATGATAAGTAAATATTTATTTTATGTGGATATAAATGAGGGATATATTTTTGTGGTTAAAAATGAAGGAGTTAATGTTGAGGTGTTTTATCTGTACTTTTATCGGAACGGAGGTATTGAAAATCAAATTAGGATTTTTGAGATATTTTGTGGGGGTTATAATTTTTAATCCGACCGTTGGATCGTGGTAATATTTGGATATGTTATACATATATAAGTTGAGTATATGTCCACAAATTTTGAACCGTTAAAAATGAACGTATGATTTATTATGAATTTTACGAGGTGACTGGTTCAGAAATTATTGAGTTTTCGGAGTTTATCATTTTGGTGAAAAATTTTAGAATTGGTGGGCCCCACTCTTGGTTGGTGAAGAAATGTGCTGAGATTTTTATTCAAATGTGGTGGGTGGAAATAGTAGCAGGTAAAGCCATCAGGTTACAGGTTAAGTCTGCTTCGGCGTGCTAACAATTTCCTATAAATAGAGGGCTAAGTTAGAATTGAAAATCACACCAGAAACAAGTTTTCTCTCTTTTTCTCTCTAGATTATTGAGTGTATTTTGTGAGTATTTAGATACTTGGTGAGTTGCTATTCATCAGTGCAAGTTTCCTTCAGCTTCATATCCGATGTCCAGTCAGAAGTGCGGCTCTTTTGAGGTAAGGGATAGTAAGGGATATTAAGGAATGTTATATTCTTCATAATGATGTTATTCTTTCAATATCATTATACTGAAATATTGGTATGGATTTTATTGTAGAATTTTTTCCTTTTTGAGTCGGGGTTACTATTCACGTATACGGCACTATTCATGTATATGATACTATTTACATATATGACATTATTTACGTATACGGTACTATGTACGAATACGGAGTACTATTTATGAGTTACTATTTATGAATTACTGTTGTGACGACCCCAAAACAGGTCCATTCCATCCAACCCATTCTGAGTCGTCAAATACATGGTACAGAAAACAACTACAACTTTATTACAACAATTGTCGTGCAAAATACAACAACACATATGCTGTGAGTTTGGATACAAATATATACCAAATGTGACTCATGTTCCAACCGTGGACATCACCTCACAATAACACCTTACATAAAGGTATAGTCAAAAACTGTTTTAGAAATTAGAATCTTTGGGAAGTGCTCAAGGAAACCTTCGTACATGGGAGGCCACGCGTCTAGGTTATGATAGATATCATATGGCCACAGAATTATCCTTGGTTGACCCAATAGACCCCAAAGAAAAACGAGAAGATTACTATCATATTCTTCCCAATGGTGAGTCTTCTCTTGACTTATCATTATCTCCACTGTATCTAACTGAGAATTATACTTTAAACAAACACCAAGATTATATAGGTAGTGCTCGTATATATACTCAGCAAGTGGATGAGCACATCCCTGTCTTATGATGACACGAGGTTGTATGTCGTTAGACATCTTGTATGATAGTGGCAAACCACCCTTCCAACGTTGGGTACACCTTACCCTATTGGATTCACCAAATATAACTACTAAATGAACTTTTCTATACTGCTTCGGGAGAACATCCACAGCTAGAGACCACCGTTCTATTTCCCCTTTACCCTCGCTCGACCCAGCTACACTCTTATTACCTGAAAGGAATTGTGAAGCAAAAGGGTGAGCACAACTAGCTCAGTAAAGAATATCATGACTAAAGATAATTAAATTATCAGTAGCCTTCATCAATAATAAATCAGAGATTTAGAACATATGGTAAATGATAAAAATTTCAACCATAGTTGCAGCGGAACGAGCAATCCATTAGAAGAGTCAAATAGACTATAAAGTCTATTATCTTCTCCATGTTAAAAATCCACCAACAATATTTTATCCATGTAACATCACTCAACAGTTCCTTTCCACAATCATATGAATAACTCATAATCATAATTGTGACTATAAATTTTTCTTCGCACCCAGGACGAAGAATATTTTCATCACCTGTCTTTACCTGAAACATCAAAGATCATGGTTATACCAAATCACAATTCCTGTTTATAATCATACTAACAAATCCATCTTTGCACTACGGGCCAAAGATATTCATCAACAAACCATCTTTGCACTACGGGCCAAAGATATTCATCAACAAACCATCTTTGCACTACGGGCCAAAGATATTCAACAACAGTTCATCTTTGCACTACAGGCCAAAGATATTCATCAACAGGCCATCTTTGCACTACATGCCAAAGATATTCATCAACAATTCATATTTGCACTACAGGCCAAATATATTCATATCTCAAAGAAATATATAATCATTTCAGAATTTATATAAACAATAATTATAACCATGTTGATCAATTCACCTTTGCACTTAAGCTTAAGATATTCAATTATAAATTCAATGGTCATGATCATACCAGTCACAATTCAACTTTGCACTACAGGCCAAAGAGAACCCTAGTCATGATCATACCAATAATCTACCCATCTTTACACTCCAGTGAAAGAGAATTTCAACATCAGGGTTATAAAAATGTTATATATGATGATAAAAATAATATGATCAACATATAGTTTTAATCTCAAGAGTAATATTCATAAATCAACTATAATTTGGTTAGATAAAGAAACCAATTTTGTCGTGAATAGTAACTCGTGAATAGTAACTCATGAATAGTAACTCGTGAATAGAAACACCGACTCAAAAAGGTAGAAATTCCACAATAAAATTCATACCAATATTTCGGTATAATGATATTGAAAGAATAACATTTCTTAAGCTTATAAACAATTTATTTAAATTGTTTACACTTTACTAATTAATGCATTTAATCATCATAAAATGCCAACTCTTACAATTTCATCATCAATAACCAAAACCCTCATCAAAAATCTGCATATACCTCATATAGGATTCTCAAGCCATAAAATCCTATTTTCTAATTTTCTTTCTTCACAAAACATATTTAATTCATTTACTCATAACTAGACCATTTTCATAAAAATACCAAATCAGTTCAAAAAATATTTCTTTTCTGGGATTTAGCATAATATAGTCCCATAGTGAACATATATTTTTCTCAGAATTTTTAAAAGTCATTTACTAATTTTCATATGGCCAAAACAGCCAAATATTTAGACATTTATCAAAAATTATACTTTTGTCCAAAAATTCTGAAATTTACAGAGTATACTTCTATCATATACATGTACTCCCAATAAAAATTTCATCAATTTTGGAGTTAACCACAAGGAATTATAAGCTGTTACTTTTAAAATAGTCTTTTCTCATAAAATTCATAACTCTCAATCTATACATCCAAAAATCACCATTTTTGGACACAATCAAGAAAACTCATCAAAATATCATTTCAAATTTTTCCAGAATTTTTGAAGGTCAGAAAAATTACGAAACTAAAATCATAACAACCCTTAAAATCCCTTACTGTCCCTTACTATCCCTTACAATCCCTTACAATCCCTTACTATCCCTTACAATCCCTTACCTCAAAGAGCAGCACTTCAGATTGGATATCGGATATGACGCTGAAGGAAACTCGCACTGATGAATAGCAACTCACCAAGTATCTAAATACTCACAAAATACACTCAATAATCTAGAGAGAGAAAGAGAGAAAGCTTATGTTTCTGGTGTGATTTTCAATTCTAACTTAGCCCTCTATTTATAGGAAAATTTTGGTAGGTTTGACCTGCAACCTGATGGCTTTACCTGCTACTATTCCCACCCACCACATTTGAAATATAATTCAGCACATTTCTTCACCAACCACAAGTGGGGCCCACCAATTCTAGAATTTTCCACCAAAAATGATTTATAACCTGATTTCTGAATCAGCCACCTCTTAAAATTCATAACAAATCATACGTTCATTTTTAACGGTTCAAAATTTGTGGACATATACTCAACTTATATATGTATAACATATCCAAAAATTACCACGATCCAACGGTCGGATTAAAAATTATAACCCCCGCAAAATATCTCAAAAACCCTGATTTTTAATACCTCCATTCCGACAAAAATACTGATAAAAACCTCAACATTAACTCCTTCATTTTTAACCACAAAAATATATCCCTCATTTATATCCACATAAAATAAATATTTCCTTATCATATGAATCAATAATTAATTATTCACAAATAATATTACAGAATCACATTTATGACAACCAGGCCGTTCCCAGGAAAGAGGGGGCTTTCCAATAAGGATTTCTCCTTACTGGCGCGCAATTAGATGACCAAACCTCTCCTTAGACAGAACTTTCTAGACATTGCCAATAATGCTATCTAATAATACTATTCAAATAATATGAATTATTGATCTGATAATGGGAAATACTGTGCAGCAACAATTATTGAACAACAATAATACAAAATATCAACGCAACAATTATTGAATCAATAAAATAAAATATTGAACAGTAATTACTGTAACAATTATTGAGTAGTGCCTTCTTACGTAAGAATCAATAATTTCAAAAATACTATGCAATACCGTGTGCTACTGTGCAATAACGCGTATTACTGTATTTTAACCACCGGGTATTCCAACAGTGTTAACGGTAACAACTACGCCGTTATTTGTAAAAACTCAAATTTGTCATTTTCTTCACCCGACAGTTATTTTGTTATGGGGCCCACAAATAGCTGCGCCGTCGTACGAATATTCCCCGACAGAAAGAATATTCCACGACCAAACGAATATTCCCCGACAACAATGATTATTTTATAACCACTTGCGTATTTTGAAAAAATTTCATATATCACCCTTAACTTTAACTTTTATCAATTTAACCATTTACTGAATAGTAATTATAAAAAAAATTGAATACTTTTATTTCATAAAATTCGGGGTCTTACAATCTCCCCTCCTTATGAAATTTCGTCCTCGAAATTTACGTACCTGGTATTTCAAAGAGTTGAGAATACCTTTCTTTCATTTCAGATTCCATCTTCTCTGTCATCACAATTTCTCCATTGCTCATCTCCTGTATTTCAAATATCATTCTAGAATACAGCTTCAAAACAAGGGTTAATTTAACAAATTAACATATCACATAATATCCCGATATTATGACTGACCAACAAATAAGCTTAGGAAGGACACACTAGCGAAGGATTTACTCGTCTCTCCCTACCTAGTTGTATTCCCCAATCTCTGCCAGAGATCATATCCCTAAGCTCTGATACCACCTGTGACTCTCATGGTGCTTCAACCACAGCACCTCACAATGGTACCTATCAGTTTGCCACCGCAGAACGGCGTCCCCTACGGAGAGTCTGGCTTCGGTGCATCCCCCATCAACAGGAAGTCACCAGCGAGAGGCTCGGGGCTCTTTACTTATAGCTCTGATACCACCTGTGACGACCCCAAAACAGGTCCATTCCATCCAACCCATTCTGAGTCGTCAAATACATGGTACAGAAAACAACTACAACTTTATTACAACAATTGTCGTGCAAAATACAACAACACATATGCTGTGAGTTTGGATACAAATATATACCAAATGTGACTCATGTTCCAACCGTGGACATCACCTCACAATAACACCTTACATAAAGGTATAGTCAAAAACTGTTTTAGAAATTAGAATCTTTGGGAAGTGCTCAAGGAAACCTTCGTACATGGGAGGCCACGCGTCTAGGTTATGATAGATATCATATGGCCACAGAATTATCCTTGGTTGACCCAATAGACCCCAAAGAAAAACGAGAAGATTACTATCATATTCTTCCCAATGGTGAGTCTTCTCTTGACTTATCATTATCTCCACTGTCTCTAATTGAGAATTATACTTCAAACAAACACCAAGATTATATAGGTAGTGCTCGTATATATACTCAGCAAGTGGATGAGCACATCCCTGTCTTATGATGACACGAGGTTGTATGTCGTTAGACATCTTGTATGATAGTGGCAAACCACCCTTCCAACGTTGGGTACACCTTACCCTATTGGATTCACCAAATATAACTACTAAATGAACTTTTCTATACTGCTTCGGGAGAACATCCACAGCTAGAGACCACCGTTCTATTTCCCCTTTACCCTCGCTCGACCCAGCTACACTCTTATTACCTGAAAGGAATTGTGAAGCAAAAGGGTGAGCACAACTAGCTCAGTAAAGAATATCATGACTAAAGATAATTAAATTATCAATAGCCTTCATCAATAATAAATCAGAGATTTAGAACATATGGTAAATGATAAAAATTTCAACCATAGTTGCAGCGGAACGAGCAATCCATTAGAAGAGTCAAATAGACTATAAAGTCTATTATCTTCTCCATGTTAAAAATCCACCAACAATATTTTATCCATGTAACATCACTCAACAGTTCCTTTTCACAATCATATGAATAACTCATAATCATAATTGTGACTATAAATTTTTCTTCGCACCCAGGACGAAGAATATTTTCATCACCTGTCTTTACCTGAAACATCAAAGATCATGGTTATACCAAATCACAATTCCTGTTTATAATCATACTAACAAATCCATCTTTGCACTACGGGCCAAAGATATTCATCAACAAACCATCTTTGCACTACGGGCCAAAGATATTCATCAACAAACCATCTTTGCACTACGGGCCAAAGATATTCAACAACAGTTCATCTTTGCACTACAGGCCAAAGATATTCATCAACAGGCCATCTTTGCACTACATGCCAAAGATATTCATCAACAATTCATATTTGCACTACAGGCCAAATATATTCATATCTCAAAGAAATATATAATCATTTCAGAATTTATATAAACAATAATTATAACCATGTTGATCAATTCACCTTTGCACTTAAGCTTAAGATATTCAATTATAAATTCAATGGTCATGATCATACCAGTCACAATTCAACTTTGCACTACAGGCCAAAGAGAACCCTAGTCATGATCATACCAATAATCTACCCATCTTTACACTCCAGTGAAAGAGAATTTCAACATCAGGGTTATAAAAATGTTATATATGATGATAAAAATAATATGATCAACATATAGTTTTAATCTCAAGAGTAATATTCATAAATCAACTATAATTTGGTTAGATAAAGAAACCAATTTTGTCGTGAATAGTAACTCGTGAATAGTAACTCATGAATAGTAACTCGTGAATAGAAACACCGACTCAAAAAGGTAGAAATTCCACAATAAAATTCATACCAATACTTCGGTATAATGATATTGAAAGAATAACATTTCTTAAGCTTATAAACAATTTATTTAAATTGTTTACACTTTACTAATTAATGCATTTAATCATCATAAAATGCCAACTCTTACAATTTCATCATCAATAACCAAAACCCTCATCAAAAATCTGCATATACCTCATATAGGATTCTCAAGCCATAAAATCCTATTTTCCAATTTTCTTTCTTCACAAAACATATTTAATTCATTTACTCATAACTAGACCATTTTCATAAAAAATACCAAATCAGTTCCAAAAATATTTCTTTTCTGGGATTTAGCATAATATAGTCCCATAGTGAACATATATTTTTCTCAGAATTTTTAAAAGTCATTTACTATTTTTCATATGGCCAAAATAGCCGAATATTTAGACATTTATCAAAAATTATACTTTTGTCCAAAAATTCTGAAATTTACAGAGTATACTTCTATCATATACATGTACTCCCAATAAAAATTTCATCAATTTTGGAGTTAACCACAAGGAATTATAAGCTGTTACTTTTAAAATAGTCTTTTCTCATAAAATTCATAACTCTCAATCTATACATCCAAAAATCACCATTTTTGGACACAATCAAGAAAACTCATCAAAATATCATTTCAAATTTTTCCAGAATTTTTGAAGGTCAGAAAAATTACGAAACTGAAAATCATAACAACCCTTAAAATCCCTTACTGTCCCTTACTATCCCTTACAATCCCTTACAATCACTTACTATCCCTTACAATCCCTTACCTCAAAGAGCAGCACTTCTGATTGGATATCGGATATGACGTTGAAGGAAACTCGCACTGATGAATAGCAACTCACCAAGTATCTAAATACTCACAAAATACACTCAATAATCTAGAGAGAGAAAGAGAGAAAGCTTATGTTTCTGGTGTGATTTTCAATTCTAACTTAGCCCTCTATTTATAGGAAAATTTTGGTAGGTTTGACCTGCAACCTGATGGCTTTACCTGCTACTATTCCCACCCACCACATTTGAAATATAATTCAGCACATTTCTTCACCAACCACAAGTGGGGCCCACCAATTCTAGAATTTTCCACCAAAAATGATTTATAACCTGATTTCTGAATCAGCCACCTCTTAAAATTCATAACAAATCATACGTTCATTTTTAACGGTTCAAAATTTGTGGACATATACTCAACTTATATATGTATAACATATCCAAAAATTACCACGATCCAACGGTCGGATTAAAAATTATAACCCCCGCAAAATATCTCAAAAACCCTGATTTTTAATACCTCCATTCCGACAAAAATACTGATAAAAACCTCAACATTAACTCCTTCATTTTTAACCACAAAAATATATCCCTCATTTATATCCACATAAAATAAATATTTCCTTATCATATGAATCAATAATTAATTATTCACAAATAATATTACAGAATCACATTTATGACAACCAGGCCGTTCCCAGGAAAGAGGGGGCTTTCCAATAAGGATTTCTCCTTACTGGCGCGCAATTAGATGACCAAACCTCTCCTTAGACAGAACTTTCTAGACATTGCCAATAATGCTATCTAATAATACTATTCAAATAATATGAATTATTGATCTGATAATGGGAAATACTGTGCAGCAACAATTATTGAACAACAATAATACAAAATATCAACGCAACAATTATTGAATCAATAAAATAAAATATTGAACAGTAATTACTGTAACAATTATTGAGTAGTGCCTTCTTACGTAAGAATCAATAATTTCAAAAATACTATGCAATACCGTGTGCTACTGTACAATAACGCGTATTACTGTATTTTAACCACCGGGTATTCCAACAGTGTTAACGGTAACAACTACGCCGTTATTTGTAAAAACTCAAATTTGTCATTTTCTTCACCCGACAGTTATTTTGTTATGGGGCCCACAAATAGCTGCGCCGTCGTACGAATATTCCCCGACAGAAAGAATATTCCACGACCAAACGAATATTCCCCGACAACAATGAATATTTTATAACCACTTGCGTAGTTTGAAAAAATTTCATATATCACCCTTAACTTTAACTTTTATCAATTCAACTATTTACTGAATAGTAACTATAAAAAAAAATTGAATACTTTTATTTCATAAAATTCGGGGTCTTACAACTGTTCACGAGTTACTATTCATGAGTTACTATTCACGAGTTACTATTCGCGGGTACTATTCACGACAAAAATTAGTTTCTTTTTCTGACCAAATTATCGTTGATTTATGATTGGTGCTCTCGAAAATAAATGCAGTTGTTGATCATATTGTTTTTATTATCATATATAACATTTTTATAACCCTGATGTTGAATTTCTCTTTCACTTGAGTATAAAGATGGGTAAATAATTGGTATGATCGTGGCTGAGGAATGTCTTTGGCCTGTAGTGCAAAGATAAATTGTTAACTGGTATGATCATGACCACTGAATTTATAATTGAATATCTTTAGCTTAAGTATAAAGATGAATTGATTAACATGGTTATAATTATGGTGTATATAAATTCTGAAATGATTATATATTTCTTTGAGATATGAATATATTTGGCCTGTAGTGTAAATATGAACTGTTGAGGAATATCTTTAGCCTGTAGTGCAAAGATGAATTGTTGATGAATATCTTTGGCCCGTAGTGTAAAGATGACCTGTTGTTGAATATCTTTGGCCAGTAGTGCAAAGATGAACTGTTGACGAATATCGTTGGCCTGTAGTACAAAGATGAATTTATTAATATGATTATGAACAGGAACTGTGATTTGGTATAACCATGATCTTTGATGTGTCAGGTAAAGACATGTGAGGAAAATTATCTTCGTCCTGGATGCGAAGAGGAATTTAGAATTATAATTATGATTATGAGTTATTCATATAATTGTGAAAAGGAACTGTTGATTAATGTTACAGGGATAAAACATTGTTGGTGGATTTTTAACATGGAGAAGATAATTGACTTTATAGTCTATTTGACTCTTCTAATGGATTGCTCGTTCTGCTGCAACTATGGTTAAAATTTTTATCATTTGCCATATGTTCTAAATCTCTGATTTATTATCGATGAAGGCTATTGATAATTTAATTATCTTTAGTCATGATATTCTTTACTGAGCTAGTTGTGCTCACCCTTTTGATTCACAAATACTTTCAGGTAATAAAAGTGTAGCTGGGTCGAGCGGGGGTAGCAGGAGAATAGAACGGTGGTCATCATTTAGTAGTTATATTTGGTGAATCATCTAGGGTGAAGCGAACCCAACGTTAAAAGGGTGTTTTGCCACTATCATACAAGATGTCTAATGACATACAACCTCGTGTCATCATAAGACATAATTGTGCTCATCCACTTGCTGAGTATATTTACGAGCACTACCTATATAATCTTGGTGTTTGTTTGAAGTATAATTCTCAATTAGAGACAGTGGAGATAATTATAAGTCAAGAGAAGACTCACCATTGGGAAGAATATGATAGTAATCTTCTCGTTTTTTTGGGGTCTATTGGGTCAACCAAGGATAATTCTGTGGCCATATGATATCTATCATAATCCAGAAGCAAAGCCTCCCATGTACAAAGGTTTTCTTGAGCACTTCCCAAAGATTCTAATTTCTAAAACAGTTTTTGACTATACCTTTATGTAAGGTGTCATTGTGAGGTGATGTCCACGGTTGGAACATGAGTCACATTTGGTATATATTTGTATCCAAACTCACAGCATATGTGTTGTTGTATTTTGCACGACAATTATTGTAATAAAGTTGTAGTTGTTTTCTATACCATGTATTTGGCGACTCAGAATAGGTTGGATGTAATGGACCTATTTTGGGGGCGTCACAGTTGGTATCAGAGCTTAGGGATATGGTCTCTGGCAGAGATCGGAGAATAGAACTAGGAGGGGAGAGATGAGTAAATCCTTCGCTAGTGTGTCCTACCTAAGCTTATTTGTTGGTCAGTCATAATATCGGGATATTATGTAAATGTTAATTTGTTCAATTAACTCTTGTTTTGAAGTTGTATTCTAGAATGATATCTGAAATACAGGAGATGAGCATTGGAGAAATCATGATGACAGGGAAGATAGAATCTGAAATGAAAGCAAGGTATTCTCAACTCTTTGAATTACCAGGTACGTAAATTTCAGGGACGAAATTTCATAAGGAGGGGAGATTGTAAGACCCTGAATTTTATGAAATAAAAGTATTCAATTTTCCTATTTAGTAAATGGTTAAATTGATAAAAGTTAAAGTTAAGGGTGATATATAAATTTTTTTTCAAAATACGCAAGTGGTTATAAAATATTCATTGTTGTCGGGGAATATTCGTTTAGTCGTGGAATATTCGTACGACGGCGCAGCCATTTGTGGGCTCCATAACAGAATAACTGTCGGATGAAGAAAACGACAAAATTGAGTTTTTATAAATAACGGCGTAGTTGTTACTGTTAACACTGTTGGAATACCCGGTGGTTAAAATACAGTAATACGCGTTATTGCACAGTAGCACACGGTATTGCATAGTATTTTTGAAATTATTGATTCTTACGTAAGAAGGCACTACTCAATAATTGTTACAGTAATTACTGTTCAATATTTTATTTTATTGATTCAATAATTGCTACGTTAAAATTTTATATTATTGTTGTTCAATAATTATCACTGCACAGTATTTCCCATTATCAAATCAATAATTCATATTATTTGAATAATATTATTAGATAACATTATTGGCAATGTCTAGAAAGTTCTGTCTAAGGAGAGGTTTGGTCACCTAATTGCGCGCCAGTAAGGAAAAATTCTTATTGGAAAGCCCCTTCTTTCCTAGGAACGGCCTGGTTGTCATAAATGTGATTCTGTAATATTATTTGTGAATAATTAATTATTGATTTATATGATAAGTAAATATTTATTTTATATGGATATACATGAGGGATATATTTTTGTGGTTAAAAATGAAGGAGTTAATGTTGAGGTGTTTTATCTGTATTTTTGTCGGAACGGAGGTATTGAAAATCAAATTAGGATTTTTGAGATATTTTGTGGGGGTTATAATTTTTAATCCGACCGTTGGATCGTGATAATATTTGGATATGTTATACATATATAAGTTGAGTATATGTCCACAAATTTTGAACCGTTAAAAATGAACGTATGATTTATTATGAATTTTACGAGATGACTGGTTCAGAAATTGTTGAGTTTTCGGAGTTTATCATTTTGGTGGAAAATTCTAGAATTGGTGGGCCCCACTCTTGGTTGGTGAAGAAATGTGCTGAGATTTTTATTCAAATGTGGTGGGTGGGAATAGTAGCAGGTAAAGCCATCAGGTTACAGGTTAAGTCTGCTTCGGCGTGCTAACAATTTCCTATAAATAGAGGGCTAAGTTAGAATTGAAAATCACACCAGAAACAAGTTTTCTCTCTTTTTTTCTCTAGATTATTGAGTGTATTTTGTGAGTATTTAGATACTTGGTGAGTTGCTATTCATCAGTGTAAGTTTTCTTCAGCGTCATATCCGATATCCAGTCAGAAGTGCGGCTCTTTTGAGGTAAGGGATAGTAAGGGATATTAAGGAATGTTATATTCTTCATAATGATGTTATTCTTTCAATATCATTATACTGAAATATTGGTATGGATTTTATTGTGGAATTTTTACCTTTTTGAGTCGGGGTTACTATTCACGTATACGGCACTATTCATATATATGACACTATTTACGTATATGACATTATTTACGTATACGGTACTATGTACAAATACGGAGTACTATTCATGAGTTACTATTCATGAATTATTCACGAGTTACTATTCATGAGTTACTATTCACGAGTTACTATTCGCGGGTACTATTCACGACAAAAATTAGTTTCTTTTTCTGACCAAATTATCGTTGATTTATGATTGTTGCTCTCAAAAATAAATGCAGTTGTTGATCATATTGTTTTTATTATCATATATAACATTTTTATAACCCTGATGTTGAATTTCTCTTTCACTTGTGTGTAAAGATGGGTAAATTATTGGTATGATCGTGGCTGAGGAATGTCTTTGGCCTGTAGTGCAAAGATGAATTGTTAACTGGTATGATCATGACCACTGAATTTATAATTGAATATGTGACAACCCCAAAATAGGTCCATTCCATCCAACCCATTCTGAGTCGTCAAATACATGGTACAGAAAATAACTACAACTTTATTACAACAATTGTCGTGCAAAATACAACAACACATATGCTGTGAGTTTGGATACAAATATATACCAACTGTGACGTTGGACACCATCATGTATCAGCACTTCACAAAGGTACCTTACATAAAGGTATAGTCAAAAACTGTTTTAGAAATTAGAATCTTTGGGAAATACTCAAGGAAACCTTCGTACATGGGAGGCCATGCGTCTAGGTTATGATAGATATCATATGGCCACAGAATTATCCTTGGTTGACCCAATAGACCCCAAAGAAAAACGAGAAGATTACTATCATATTCTTCCCAATGGTGAGTCTTCTCTTGACATATCATTATCTCCACTGTCTCAAATTGAGAATTATACTTCAAACAAACACCAAGATTATATAGGTAGTGCCCATAGATATACTCAGCAAGTGGATGAGCACAACCCTGTCCTATGATGACACGAGGTTGAATGTCATTAGACATCTTGTATGATAGTGACAAAACACCCTTCCAACGTTGGGTTCGCCTCACCCTATTTTCTTCACCAAATATAACTACTAAATGATGACCACCGTTCTATTCCCTTGTTACCCCCGCTCGACCCAGCTACACTCTTATTACCTGAAAGGAATTGTGAAGCAAAAGGGTGAGCACAACTAGCTCAGTAAAGAATATCATGACTAAAGATAATTCAATTATCAATAGCCTTCATCAACAATAAATCAGAGATTTAGAACATATGGTAAATGATAAAAATTTCAACCATAGTTGCAGCGGAACGAGCAATCCATTAGAAGAGTCAAATAGACTATAAAGTCTATTATCTTCTCCATGTTAAAAATCCACCAACAATATTTTATCCATGTAACATCACTCAACAGTTCCTTTCCACAATCATATGAATAACTCATAATCATAATTGTGACTATAAATTTTTTTTCGCACCCAGGACGAAGAATATTTTCATCACCTGTCTTTACCTGAAACATCAAAGATCATGGTTATACCAAATCACAGTTCCTGTTTATAATCATACTAACAAATCCATCTTTGCACTACGGGCCAAAGATATTCATCAACAAACCATCTTTGCACTACGGGCCAAAGATATTCATCAACAAACCATCTTTGCACTACGGGCCAAAGATATTCAACAACAGTTCATCTTTGCACTACAGGCCAAAGATATTCATCAACAATTCATATTTGTACTACAGGCCAAATATATTCATATCTCAAAGAAATATATAATCATTTCAGAATTTATATAAACAATAATTATAACCATGTTGATCAATTCACCTTTGCACTTAAGCTTAAGATATTCAATTATAAATTCAATGGTCATGATCATACCAGTCACAATTCAACTTTGCACTACAGGCCAAAGAGAACCCTAGTCATGATCATACCAATAATCTACCCATCTTTACACTCCAGTGAAAGAGAATTTCAACATCAGGGTTATAAAAATGTTATATATGATGAT
This sequence comes from Panax notoginseng, assembly GCA_016801055.1. Lineage (NCBI taxonomy): Eukaryota > Viridiplantae > Streptophyta > Magnoliopsida > Apiales > Araliaceae > Panax > Panax notoginseng. The sequence goes on along the minus strand of CM029013.1, from coordinate 60,302,295 downwards.
AAAAATAATATGATCAACATATAGTTTTAATCTCAAGAGTAATATTCGTAACTCATGAATAGTAACCCCGACACAAAAGATAGAAATTCTACAATAAAATTCATACCAATATTTCGGTATAATGATATTGAAAGAATAACATTACTTAAATTTATAAACAATTTATTTTAATTGTTTACACTTTACTAATTAATGCATTTAATCATCATAAAATGTCAACTCTTACAATTTCATCATCAATTACCAAAACCCTCATCAAAAATCTGCATATACCTCATATAGGATTCTCAAGCCATAAAATCCTATTTTCCAATTTTCTTTCTTCACAAAACATATTTAATTCATTTACTCATAACTAGACCATTTTCATGAAAAATACCAAATCAGTTCCAAAAATATTTCTTTTCTGGGATTTAGCATAATATAGTCCCATAGTGAACATATATTTTTCTCAGAATTTTTAAAAGTCATTTACTATTTTTCATATGGCCAAAATAGCCGAATATTTAGACATTTATCAAAAATTATACTTTTGTCCAAAAATTCTGAAATTAACAGAGTATACTTCCATCATATACATGTACTCCCAATAAAAATTTCATCAATTTTAGAGTTAACCACAAGAAATTATAAGCAGTTACTTTTAAAATAGTCTTTTCTCATAAAATTCATAACTCTCAATCTATACATCCAAAAATCACCATTTTTGGACACAATCAATAAAACTCATCAAAATATCATTTCAAATTTTTCCAGAATTTTTGAAGGTCAGAAAAATTACGAAACTGAAAATCATAACAACCCTTAAAATCCCTTAATATCCCTTACTATCCCTTACAATCCCTTACCTCAAAAGAGCAGTACTTCTGACTGGATATCGGATATGATGCTGAAGGAAACTTGCACTGATGAATAGAAACTCACCAAGTATCTAAAAACTCACAAAATATGCTTCATAATATAGAGAGAGAAAGAGAGAAAGCTTATGTTTCTGGTGTGATTTTCAATTCTAACTTAGCCCTCTATTTATAGGAAAATTTTGGTAGGTTTGACCTGCAACCTGATGGCTTTACCTGCTACTATTCCCACCCACCACATTTGAAATATAATTCAGCACATTTCTTCACCAACCACAAGTGGAGCCCACCAATTCTAGAATTTTCCACCAAAATGATAAACTCCGAAAATTCAACAATTTCTGAACCAGTCATCTCGTAAAATTCATAATAAATCATACGTTCATTTTTAACGGTTCAAAATTTGTAGACATATACTCAACTTATATATGTATAACATATCCAAATATTACCACGATCCAACGGTCGGATTAAAAATTATAACCCTCGCAAAATATCTCAAAAACCCTGATTTTTAATACCTCCATTCCGACAAAAATACTGATAAAAACCTCAACATTAACTCCTTCATTTTTAACCACAAAAATATATCCCTCATTTATATCCACATAATATAAATATTTCCTTATCATATGAATCAATAATTAATTATTCACAAATAATATTACAGAATCACATTTATGACAACCAGGCCGTTCCCAGGAAAGAGGGGGCTTTCCAATAAGAATTTCTCCTTACTGGCGCGCAATTAGATGACCAAACCTCTCCTTAGACAGAACTTTCTAGACATTGCCAATAATGTTATCTAATAATATTATTCAAATAATATGAATTATTGATATGATAATGGAAAATACTGTGCAGCAACAATTATTGAAACAACAATAATATAAAATATCAACGCAGCAATTATTGAATCAATAAAATAAAATATTGAACAGTAATTACTGTAACAATTATTGAGTAGTGCCTTCTTACGTAAGAATCAATAATTTCAAAAATACTGTGCAATACCGTGTGCTACTGTGCAAACACGCGTATTACTGTATTTTAACCACCGGGTATTCCAACAGTGTTAACGATAACAACTACGCCGTTAATTATAAAAACTCAATTTTTGTCGTTATCTTCATCCGACAGTTATTCTGTTATGGGGCCCACAAATGTCTGCGCCGTCGTACGAATATTCCACGACAGAAAGAATATTCCACGACCAAACGAATATTCCCCGACAACAATGAATATTTTATAACCACTTGTTTATTTTGAAAAAAAATTCATATATCACCCTTAATTTTAACATTTATCAATTTCACCATTTACTGAATAGTAATTATAAGAAAAATTGAATACTTTTATTTCATAAAATTCGGGGTCTTACAGAATATCTTTAGCTTAAGTGTAAAGATGAATTGATTAACATGGTTATAATTATGGTGTATATAAATTCTGAAATGATTATATATTTCTTTGAGATATGAATATATTTGGACTGTAGTGCAAATATGAACTGTTGAAGAATATCTTTGGCCTGTAGTGCAAAGATGAATTGTTGATGAATATCTTTGGCCCGTAGTGCAAAGATGACCTGTTGTTGAATATCTTTGGCCAGTAATGCAAAGATGAACTGTTGACGAATATCGTTGGCCTGTAGTGCAAAGATGAATTTATTAATATGATTATGAACAGGAACTGTGATTTGGTATAACCATGATCTTTGATGTTTCAGGTAAAGACATGTAAGGTGTCATTGTGAGGTGATGTCCACGGTTGGAACATGAGTCACATTTGTTATATATTTGTATCCAAACTCACAGCATATGTGTTGTTGTATTTTGCACGACAATTGTTGTAATAAAGTTGTAGTTGTTTTCTGTACCATGTATTTGGCGACTCAGAATAGGTTGGATGGAATGGACCTATTTTGGGGGCGTCACAAAGTTCACTTACTTCTGACAAGAATGTGCAAATTATAAATTAAGTATTGTTAATGCGAATATTCGTTCACGCGTCTCAATCAGCAAAATCTCGTCCAATCATGCACAGAAACGAAATCACACATAAAGCTTGACGATTTGTGTCGTCGGGGTATAGCTCCGGTGTGAGAATAAGTACAGGCTGAATAAGGTTTTAACGATGGAAGCTTAATACTCAAGTGCTGAGAAAATATGTTGTACCTTATAATAAAGGTGTAGCCTTGTATTCAAGGGCGAAGCCACTTGGAGGGTTGTGGGGTCAATTGACCCCACTGGATTTTTTTTATAATATATGACACTACAACAAAAAAGCCTAATTCCGACGAATTTATAATCGACGGAATATAATCCGTCGTACTTGTCTTATAATTTACGACGGAATAATCCGTCGAGGATACATTCGTCGAAATTAATATATTCCCGACAGAATTCCGTTGAACATAGAACGCCCCCTTGGCGCCAAGCTTCCTGCCAGCGCGAGTCGTAATTTCGACGGAATGTCATTTATTTCCAACGGACTTTCCGTCGGACATAACATAATTTCGAGGGAATTATTTTCGACAAAAATTCCGTCAGATATATAAAAGTGTCATAGTTTATCATATAATATAAATTGTCATAATTTATGTTTCATGAAATTGTCATAATTTATCATATAATATAAATTATTATTAGTAATGTTATATATATTTTCACAGGCACTAGCCAGCGCAGGCGTCCGAGAGCATTTGTTGGACCATCTTATACGGGCGCTGGCTTGAATAACAAGTTATTCCAGAGGCTGATAGCGGCGGTGTCGGATAGGTTCCATATCGATCTGGCTTTTCTTCGCCAGCAATTGTCTAGCAGTTATCATCTTCACCAGCTCGCACAGGAGGTTCTAGTAGGGGCCACCGCAGAGGGTACAAGATTACCGCGGAAGTAGTTTAACGCGTTAAGCGGCGAGATGCTCTTAATGGTGGTTACCCTCCTAGAGCAGACTTTTCGTCAGCCCCCGCCTACTCAGGTATTCTGCACGTTTATGTTATTTTCATTTAATTTAACAATATCTTTAATTCTCACATATATTGTAAGACCCCAACTTTTATGAATAAAGATTTAATTTCTCGAAATATATTTTTGAATATTATGGTGTGGATTTAATATAATATTATAATTGTGGGTAATATTTATAAATTTTAGAAAGTAAGCAAGTTGTTATAAAATATTTGGTTGGTCGAGGAATATTCGTTTTAACAGGGAATATTCGTAGGATGACACAATCATTGGTGGATCCCACAACGAAATTATTGTCGGAGTTAAAAAACGACAGAAATATCTTTTTATAAAAATAACGGTGAGAGTTTTATCGTTAACTGTTAAAATAACTAGTGATAAAAGTACAGTAATACGTGTGGTTGCATAGTAGCACACGATATTGATTATTGATGCTTACGTGAGAAGTCACTCAGTTATACTTAATTATTGCTACATTAATTGTTGTATAGTATATCACATTATTGATTCAATTATTGTCACAGTATTATCTGCACAATATTTTATATTATTAAATCAATAATTGAGACGACAAAGTTATTCATATTATTATTTACACTATTGACAATGTATAGAAAGTTCTGTCGAGGAAAGGTGTGACGCCCCCAAAATAGGTATACATCACCTATTCTGAGTCGTCAAATATATGGTACAAAATATAAATAAAATTTAATTATACAACTGTCGTGTAAAATACGATAAAACATAAGTTGTGATCGAGTTTTAATACAACATTTTCTTCTAAACAGTATTCAAACTCAAAATAAGTCATCAATACATTTATTTTTACATTATTTCATAGAATAGTGAGGACTACTAATGCTATCATCTGAACCGTCACTCCGTTCCCCGACTAGTCCCCGCTACGTTCTCATTTCCTGAAGAGAACAATGAAAGCAAAAGGGTGAACTCAACTAGCCCAATAAGAGATATTATGACTAAGATAATGTAGAATAATTTATCATTAGCCTTCAACAGTGTTAAACTGATAAAATATAACAAACATCAAGTTTAACTGCAGCGGAATAAGCTATCCATTAAAAGAGTTAAGTAGAGAATAAAATCTACTATCTTTAATAATTTAAAAAGGTTTTCCATCACTTTTATCGCTTAGACTCAGCTTAATAAATAATTCATATCATCCCTGCACTACGGCCAAGGATATTCATTAGTATCACGACCACAAATTATACATGCACTACGGGCCAAGGATATTCGTGTATTCATCAATGGTCATGATCATGCCAACAACTGTCCATCAATGCACTACGGGTCAATGAGGACTTTTATCATATTATTTGTAACATTACGGTCATGATTACACCGAATAATCCCTGGTCATAATCATACCAAGTCCATTTATGCACTACAGGCCACAGATGACTTTCAACAAAATATAAACATGAGGATGATGCCAATGATATAAGAATTCAATCAAATCAGTTCAAGAATTAATTTAACCAGGAACCAACAACGTCCAAATTGTCAACATGATACTGCTTTGAAGAGTAAAATTCAAGAATGCTCAGGAGAATATTTCCATAAAAATATACTGGATGAAGTGCAAATATCAAGGATATTCCACTAATTTCATGGAGTATAAAAGCCAAAACTTTAACCAACTAAGTATGATAAAGAATGGAATAACAAAAGAATTCACCAAGCATGTGATAGACCGCACAGACAGAATATTCTGACAGAATAATAAAGAATGGAACCAGGTCATGCGTAAACGCACAGACAGGATATTTCTACAGCATAATAAAGAATGGAACCAGGTCATGCGTAAACGCACAGACATGATATTCTGACGGAATAATAAAGAATAGAATAACAACAGAATTTCACCATGTATGCGGTACTTCGCCATAGACAGGTTATTCCAACATAATAATAAAGAATGGAACAACAGCTCTTACGAGTATTGGAAAGAAAATAATTCTTTTTATGAATATGAAAGAATAATAACCCTTACCTTAAAAGAAGAGTATTCCGACTGGCAGGACGAGGATATTCTTGAAGAAAACTTATACTATTTTTCTACGCTCAAAACTTCTGAAAACTCTAAAGAAATACGCTCAAGATTATAGAAGAGAATTCTCTGAATTTCTGGTGTGATTTCAATTCTAACTAAGCATCCTATTTATAGGAGAATTGAAAGGATACTATGCAATAAAATATAATATATTCTATATATATATATATATATATTTATATATATATATATATATATTATTTAAAATCTAATAAAATAAATAACTTTATAAAAGTATTCTGTTTTATATAAAAAGATTTTACTATGCAAAATACTATGCATAATAGAATATAATATATTCTATTTATAGTCTAATAAAACAGATAACTTTATAAAAATATTTTGTTTTATATAAAAAGTTTTTCTGTTTTATTACATTAATAATACTAATAAAATAAAATTTATATATATAATATATACATATATAAACTTCCGTGACTTCATAAAAAGACACCTCAGTATAATTAACAATATTTATCATTATTATTATAATTCACAATATTAATCGACCAGGTCGTTCCCAGGAAAGAGAGGGCTTTCCAATAAGGATTTCTCCCTATTGGCGCGCAATTAGTTGACCAAACATTTCCTTGACAGAACTTCTAGACATCGTTAATATTGCAAATAATAATATAAATAACTTTGTCATCTCAATTATTGATTATAAAATATTGACAATAATTGAATCAAATAACGTGAGATACTATGCAGCAATTACTGTAACAATAATTGAACAAAACTGAGTGACTTCTCACGTAAGCATCAATAATCAAAACTATGGGTGATATTACTCTTAAGATTAAAACTAGATGTTGATCATATTATTTTTATTATTATATATAACATTTTTATAACCCTAATGATGATATTTCTCTTTAACTTGAGTGTAAAGATGGGTGGATTTTTGGTATGATCATGACTATGGGTTATCTTTGGCCAGTAGTGCAAAGTTGAATCGTTGATTGGTATGATCATGACCATTGAATTTATAAGTGAATATCTTTAGCTTAAGTGCAAAGGGGAATTGATCAACATGGTTATAATTATTGTTTATATAAATTCTGAAATGATTATATATTTCTTTGAGATATTAATATATTTGGCCTGTAGTGCAAATATGAATTGTTGATGAATATCTTTGGCATGTAGTGCAAAGATGGTCTGTTGATGAATATCTTTGGCCTGTAGTGCAAAGATGAACTGTTGTTGAATATCTTTGGCCCGTAGTGCAAAGATGGTTTGTTGATGAATATCTTTGGCCCGTAGTGCAAAGATGGATTTGTTAGTATGATTATAAACAGGAACTGTGATTTGGTATAACCATGATCTTTGATGTTTCAGGTAAAGACAGGTGATGAAAATATTCTTCGTCCTGGGTGCGAAGAAAAATTTATAGTCACAATTATAATTATGAGTTATTCATATGATTGTGGAAAGGAACTGTTGAGTGATGTTACATGGATAAAATATTGTTGGTGGATTTTTAACATGGAGAAGATAATAGACTTTATAGTCTATTTGACTCTTCTAATGGATTGCTCATTCCGCTGCAACTATGGTTGAAATTTTTATCATTTACCATATGTTCTAAATCTCTGATTTATTATTGATGAAGACTATTGATAATTTATTTATCTTTAGTCATGATATTCTTTACTGGGCTAGTTGTGCTCACCCTTCTGTTCACAATTCCTTTCAGGTAATAAGAGTGTAGCTGGGTCGAGCGAGGGTAACAAGGTAATAGAACGGTGGTCATCATTTAGTAGTTATATTTGGTGAAGAAAATAGGGTGAGGCGAACCCAACGTTGGGAAGGGTATTTTGTCACTATCATACAAGATGTCTAATGACATACAACCTCGTGTCATCATAGGACAGGGTTGTGCTCATCCACTTGCTGAGTATATCTATGGGCACTACCTATATAATCTTGGTATTTGTTTGAAGTATAATTCTCAATTAGAGACAGTGGAGATAATGATAAGTCAAGAGAAGACTCACCATTGGGAAGAATATGATAGTAATCTTCTCGTTTTTCTTTGGGGTCTATTGGGTCAACCAAGGATAATTTTGTGGCCATATGATATCTATCATAACCTAGATGCGTGGCCTCCTATGTACGAAGGTTTCCTTGAGCACTTCCCAAAGATTCTAATTTCTAAAACAGTTTTTGACTATACCTTTATGTAAGGTGTTATTGTGAGGTGATGTCCACGGTTGGAACATGAGTCACATTTGGTATATATTTGTATCCAAACTCACAGCATATGTGTTGTTGTATTTTGCACGACAATTGTTGTAATAAAGTTGTAGTTATTTTCTGTACCATGTATTTGACGACTCAGAATAGGTTAGGTGGAATGGACCTGTTTTGGGGTCGTTACATTTGGTATCAGAGCTATAAGTAAAGAGCCCCGAGCCTCTCGCTGGTGACTTCCTGTTGATGGGGGATGCACCGAAGCCAGACTCTCCGTAGGGGACGCCGTTCTGCGGTGGCAAACTGATAGGTATCAATGTAAGGTGCTGACATAGGTTGGTGTCCAGAGTTACATTTGGTATCAGAGCTTAGGGATATGATCTCTGGCGGAGATCGGGAAATACAATTAGGAGGGGAGAGATGAGTAAATCCTTCGCTAGTGTGTCCAACCTAAGCTTATTTGTTGGTCAGTCATAATATCGGGATATTATGTGATATGTTAATTTGTTAAATTAACCCTTGTTTTGAAGCTGTATTCTAGAATGATATATGAAATACAGGAGATGAGCAATGGAGAAATTATGATGACAGGGAAGATGGAATCTGAAATGAAAGGAAGGTATTCTCAACACTTTGAAATACCAGGTACGCAAATTTCGAGGACGAAATTTCATAAGGAGGGGAGACTGTAAGACCCCGAATTTTATAAAATAAAAGTATTCAATTTTTCTTATAATTACGATTCAGTAAATGGTTAAATTGATAAAAAGTTAAAGTTACGGGTGATATATGAATTTTTTTCAAAATACGCAAGTGGTTATAAAATAATCATTGTTGTCGTGGAATATTCGTTTGGTCGTGGAATATTCTTTCTGTCGGGGAATATTCGTACGACGGCGCAGCTATTTGTGGGCCCGATAACAGAATAACTGTCGGGTGAAGAAAACGACAAATTAAGTTTTTACAAATAATGGCGTAGTTGTTACCGTTAACACTGTTGGAATACCCGGTGGTTAAAATACAGTAATACGCGTTATTACACAATAGCACACGATATTGCACAGTATTTTTAAAATTATTGATTCTTACGTAAGAAGGCACTACTCAATAATTGTTACAGTAATTACTGTTCAATATTTTATTTTATTGATTCAATAATTGCTGCGTTGATATTTTATATTATTGTTGTTTCAATAATTGTTGCTGCACAGTATTTTCTATTATCAGATCAATAATTCATATTATTTGAATAATATTATTAGATAACATTATTGGCAATGTCTAGAAAGTTCTGTCTAAGGAGAGGTTTGGTCATCTAATTGCGCGCCAGTAAGGAGAAATCCTTATTGGAAAGCCCCCTCTTTCCTGGGAACGGCCTGGTTGTCATAAATGTGATTCTGTAATATTATTTGTGAATAATTAATTATTGATTCATATGATAAGAAAATATTTATTTTATGTGGATATAAATGAGGGATATATTTTTGTGGTTAAAAAATGAAGGAGTTAATGTTGAGATTTTTATCAGTATTTTTGTCGGAATGGAGGTATTAAAAATCAAATCAGGTTTTTGAGATATTTTGCGGGGGTTATAATTTTTAATCCGACCGTTGGATCGTGGTAATTTTTGGATATGTTATACATATATAAGTTGAGTATATGCCCACAAATTTTGAACCGTTAAAAATGAACGTATGATTTGTTATAAATTTTGCGAGATGACTGGTTCAGAAATTGTTGAATTTTCGGAGTTTATCATTTTGGTGAAAAATTCTAGAATTGGTGGGCCCCACTTGTGGTTGGTGAAGAAATGTGCTGAATTATATTTTAAATGTGGTGGGTGGGAATAGTAGCAGGTAAAGCCATCAGGTTGTAGGTAAAACCTACCAAAATTTTCCTATAAATAGAGGGCTAAGTTAGAATTGAAAATCACACCAGAAACATAAGTTTTCTCTCTTTCTCTCTCTATATTATGAAGTATATTTTGTGAGTTTTAGATACTTGGTGAGTTCCTATTCATTAGTGCAAGTTTCCTTCAGCATCATATCCGATATCCAGTCAGAAGTACTGCTCTTTTGAGGTAAGGGATTGTAAGGGATAGTAAGGGATAGTAAGGGATTTTAAGGGTTGTTATGTTTTTCAGTTTCGTAATTTTTCTGATCTTCAAAAATTCTGGAAAAATTTGAAATGATATTTTGATGAGTTTTCTTGATTGTGTCCAAAAATGGTAATTTTTGAATGTATAGATTGAGAGTTATGAATTTTATGAGAAAAGACTATTTTAAAAGTAACAGCTTATAATTCCTTGTGGTTAACTCCAAAATTGATGAAATTTTTATTGGGAGTACATGTATATGATAGAAGTATACTCTGTAAATTTCAGAATTTTTAGACAAAAGTACAATTTTTGATAAATGTCTAAATATTCGGCTGTTTTGGCCATATGAAAAATAGTAAATGACTTTTAAAAATTCTGAGAAAAATATATGTTCACTATGGGACTATATTATGCTAAATCCCAGAAAAGAAATATTTTTGGAACTGATTTGGTATTTTTCATGAAAATGGTCTAGTTATGAGTAAATGAATTAAATATGTTATGTGAAGTAAGAAAATTGAAAAATAGGATTTTATGGCTTGAGAATCCTATATGAGGTATATGCAGATTTTTGATGAGGGTTTTGGTTATTGATGATAAAATCTTATGAGTTGGCATTTTTGATGATTAAATGCATTATTTAGTAAAGTGTAAACAATTTAAATAAATTGTTTATAAGCTTAAGAAATGTTATTCTTTCAATATCATTATACCGAAATATTGGTATGGATTTTATTGTGGAATTTCTACCTTTTTGAGTCGGTGTTACTATTCATGAGTTACTATTCACGAGTTACTATTCATGAGTTACTATTCACGAGTTACTATTCATGAGTTACTATTCACGAGTTACTATTCACGACAAAATTGGTTTCTTTTTCTAACCAAATTATAGTTGATTTACGAATATTACTCTTAAGATTAAAACTAGATGTTGATCATATTATTTTTATTATCATATATAACATTTTTATAACCCTAATGATGATATTTCTCTTTGACTTGAGTGTAAAGATGGGTAGATTTTTGGTATGATCATGACTATGGGTTCTCTTTGGCCTGTAGTGCAAAGTTGAATTGTTGACTGGTATGATCATGACCATTGAATTTATAATTGAATATCTTTAGCTTAAGTGCAAAGGTGAATTGATCAACATGGTTATAATTATTGTTTATATAAATTCTGAAATGATTATATATTTCTTTGAGATATTAATATATTTGGCCTGTAGTGCAAATATGAATTGTTGATGAATATCTTTGGCATGTAGTGCAAAGATGGCATGTTGATGAATATCTTTGGCCTGTAGTGCAAAGATGAACTGTTGTTGAATATCTTTGGCCCGTAGTGCAAAGATGGTTTGTTGATGAATATCTTTGGCCCGTAGTGCAAAGATGGATTTGTTAGTATGATTATAAACAGGAACTGTGATTTGGTATAACCATGATCTTTGATGTTTCAGGTAAAGACAGGTGATGAAAATATTCTTCGTCCTGGGTGCGAAGAAAAATTTATAGTCACAATTATGATTATGAGTTATTCATATGATTGTGGAAAGGAACTGTTGAGTGATGTTACATGGATAAAATATTGTTGGTGGATTTTTAACATGGAGAAGATAATAGACTTTATAGTCTATTTGACTCTTCTAATGGATTGCTCGTTCCGCTGCAACTATGGTTGAAATTTTTATCATTTACCATATGTTCTAAATCTCTGATTTATTATTGATGAAGGCTATTGATAATTTAATTATCTTTAGTCATGATATTCTTTACTGAGCTAGTTGTGCTCACCCTTTTGCTTCACAATTCCTTTCAGGTAATAAGAGTGTAGCTGGGTCGAGCGAGGGTAACAAGGGAATAGAACGGTGGTCATCATTTAGTAGTTATATTTGGTGAAGAAAATAGGGTGAGGCGAACCCAACGTTGGAAGGGTGTTTTGTCACTATCATACAAGATGTCTAATGACATACAACCTCGTGTCATCATAGGACAGGGTTGTGCTCATCCACTTGCTGAGTATATCTATGGGCACTACCTATATAATCTTGGTGTTTGTTTGAAGTATAATTCTCAATTAGAGACAGTGGAGATAATGATAAGTCAAGAGAAGACTCACCATTGGGAAGAATATGATAGTAATCTTCTCGTTTTTCTTTGGGGTCTATTGGGTCAACCAAGGATAATTCTGTGGCCATATGATATCTATCATAACCTAGACGCGTGGCCTCCCATGTACGAAGGTTTCCTTGAGCACTTCCCAAAGATTCTAATTTCTAAAACAGTTTTTGACTATACCTTTATGTAAGGTGTTATTGTGAGGTGATGTCCACGGTTGGAACATGAGTCACATTTGGTATATATTTGTATCCAAACTCACAGCATATGTGTTGTTGTATTTTGCACGACAATTGTTGTAATAAAGTTGTAGTTATTTTCTGTACCATGTATTTGACGACTCAGAATAGGTTGGTGGAATGGACCTATTTTGGGGTCGTTACATTTGGTATCAGAGCTATAAGTAAAGAGCCCCGAGCCTCTCGCTGGTGACTTCCTGTTGATGGGGGATGCACCGAAGCCAGACTCTCCGTAGGGGACGCCGTTCTGCGGTGGCAAACTGATAGGTATCAATGTAAGGTGCTGACATAGGTTGGTGTCCAGAGTTACATTTGGTATCAGAGCTTAGGGATATGATCTCTGGCGGAGATCGGGAAATACAATTAGGAGGGGAGAGATGAGTAAATCCTTCGCTAGTGTGTCCTACCTAAGCTTATTTGTTGGTCAGTCATAATATCGGGATATTATGTGATATGTTAATTTGTTAAATTAACCCTTGTTTTGAAGCTGTATTCTAGAATGATATATGAAATACAGGAGATGAGCAATGGAGAAATTATGATGACAGGGAAGATGGAATCTGAAATGAAAGGAAGGTATTCTCAACTCTTTGAAATACCAGGTACGTAAATTTCGAGGACGAAATTTCATAAGGAGGGGAGATTGTAAGACCCCGAATTTTATGAAATAAAAGTATTCAATTTTTCTTATAATTACTATTCAGTAAATGGTTAAATTGATAAAAAGTTAAAGTTATGGGTGATATATGAATTTTTTTCAAAATAAGCAAGTGGTTATAAAATAATCATTGTTGTCGGGGAATATTCGTTTGGTCGTGGAATATTCTTTCTGTCGGGGAATATTCGTACGACGGCGCAGCTATTTGTGGGCCCCATAACGAATAACTGTCGGGTGAAGAAAACGACAAATTTGAGTTTTTACAAATAACGGCGTAGTTGTTACCGTTAACACTGTTGGAATACCCGGTGGTTAAAATACAGTAATACGCGTTATTGCACAGTAGCACACGGTATTGCACAGTATTTTTGAAATTATTGATTCTTACGTAAGAAGGCACTACTCAATAATTGTTACAGTAATTACTGTTCAATATTTTATTTTATTGATTCAATAATTGCTGCGTTGATATTTTATATTATTGTTGTTTCAATAATTGTTGCTGCACAGTATTTTCTATTATCAGATCAATAATTCATATTATTTGAATAATATTATTAGATAACATTATTGGCAATGTCTAGAAAGTTCTGTCTAAGGAGAGGTTTGGTCATCTAATTGCGCGCCAGTAAGGAGAAATCCTTATTGGAAAGCCCCCTCTTTCCTGGGAACGGCCTGGTTGTCATAAATGTGATTCTGTAATATTATTTGTGAATAATTAATTATTGATTCATATGATAAGAAAATATTTATTTTATGTGGATATAAATGAGGGATATATTTTTGTGGTTAAAAAATGAAGGAGTTAATGTTGAGATTTTTATCAGTATTTTTGTCGGAATGGAGGTATTAAAAATCAAATCAGGTTTTTGAGATATTTTGCGGGGGTTATAATTTTTAATCCGACCGTTGGATCGTGGTAATTTTTGGATATGTTATACATATATAAGTTGAGTATATGCCCACAAATTTTGAACCGTTAAAAATGAACGTATGATTTGTTATGAATTTTACGAGATGACTGGTTCAGAAATTGTTGAATTTTCGGAGTTTATCATTTTGGTGGAAAATTCTAGAATTGGTGGGCCCCACTTGTGGTTGGTGAAGAAATGTGCTGAATTATATTTCAAATGTGGTGGGTGGGAATAGTAGCAGGTAAAGCCATCAGGTTGCAGGTCAAACCTACCAAAATTTTCCTATAAATAGAGGGCTAAGTTAGAATTGAAAATCACACCAGAAACATAAGCTTTCTCTCTTTCTCTCTCTATATTATGAAGCATATTTTGTGAGTTTTAGATACTTGGTGAGTTGCTATTCATCAGTGCAAGTTTCCTTCAGCATCATATCCGATATCCAGTCAGAAGTACTGCTCTTTTGAGGTAAGGGATTGTAAGGGATAGTAAGGGATAGTAAGGGATTTTAAGGGTTGTTATGTTTTTCAGTTTCGTAATTTTTCTGATCTTCAAAAATTCTGGAAAAATTTGAAATGATATTTTGATGAGTTTTCTTGATTGTGTCCAAAAATGGTGATTTTTGGATGTATAGATTGAGAGTTATGAATTTTATGAGAAAAGACTATTTTAGAAGTAACAGCTTATAATTCCTTGTGGTTAACTCCAAAATTGATGAAATTTTTATTGGGAGTACATGTATATGATAGAAGTATACTCTGTAAATTTCAGAATTTTTAGACAAAAGTACAATTTTTGATAAATGTCTAAATATTCGGCTATTTTGGCCATATGAAAAATAGTAAATGACTTTTAAAAATTCTGAGAAAAATATATGTTCACTATGGGACTATATTATGCTAAATCCCAGAAAAGAAATATTTTTGGAACTGATTTGGTATTTTTCATGAAAATGGTCTAGTTATGAGTAAATGAATTAAATATGTTATGTGAAGTAAGAAAATTGAAAAATAGGATTTTATGGCTTGAGAATCCTATATGAGGTATATGCAGATTTTTGATGAGGGTTTTGGTTATTGATGATGAAATCTTATGAGTTTGGCATTTTTGATGATTAAATGCATTAATTAGTAAAGTGTAAACAATTTAAATAAATTGTTTATAAGCTTAAGAAATGTTATTCTTTCAATATCATTATACCGAAATATTGGTATGGATTTTATTGTGGAATTTCTACCTTTTTGAGTCGGTGTTACTATTCAGAGTTACTATTCACGAGTTACTATTCATGAGTTACTATTCACGAGTTACTATTCATGAGTTACTATTCATGAGTTACTATTCACGAGTTACTATTCATGAGTTACTATTCACGAGTTACTATTCACGACAAAATTGGTTTCTTTTTCTAACCAAATTATAGTTGATTTACGAATATTACTCTTGAGATTAAAACTAGATGTTGATCATATTATTTTTATTATTATATATAACATTTTTATAACCCTAATGATGAATTTCTCTTTCACTTGAGTGTAAAGATGGGTAGATTTTTGGTATGATCATGACTATGGGTTCTCTTTGGCCTGTAGTGCAAAGTTGAATTGTTGACTGGTATGATCATGACCATTGAATTTATAATTGAATATCTTTAGCTTAAGTGCAAAGGTGAATTGATCAACATGGTTATAATTATTGTTTATATAAATTCTGAAATGATTATATATTTCTTTGAGATATTAATATATTTGGCCTGTAGTGCAAATATGAATTGTTGATGAATATCTTTGGCATGTAGTGCAAAGATGGCCTGTTGATGAATATCTTTGGCCTGTAGTGCAAAGATGAACTGTTGTTGAATATCTTTGGCCCGTAGTGCAAAGATGGTTTGTTGATGAATATCTTTGGCCCGTAGTGCAAAGATGGATTTGTTAGTATGATTATAAACAGGAACTGTGATTTGGTATAACCATGATCTTTGATGTTTCAGGTAAAGACAGGTGATGAAAATATTCTTCGTCCTGGGTGCGAAGAAAAATTTATAGTCACAATTATGATTATGAGTTATTCATATGATTGTGGAAAGGAACTGTTGAGTGATGTTACATGGATAAAATATTGTTGGTGGATTTTTAACATGGAGAAGATAATAGACTTTATAGTCTATTTGACTCTTCTAATGGATTGCTCGTTCCGCTGCAACTATGGTTGAAATTTTTATCATTTACCATATGTTCTAAATCTCTGATTTATTATTGATGAAGGCTATTGATAATTTAATTATCTTTAGTCATGATATTCTTTACTGAGCTAGTTGTGCTCACCCTTTTGCTTCACAATTCCTTTCAGGTAATAAGAGTGTAGCTGGGTCGAGCGAGGGTAACAAGGGAATAGAACGGTGGTCATCATTTAGTAGTTATATTTGGTGAAGAAAATAGGGTGAGGCGAACCCAACGTTGGAAGGGTGTTTTGTCACTATCATACAAGATGTCTAATGACATACAACCTCGTGTCATCATAAGACAGGGTTGTGCTCATCCACTTGCTGAGTATATCTATGGGCACTACCTATATAATCTTGGTGTTTGTTTGAAGTATAATTCTCAATTAGAGACAGTGGAGATAATGATAAGTCAAGAGAAGACTCACCATTGGGAAGAATATGATAGTAATCTTCTCGTTTTTCTTTGGGGTCTATTGGGTCAACCAAGGATAATTCTGTGGCCATATGATATCTATCATAACCTAGACGCGTGGCCTCCCATGTACGAAGGTTTCCTTGAGCACTTCCCAAAGATTCTAATTTCTAAAACAGTTTTTGACTATACCTTTATGTAAGGTGTTATTGTGAGGTGATGTCCACGGTTGGAACATGAGTCACATTTGGTATATATTTGTATCCAAACTCACAGCATATGTGTTGTTGTATTTTGCACGACAATTGTTGTAATAAAGTTGTAGTTATTTTCTGTACCATGTATTTGACGACTCAGAATAGGTTGGTGGAATGGACCTATTTTGGGGTCGTTACATTTGGTATCAGAGCTATAAGTAAAGAGCCCCGAGCCTCTCGCTGGTGACTTCCTGTTGATGGGGGATGCACCGAAGCCAGACTCTCCGTAGGGGACGCCGTTCTGCGGTGGCAAACTGATAGGTATCAATGTAAGGTGCTGACATAGGTTGGTGTCCAGAGTTACATTTGGTATCAGAGCTTAGGGATATGATCTCTGGCGGAGATCGGGAAATACAATTAGGAGGGGAGAGATGAGTAAATCCTTCGCTAGTGTGTCCTACCTAAGCTTATTTGTTGGTCAGTCATAATATCGGGATATTATGTGATATGTTAATTTGTTAAATTAACCCTTGTTTTGAAGCTGTATTCTAGAATGATATATGAAATACAGGAGATGAGCAATGGAGAAATTATGATGACAGGGAAGATGGAATCTGAAATGAAAGGAAGGTATTCTCAACTCTTTGAAATACCAGGTACGTAAATTTCGAGGACGAAATTTCATAAGGAGGGGAGATTGTAAGACCCCGAATTTTATGAAATAAAAGTATTCAATTTTTCTTATAATTACTATTCAGTAAATGGTTAAATTGATAAAAAGTTAAAGTTATGGGTGATATATGAATTTTTTTCAAAATAAGCAAGTGGTTATAAAATAATCATTGTTGTCGGGGAATATTCGTTTGGTCGTGGAATATTCTTTCTGTCGGGGAATATTCGTACGACGGCGCAGCTATTTGTGGGCCCCATAACAGAATAACTGTCGGGTGAAGAAAACGACAAATTTGAGTTTTTACAAATAACGGCGTAGTTGTTACCGTTAACACTGTTGGAATACCCGGTGGTTAAAATACAGTAATACGCGTTATTGCACAGTAGCACACGGTATTGCACAGTATTTTTAAAATTATTGATTCTTACGTAAGAAGGCACTACTCAATAATTGTTACAGTAATTACTGTTCAATATTTTATTTTATTGATTCAATAATTGCTGCGTTGATATTTTATATTATTTTTGTTTCAATAATTGTTGCTGCACAATATTTTCTATTATCAGATCAATAATTCATATTATTTGAATAATATTATTAGATAACATTATTGGCAATGTCTAGAAAGTTCTGTCTAAGGAGAGGTTTGGTCATCTAATTGCGCGCCAGTAAGGAGAAATCCTTATTGGAAAGCCCCCTCTTTCCTGGGAACGGCCTGGTTGTCATAAATGTGATTCTGTAATATTATTTGTGAATAATTAATTATTGATTCATATGATAAGAAAATATTTATTTTATGTGGATATAAATGAGGGATATATTTTTGTGGTTAAAAAATGAAGGAGTTAATGTTGAGATTTTTATCAGTATTTTTATCGGAATGGAGGTATTAAAAATCAATCAGAGTTTTTGAGAAATTTTGCGGGGGTTATAATTTTTAATCCGACCGTTGGATCGTGGTAATTTTTGGATATGTTATACATATATAAGTTGAGTATATGCCCACAAATTTTGAACCGTTAAAAATGAACGTATGATTTGTTATGAATTTTACGAGATGACTGGTTCAGAAATTGTTGAATTTTCGGAGTTTATCATTTTGGTGAAAAATTCTAGAATTGGTGGGCCCCACTTGTGGTTGGTGAAGAAATGTGCTGAATTATATTTCAAATGTGGTGGGTGGGAATAGTAGCAGGTAAAGCCATCAGGTTGCAGGTCAAACCTACCAAAATTTTCCTATAAATAGAGGGCTAAGTTAGAATTGAAAATCACACCAGAAACATAAGTTTTCTCTCTTTCTCTCTCTATATTATGAAGTATATTTTGTGAGTTTTAGATACTTGGTGAGTTCCTATTCATTAGTGCAAGTTTCCTTCAGCATCATATCCGATATCCAGTCAGAAGTACTGCTCTTTTGAGGTAAGGGATTGTAAGGGATAGTAAGGGATAGTAAGGGATTTTAAGGGTTGTTATGTTTTTCAGTTTCGTAATTTTTCTGATCTTCAAAAATTCTGGAAAAATTTGAAATGATATTTTGATGAGTTTTCTTGATTGTGTCCAAAAATGGTGATTTTTGGATGTATAGATTGAGAGTTATGAATTTTATGAGAAAAGACTATTTTAAAAGTAACAGCTTATAATTCCTTGTGGTTAACTCCAAAATTGATGAAATTTTTATTGGGAGTACATGTATATGATAGAAGTATACTCTGTAAATTTCAGAATTTTTAGACAAAAGTACAATTTTTGATAAATGTCTAAATATTCGGCTGTTTTGGCCATATGAAAAATAGTAAATGACTTTTAAAAATTCTGAGAAAAATATATGTTCAATATGGGACTATATTATGCTAAATCCCAGAAAAGAAATATTTTTGGAACTGATTTGGTATTTTTCATGAAAATGGACTAGTTATGAGTAAATGAATTAAATATGTTATGTGAAGTAAGAAAATTGAAAAATAGGATTTTATGGCTTGAGAATCCTATATGAGGTATATGCAGATTTTTGATGAGGGTTTTGATTATTGGTGATAAAATCTTATGAGTTTGGTATTTTTGAATGATTAAATGCATTATTTAGTAAGTGTAAACAATTTAAATAAATTGTTTATAAGCTTAAGAAATGTTATTCTTTCAATATCATTATACCGAAATATTGGTATGGATTTTATTGTGGAATTTCTACCTTTTTGAGTCGGTGTTACTATTCACGAGTTACTATTCATGAGTTACTATTCACGAGTTACTATTCATGAGTTACTATTCATGAGTTACTATTCACGAGTTACTATTCATGAGTTACTATTCACGAGTTACTATTCACGACAAAATTGGTTTCTTTTTCTAACCAAATTATAGTTGATTTACGAATATTACTCTTAAGATTAAAACTAGATGTTGATCATATTATTTTTATTATTATATATAACATTTTTATAACCCTAATGATGATATTTCTCTTTGACTTGAGTGTAAAGATGGGTGGATTTTTGGTATGATCATGACTATGGGTTATCTTTGGCCAGTAGTGCAAAGTTGAATTGTTGACTGGTATGATCATGACCATTGAATTTATAAGTGAATATCTTTAGCTTAAGTGCAAAGGGGAATTGATCAACATGGTTATAATTATTGTTTATATAAATTCTGAAATGATTATATATTTCTTTGAGATATTAATATATTTGGCCTGTAGTGCAAATATGAATTGTTGATGAATATCTTTGGCATGTAGTGCAAAGATGGCCTGTTGATGAATATCTTTGGCCTGTAGTGCAAAGATGAACTGTTGTTGAATATCTTTGGCCCGTAGTGCAAAGATAGTTTGTTGATGAATATCTTTGGCCCGTAGTGCAAAGATGGATTTGTTAGTATGATTATAAACAGGAACTGTGATTTGGTATAACCATGATCTTTGATTTTCAGGTAAAGACAGGTGATGAAAATATTCTTCGTCCTGGGTGTGAAGAAAAATTTATAGTCACAATTATAATTATGAGTTATTCATATGATTGTGGAAAGGAACTGTTGAGTGATGTTACATGGATAAAATATTGTTGGTGGATTTTTAACATGGAGAAGATAATAGACTTTATAGTCTATTTGACTCTTCTAATGGATTGCTCATTCCGCTGCAACTATGGTTGAAATTTTTATCATTTACCATATGTTCTAAATCTCTGATTTATTATTGATGAAGACTATTGATAATTTATTTATCTTTAGTCATGATATTCTTTACTGAGCTAGTTGTGCTCACCCTTTTGTTCACAATTCCTTTCAGGTAATAAGAGTGTAGCTGGGTCGAGCGAGGGTAACAAGGTAATAGAACGGTGGTCATCATTTAGTAGTTATATTTGGTGAAGAAAATAGGGTGAGGCGAACCCAACGTTGGAAGGGTGTTTTGTCACTATCATACAAGATGTCTAATGACATACAACCTCGTGTCATCATAGGACAGGGTTGTGCTCATCCACTTGCTGAGTATATCTATGGGCACTACCTATATAATCTTGGTGTTTGTTTGAAGTATAATTCTCAATTAGAGACAGTGGAGATAATGATAAGTCAAGAGAAGACTCACCATTGGGAAGAATATGATAGTAATCTTCTCGTTTTTCTTTGGGGTCTATTGGGTCAACCAAGGATAATTTTGTGGCCATATGATATCTATCATAACCTAGATGCGTGGCCTCCTATGTACGAAGGTTTCCTTGAGCACTTCCCAAAGATTCTAATTTCTAAAACAGTTTTTGACTATACCTTTATGTAAGGTGTTATTGTGAGGTGATGTCCACGGTTGGAACATGAGTCACATTTGGTATATATTTGTATCCAAACTCACAGCATATGTGTTGTTGTATTTTGCACGACAATTGTTGTAATAAAGTTGTAGTTATTTTCTGTACCATGTATTTGACGACTCAGAATAGGGTTGGTGGAATGGACCTGTTTTGGGGTCGTTACATTTGGTATCAGAGTTATAAGTAAAGAGCCCCGAGCCTCTCGCTGGTGACTTCCTATTGATGGGGGATGCACCGAAGCCAGACTCTCCGTAGGGGACGCCGTTCTGCGGTGGCAAACTGATAGGTATCAATGTAAGGTGCTGACATAGGTTGGTGTCCTACCTAGGTCTTCCATACTCTGTAGTATGTAAGTAATATTATTTCGTTTCAGATTCCTAATTCTACACTCATTTTGTTAAAGTATTGCTTCTATACTCCGTAAAATTAGTGGAATATCCTTGAAATTTATGATTCATCTAGTATCTTTTCATGAAAATGTTATTCTAAGCATTCTTAATAATTTTTATTTTTTTTATGTCGGGGTACTATTCCTGAAGTATTATTCACGGGATACTATTCACTCGGGTACTATTCACCTGAGATACTATTCATGACAAAAATTGATTTTTTTTTCGTCTAAATCATTTTTGATACAATATTATTCTTGAATTTTACTCTACAAAGTAGTATCATGTTGACAAATTAGACATTATTGAATTTTGGATAAATTAAATTATAAATCTTTAAAATTTATCATTGCTCTCATTTAATTGAATTCTTATATCATTGTCATCATCTTCATGCTTATATTGTGATGAAAGTCATTTTTGGCCCGTAGCGCATAGATGGGCTGTTGATTGGTATAATTATGACCAGAGATTATTCGGTATAATCATGACCTATAATATTACAAATGATGTGGTAAAAGTACTCATTGGCCCGTAGTGCATTGACGGACAGTTGTTGACATGATAATGACCATTGGTGATAACACGAATATCCTTGGCCCGTAGTGCATGGATAATTCGTGGATGTGATACTAATGAATATCCTTGGCCCGTAGTCCATGGATAATTCAGTGATGTGGATTATTTATTAAGCTGAGTCTCAACGATAAAATTGATGATAAACTTTTTAATTCATAGAAGATAGTACATATCGTGCTCTACTTGACTCTTATAATGGATTGCTTGTTCCGCTGCAGTTAAACTTATTGTTTATTGCATTCTATCAGTTTAACAATGTTGAAGGCTAACGATAATTTATTCTGCATTATCTTAGTCATAATATTTCTTACTTGGTTAGTTGAGCTCACCCTTTTACTTTCATTGTTCTATTCAGGGAATGAGAACGTAGCCAGAACTAGTCAGGGAATGAAATGACGGTCCGAGATGGTGGTTGTAGTAGTCCTCACTATTTTATAAAATAGTGTGATAATAATTGTAATGAGAACTTTATTTGAGTTTGGATACTGTCTACGAGACAATATCCATGTTTAAAACTCTCAGCTACGTTTTGACGTACTGTATAAATTAAGTTTGTATTTAAGCTCTGTACCATGTATTTGGTGACTCAGAATGAGTGATATATACCTATTTTGGGGGCGTCACATATATACAGACTAATGATTTTTATTTTTATTCTACCAACAGGGTGGCGATGTTGAGCTGACTGATGATGCCGATGGCTACCGGGGGAGAGACGATGCTGATTTTCATACACAAGAGCAGCATCGTCATCCACCCCCACCTGATGATGATCCTCCTACTAGTTTATAGTTCATTTATATTCAATTGTACTTATTCTAGTCTCGTTGAGTCTCTGTACAAGTTTTGTAAATTATATTGTATAATTTTTGAAATATTAGCTTATATTTGTAATTGTTGATGAGTTAGTAGATCATTTGTAATTGTTTGCTTATATATGCATTTTGTTAGCTTTAGTTATGTTGTTGATGACGAGATAAAATAGGTTTTTAACGCCATTTGAATGTTGTAATTCTGTAATTAAGAACACCTAGAGGGGGGTGAATAGGTGTAAATACTCGAAAGAGATCTACAGTAGTCAATTTTTAAAGTTTACTAGCAGGCTATAATCGGACGGTCTAACCCTGTCCGTATTAGTTATGTTCTTCTTCTGTTATAAATGGACAACTAATACCTGTCCGTATTAGCATAAAATTTTTTCGAGTTAAACAAAATCTGCAAAATATTAAAGCTTAAAACAGAAACAAAATAACAGTAAATCACACCAAGATTTTTACGTGGTTCAGCCCCTATTCTCGAGTCTAGTAGCCTAATCCACGTCCAATCTCAACTAGGATTGGAGACTCTTTTTATTAAACTTTAATACACAATAAAGTACAAATAAAAAGAACTCCCTGTTCAAAGTAGCTTCACACTCACCTCTGCAACCTTTCTCACCACTGAGACCTTTGCACCTCTGCAACCTTGAAAACTCTCTATGAACAGACCCTATCTACGGCTAGATAGACTAAACCCAACATGACTTGAACTCAGATTACAAAGAATTTTGAATATAATGAGCTCTTAATTTTCAGCTAAGAATAATTAATAATCAATACAATATATAGCTGAAAATAGCTTTGGTAGGCTTTAGACTTTTTCTAATATATCTTCAACAGTACTAAACTAATATTAGCTTCAAGTCTTTTTTTTGGTGTACCTGTTTTATCAAGAAGAAGATATATATATACATGCAAAGCTAACGACTATATCTTTTTATTAGCAATATATCTTTTGAACATCAGATATAGACCAACGGATATAAAAGTTAGCATAGATATCTCAAATCACATTTGAAATAGAAATAGTATATCAGCAGCTAATAGATAACTATCAGATAAAAAGATTTGAAATCCAAGTCAAAGAAAGATAGCTAAAAACAAGGAGAGAATGAGTCCAAGCATGCTCAGTAAATATAGTTCCATTTACAAGGACTCTTAATCAAATAACAGATCTTAAGCAAGATATATTTAAGGAAATCCTCATCAATAATTAATAACTTCCAATCTAATATTTCCTGAGACCAATAGGTATTTATCTAATAACACAATTAACAAACTTGAGCCAACCAAGAAATTACTTTATAATATATATAAACCAACCCAAGTAATTAAGTAGTTACTTAAAATCAAATCAATTTTAAACATCCCAAGCAATTAAAATAAAATACAAGCTCGAAAATATTGTCATCATTAAAATCATAAAAGATATAAACCAACATTCATGTTGGTAGTGAGATACTATATGCAATGATGGTTATTTAGATCAAGTCAATTTTTTTGCTCCTTAATATGCATAAATTTAGGGGGAGCCTTATAGATAGGGGGAGTATAAAAATTCAAAAGATAATATATTGTCATCATCAAAAAGGGGGAGAATGTTGGTTTATATCTTTTATGATTTTGATGATGACAATATATTATCTTTTGAATTTATATACTCCCCCTATCTATAAGGCTCCCCCCTATCTATAAGGCTCCCCCTAAATTTATGCATATTAAGGAGCAAAAAAAATGACTTGATCCAAATAACCATCATTACATATAGTATCTAACTACCAACATGAATACTAATTCAAATACTTGAATATCTCTCCTCCTTTGTCATTATCAAAAATAAATCATTAAGCACAAGTTGATTAAAACATAATCATCATTACCCAAATATCTCTCCCCTTTTGTCATGAACAAAAAATAATTTATATCAATTTAGCTAAATAGTTATCTTGCCCCATTTATCAATATTAAAAGAATAAGTTCAAAGATAAAGAATATCATTGGAGCAAGTTTATAACAAAATCACATATAGCAAGTAAACAATACGATCATACCTTTGTGATTTCTTACTTATATATCAACATTGTTGTTACCAATAGTAAGCTTGCTAGATGTGCTCTTAAGTTTTCGATTTTGGATTTTCATACTCAAATCTCTTCAAAAACACTTCTTTTGATCATCCAATGTAGAGGTCACCTATAATCAAATTTGGGGGATGATTTCTCACAGTTCGACATGATCTAGGAAGCTTGGTAGTGGTCGTCTGTTCGTTGGATTCAAACTGTCATATATCAAATTCTGCATTTGAGTGTTCATCTAATTTTTCTTCTAAATCGGACGGGTCTGGCTGTCTGTTTTTCGGTGCCTGCATGTCTCAGTTTTCTACTAAAATGGACATGTCAAGCTGTCTGATTTCAGCTGTCTTTCTTTCTGATTCGGACGGGTTAAGCTGTCTGGATTCTGCTATTTTATTTCCACGTTCCAGATAACTTTTTCCTGCAGAATACTCATTCTCTTCCTTTGACAGATCATGGTTAAGTTCATAAAAAATTACAAGTATAGATTGCTCATCATGATTGTCATGTGTAATAAATATGGAACATTTGACACAATAAAAACTTTAGAATAAATAATATTATGAACACTTGTGTTAGAAAATCCATATATCTAATTAAGACATTATTAAAAAAATAATATGATGTACTTACAGATTCCGCCAAATAATTTATAGGTAACTACTATTTGTCTCCTTTTTGACCTTGAGACATCTACAAAATGAACAAATAGTCTCTACCTTTTTGGTACCCAAATCTTCTTGGGTCCTTTGGGTTAGTAGTATATAAATCACATTTCTTTACCCAAATTTTTTATTCTAATTTTATTACAATTAAAATCAAAATGACATTTAAAATCATATTTTTTACAAGTAACAAACTGTGAACAATAAAGTGATTTAAACCTTGGTTTATTATTAATCATTTTAATATTATCATTAGTTTTATTTTTCACATTTTTAATAGGATTATACCAAATTCCTTGTTTATCAATACTAGACTTTTGTGCCCCTAACATAACATTTAGATTCTCTTCTCCTTGCACAAATTTAGCAAGATCATTTTTTAAAGATGTTATTTTTGCATTTGTTACATTATCATCATGTTGCATATACATCATTTTTCCATCATTAAAAGCATCTATACATGCATATCTCATTTTTAAATTTTCTTTTAACACTTTATTTTCATTTTTAAGATATTCATTTTCTTTTATCTCTTTAACAAGCGACTTAACTTCATTCATTAACTCATTTACACAATTCTTAAAATAATCAGTTTTCTTTTTGAGCTATTGATTTTCATTTTGTAAAGCAATATAATTAGGCATAGATATTTCAAAAGTTTTATAAAAATTTGTTACCTCAAGTTGATCATCATCTTCTAGTCCCATGAAACAGAGTTGGACATTTTCTTCTTCTTGTTTCGTTTTGGACTTACTCACTGGAGTTGAGCTACCTTTTTGATTTTTCCTTTGTTTCTTCCTTTGAAGTAGTCTCTCGAGTTTTCTTGAGAGCATTTCAATTTCTTCATCAAAATCTTCGTAATCACTTTCATTGTTGCTCTCGACTTGAAGTGCCAATGTTTTCTTTATTGGTGCTTCATCCTCTTCATCATACCTCTTGAGTTGATTTTCAAATTCTTTAAGCTCTCCAAATAATGTGAGAGTTTCCATCGTACTAATTGTTGGTGAGTTTTGGAGAGTTGTGACTTTCGGTGCAAACCGTTTGGGCATGACTCTTAGCAGCTTTCTATTAATTTTTCTCTGATCAATTTTTCGTCCCAGCATACTTAGAGAATTCATTAGAGTGAGAAATCTCCCTTGAGCTTCATTAATTGTTTCATCCTTTTCTAACTTGAATAGCTCAAAGTCTTGCATAAGCATACTCAACTTCACCTCTTTGACTTTGGAAGTACCTTTGTGGCTTGTCAAGATAGTATCCCACATTTCTTTTGTTGTGTTGCAGATGATACTTTATCAACTTCAGTTTGAACCATTCCGCTTAACAAGGTGTTCATGGCTCTTGAGTTATAAAAAAACATATAGCTTTCATTTTCATCCATGTCCATGAGAGTCTTGAGTCTACCATCATCATGTCTAGGAATGACAGGGCCATTTTTAACAACCCACCATTCCCATGGGTCTCTTTTAAGAAAAATCTTCATTCTGAACTTCCAAAAGTTGAAGTTTTCACTTCCGAATAAAATAGGTGGTCGGTTTGTAGATTAACCTTCTTGAAAATAGAAGTGTGCCATAGGATCTTTCCCTACGACCTGCAACGATCGATATTAGTAGAGCCTTGCTCTGATACCAAATAAAATTCTGTAATTAAGCACACCTAGAGGGGGGGTGAATAGGTGTAAATACTCGAAAGAGATCTACAGTGGTCAATTTTTAAAGTTTAGTAGCAGGCTATAATCGGACGGTCTAACCCTGTCCGTATTAGTTATGTTCATCTTCTGTTATAAACGGACAGCTAATACCTGTCCGTATTAGTATAAAAACTTTTCGAGTTAAACAAAATCTGCAGAATATTAAAGCTTAAAACAGAAACAAAAGAACAGTAAATCACACCAAGATTTTTACGTGGTTCAGCCCCTATCTTCTAGTCTAGTAGCCTAATCCACGTCCAATCCCAACTAGGATTGGAGACTCTTTTTATTAAACTTTAATACATAATAAAGTACAAATAAAAAGAACTCCCTGTTCAAAGTAGCTTCACACTGATGGACACCATGCCCCTTTGCACCTCTGCAACCTTTCTCACCACTGAGACCTTTGCACCTCTGCAACCTTGAAAGCTCTCTATGAACAGACCCTATCTACGGCAAGATAGACCAAACCCAACAAGACTTGAACTCAGATTACAAAGAATTTTGAATATAATGAGCTCTTAATTTTTAGCTAAAGAATAATTAATAATCAATACAATATATAGCTGAAAATAGCTTTGGTAGGCTTTAGACTTTTTCAAATATATCTTCAACAGTACTGAACTAATATTAGCTTCAAGTCTCTTTTTTTTGGTGTACCTGTTTTATCAAGAAGAAGATTTATATATATATATACATGCAAAGCTAACGGCTGTATCTTTTTATTAGTAATATTTTCTTAACTAATATATCTTTTTAGCATCATATATAGACCAACGGATATAAAAGTTAGCATAGATATCTCAAATCACATTTGAAATAGAAATAGTATGTCAACAGCTAATAGATAACTATCAGATAAAAAGATTTGAAATCCAAATAAAAAAAAGATAACTAAAAACAAGGAGAGAAGGAGTCCAAACATGCTCAGTCAATATAGTTCCATTTACAAGGACTCTTAATCAAATAACAGATCTTAAGCAAGATATATTTAAGGAAATCCTCATCAATAATTAATAATTTCCAATCTAATATTTCCTGAGACCAATAGTTATTAATCTAATAACACAATTAACAAACTTGAGCGAACCAAGAAATTACTTTATAATATATATAAACCAACCCAAGTAATTAAGTAGTTACATAAAATCAAATCAATTTTAAACATCCCAAGCAATTAAAATAAAATACAAGCTCGAAAATATTGTCATCATTAAAATCATAAAAGATATAACCTCAGTTTACATTCGACGCCTTAATTTTGTCGAAAGCTTTCCATCGACCATATCCTATTTCCGACGAAATTTAGTCGGATATAATTCATTCGAAAATATGTTCTTTCGACGAACTTTTCGACGGATCTTACCTCCGATGTGTATATATACGACCAAATTATCGATGAAATATTCCCTCAGAAATAAGTTACTTCCGACGGAAGAGACTTAATTCCGATGGAATATTCCGTTAAAAGTAAGGTTTTTTCTTGTAGTGGCTCTATTGCCAAACCAGATTCCTACGCATGGTAAATACTTCTATGTGGACTTTGGCTCATCATATAATTTAGGCCTTAATAATCACGCCCCAACAAGTATATTTTAATTTTTATAGAAAATCAGACATTTCTTGTGTATGGAAATATATATTTCTATAGAGAACTACTACTATAAGAAGTATATATTTACATAATTTGAACAAAACCAAAATTTTCATCCCAGTATCCTATTCCTTACTAATTAAGCCATATACAGAGAGATAAAATATATTTACTAATAGGAATATATATAGGACAGAAGAAAAACGAACTTTTTATGTAAAAAGTGAACTAGTGTTTGTAAAATAATTCAAGAATTTAATTTTATATAGAGATACTTTGATAAATTAATTTTAAAGTTATTTTATAAAGCATAAATTTTAGTTTCTCCAAAAAGTACTTTTACATTTAAAATGTAGATGCTAAAAACTCTTCTTCTTTTCTTTTCTTTTCTTTATTGAACTAGCAACCATGTAAAATAAAAAGAGTCTTCCTATTAGATTTATATTCTTTTATGTTATTAAACATTGTAACTTATCCCACTCCAAAGTCATATCTATGGGTCGGTTGGTGCAAACGTATCACACTTTTTTTTCTATTTGTCTAATTATATTACAATAATATTATCCTTTTCATATTAATTTTTTTTATCTTTTTATCTTTTTATTTAATCTTTTAAATTTTATTTTATCTCACATAATCTATACTCACAACTCGTGTAACATTGGGTGTTAGTATATATATATGAATATATCCCGTCTAACTATAACCATGAATTATAGCTTTCATTGACCTAGATTATCCTTAGTCTTGAATTTGGCCTTTCCCCTCCCCCAAATTAGACCGCTCGATCATTAAGCTAGTCTTGAATATTAAGGAAATGTTTTAATAAGCAGGACATTCATTTTTATTCAGGTCATTCGATTTACATTCTTGGTTGGTTGGCACGTCAAAAGGGGGTCCCTCATGCTCTGTGCCATTAATTCCTAAATGATATGCCATGGAACACTATTTGCCAAATCCCTGTGGACTGATGGTGAAAGAGTACGAATGATAGAGAGAGAACATGGAGGTGTCAATAGCTTCAACTAATGGACAAATATTAATGAATTTTCATTTATAGAATTAAATTGACAATGACTTCATAGCAAGAACAAAGAATGTAGACCTCCTTTAGCTAGAATTCCACAAGAAAACCTAAATAATTAACTCAAATGTGAAATGCAAAGAAAAAGTCCACAGTCCCCAATCTTAATTTTTATTTTCTATTTTCATATTATATAATTAGTCACCAATGCTTAGTACAATAAAAAGAAACTTTTAACTGTACCATGATCATTAGCTAGTCTAGGTCTTTTGTTTCACACTCGATTAATAATTAAAATTTGTCATAGACGAATTAATTAATTAAGATATACACAATGACCATTTTTCCTCACTCTTAATAATATAGAGATGTTGTTCGAATTGATTTATACTGATGAATAATGCTAGATACATAAATTATTCTATAAATATTTTATAAATAGTTGATGTGACATACTCTACCTTAGCATATTGTGTGGGGCCGAAGATTATATTGAAATAATTTATTAATCAATATGCTGAAGTGAAGTATGTCACATCAGCAGTTCGTAAAATATTTGTAAAATATTTTTTGTAAGACCCCAAATTTTATGAAATATAAATATTCAATTTTTCTATTTAAATTGATAAAAGTTAAAGTTAAGGGTGATATATGATTTTTTTTTTCAAAATACGCAAGTGGTTATAAAATATTCATTGTTGTCGGGGAATATTCGTTTGGTCGTGTAATATTCTTTCTGTCGGGAAATATTCGTACGACGGCGCAACCATTTATGGGCCCCATAACAGAATAACTGTAGGATGAAAAAAAAGACAAAAATTGAGTTTTTATAAATAACGGCGTAGTTGTTACCGTTAACACTGTTGGAATACCCGGTGGTTAAAATACAGTAATACGCATAGATGCACAGTAGCACACGGTATTGCACAGTATTGTTGAATTATTGATCCTTACGTAAGAAGGCACTACTCAATAAATGTTACAGTAATTACTGTTCAATATTTTATTTTATTGATTCAATAATTGCTGCGTTGATATTTTATATTATATGTTGTTGTTTCAATAATTGTTACTGCACAGTATTTTCCATTATCAGATCAATAATTCATATTATGTGAATAATATTATTAGATAGCATTATTGGCAATGCCTAGAAAGTTCTGTCAAGGAGAGGTTTGGTCACCTAATTGCACGCCAGTAAGGAGAAATCCTTATCGAAAAACCTCCTCTTTCCTAAGAACTGTCTGGTTGTCATTATTGTGATTCTGTAATATTATTTGTGAACAATTAATTATTGATTCATATAATAAGAAAATATTTATTTGACGTGGATATAAATGATAGATTTATTTATGTGGTTATAAATGAAGGAATTAATTTTGAGGTGTTTTATCAGTATTTTGTCGGATCGGAGGTATTAAAAATTAAATCAGTGTTTTTTGAGATATATTGCGGGAGTTATAATTTTTAATCCGACCGTTGGATCGTTGTAATTTTTGGATATGTTATACATATATAAGTTGAGTATATGTCCACAAATTTTGAACCGTTAAAAATGTGTGTATGATTTGTTATGAATTTTAAGAGGTAACTGATTCGGAAATTAGGTTATAAATTATTTTGGTAGAAAATTCTAGAATTGGTGGACCCCACTTTTGGTTGGTGAGAAATGTGCTCAATTGAATTTCAAATGTGGTGGGTGGGAATAGTAGCAGGTAAAGCCATCAAGTTGCAGGTTAAGTCTGCTTCGGTGTGCTAACATTTTCCTATAAATAGAGGGCTAAGTTAGAATTGAAAATCACACCAGAAACAAGTTTTCTCTCTTTCTCTCTCTAGATTATTGAGTGTATTTTGTGAGTATTTAGATACTTAGTGAGTTGCTATTCATCAGTGTAAGTTTCCTTCAGCGTCATATTCGATATCCAGTCAGAAGTGCTGCTCTTTTGAGGTAAGGGATATTAAGGGATGCTATATTCTTCATAATGATGTTATTCTTTCAATATCATTATACTGAAATAATATGTATAGATTTTATTGTGGAATTTCTACCTTTTTGAGTCGGGGTTGCTATTCACATATACGGCACTATTCACATATACAACATTATTCATGCATATGACACTATTTACATGACATTATTTACATATACGATATTATGTACGAATACGGAGTACTATTCATGAGTTACTATTTACGAGTTACTATTCACGACAAAATTGGTTTCTTTTTCTAACCAAATTATAGTTGATTTATGAATATTACTCTTGAGATTAAATCTATATGTTGATCATATTATTTTTATTATCATATATAACATTTTTATAACCCTGATGTTAAAATTCTCTTTCACTTGAGTGTAAAGATGGATAGATTATTGGTATGATCAAGACTATGGGTTCTCTTTGGCCAGTAGTGCAAAGTTGAAGTGTGACTGGTATGATCATGACTATTGAATTTATAATTGAATATCTTTAGCTTAAGTGCAAAGGTGAATTAATCAATATGGTTATAATTATTGTTTATATAAATTCTGAAATGATTATATATTTCTTTGATATATGAATATCTTTGGCTCGTAGTAAAAAGATTACTTATTGATGAATATCTTTGGCCCGTAGTGCAAAGATGAATTATTGATGAATATCTTTGGCCCGTAGTGCAAAGATGACCTGTTGTTGAATATCTTTGGCCTGTAGTGCAAAGATGACCTGTTGTTGAATATCTTTGGCATGTAGTGCAAAGATGGTCTGTTGATGAATATCTTTGGCCCGTAGTACAAAGATGAATTTATTAATATGATTATGAACATGAACTGTGATTTGGTATAACCATGATCTTTGATGTTTCAGGTGATGAAAATTATCTTTGTCTTGGATGAGAAAAGGAATTTAGAACAACAATTACGATTATGAGTTATACATGTGATTGTGGACAGGAATTGTTGATTGATGTTACAGGGATAAAACATTATTGGTGGACTTTTAACATGGAGAAGATAATAGACTTTATAGTCTATTTGACTCTTCTAATGGATTGCTCGTTCCGCTGCAACTATGGTTGAAAAGTTTTATCATCTACCATATGTTATAAATCTCTGATTTATTACTGATGAAGACTATTGATAATTTAATTATCTTTAGTCATGATATTCTTTACTGGGCTAGTTGCGCTCACCCTTTTGCTTCAAAATTCCTTTTCAGGTAATAAGAGTGTAGCTGGGTCGAGCAAGGGTAACGGAGAAATAGAACGGTGGTCTATAGATATGGAGGTTCTACCTAAGCAGTATAGAAAAGTGTTGTATACATCATTTAGTAGTTATATTTGATGAATCAAATAGGGTGAGGCGAACCCAACGTTGGAAGGGTGTTTTGCCACTACCATACAAGATGTCTAATGCAATACAACCTCGTATCATCATAAGACAGGGATGTGCTCATCCACTTACTAAGTATATTTACGAGCACTACCTATATAATCTTGGTGTTTGTTTGAAGTATAATTCTCAATTAGAGACAGTGGAGATAATGATATGTCAAGAGAAGACTCACCATTGGGAAGAATATGATAGTAATCTTCTCGTTTTTCTTTGGGGTCTATTGGGTCAACCAAGGATAATTCTGTGGTCATATGATATCTATCATAACTTAGACATATGGCCTCCCATGTACGAAGAT
This sequence comes from Panax notoginseng, assembly GCA_016801055.1. Classification (NCBI taxonomy): domain Eukaryota; kingdom Viridiplantae; phylum Streptophyta; class Magnoliopsida; order Apiales; family Araliaceae; genus Panax; species Panax notoginseng. The sequence goes on along the minus strand of CM029013.1, from coordinate 60,268,355 downwards.
TTCCTTGAGCACTTCCCAAATATTCTAATTTCTAAAACAGTTTTTGACTATACCTTTATGTAAGGTGCCATTGTGACATGCTATCCACGGTTGGGACATGAGTCACATTTGGTATATATTTGTATTAAAACTCACAGCATATGTGTTGTTGTACTTTGGACAACAATTGTTGTAATAAAGTTTTAGTTGTTTTCTGTGCCATGTATTTGGCGACTTAGAATAGGTTGGATGGAATGGACCTATTTTGGGGTTGTCAAAATTTTTGTCTGTAGCATTACTCTATACTAATAATCGTTACGATAGGGTAGTCGGAGGTCTGACCAATGGTCACAATTAATGACCCGATCTTGAGTTTGACTAATATAATGTTTTGGGTCTTATGAGTTTGAGTCCATATTGTAATAGTTAGAGTTTTTTAATTACTATATAAATTTTATTTGGTGTGTGAATTATTGTAATGTGTAAGATGTACAAATATAAATACATCATACAAGCAGAATAGCCACAATTTGATGAATCTTATTTTCCATTCTTCTTTAATTTTTTTGAGAATGTTTTGCTATATTCAATCTTACATCTAACATATATTTAATTGATTTTGTTTGCACTATGCCTTGTGCACCATCCAATTAGCAACGGATATCCCCCAAACTGTGTTCCTTTCCATAGTGCAATACTGGTAGGATTGATTTGGGATCAATTCCACCATCTTAGAATTTCACCTTTGAAAGAATATATGAATTTCGACAAGACATCTCCATTAAAACATATATGCAAAAGCTTATATATCATAGCTGGATGATGCCAATTTTGTGCTTGCCTGCCTATTTTTTGTATTGGTGGTTGGGTCCCTGGTCCCATCCTTCATGAAAAAAATGCATGCACCCTGCTATAAACGGTTAAAAATTATATATTGAACTAAAAGGTTAACCAGGGCTGTTACTGAGCACGTGCGGAAGAGTCGATCGCCTTGGGCCTCCGATCAGAAGGGCCTCAAATATTTTTTATAAGTATATTTCAATGTGTATTTTATAGTCAAAGTTCTTATATATTTTGTTGTAGTCGAACTATTATGTTTTAAGCTCCGGAAAGACACTTTTTTAGATACAGGTTATATATATATATATATACATATATATTTTATATTTTTTTTGTGAAGACAATGTTTTGAAGAGAGTCTCGTTTTTATTTTTTGTCCTGGGCCACCAATATCTCAAGAACAACCTTGAGGTTAACCTATTAGGTTTGTGATTCATGGGAGCATATATGTCATTAGTCTTTCTCCTTCTGTTTCGATGTGGGACTTTACTATCACGTGTTACCTCAACAATCTCCCCCTTAACGCATGATCTCTACATCCACATCGACACCAAGCTCCCTTTTGAACTTTAACCATACTCTTTTAAGCATTAGCTCATACGAGTCTTAATTGTTTGATCCACCAAGAGCCTCTATCAAGCCCATCAAGTCTTCTTATTTGACAAACTTCTCTTAATATCTCTTGTTTAATTCACCATGAGTCTCTCCAAAAAGAGTCAACCACTTTACTCAAAGAGTATATAATCCACAAGCATTCCATAATTCATTGAGCTTAACCCATCAAGTATCTCCCCAATGACGAGCCCACGCTTTTTAATATCTCTTGTTAAGAGCCATCTAAGAGCCTCTGCGAGAAGAATCCACCACTTGCTCAATGAACTATTTTTCATCCATCATGCACAATCCATACCATATCCATGACCTAAGCCCATAGTCATAGCTTTGACAATAACAGGTGTTGGGAATATCTGATCCATATATATATGCTCATTTGAAACAACATCTTGACCCAAAATGTCAACCTATTATGTCCATGGTCCATTAGAGAATATGTCCTTAATCTTTCTCCTTGTGTTTCAATGTGAGACTTTATTATCATGCGATAAATCAACATTTTGAAAGTATTATTATGTCTAGTAAGTATGTTATTATGTGAGAGTTTCCTAATTAGATTAGGAAAGGGAAATTATGAGAACTTTATAAATAAAATCTTGTTTTTAAAAAGTGGTACGTAGAACATAACCAAGCGGTAATAATTGTAATACCCCAGTCCCACATCGAAAGATAGGGGAAAAATTTGTCTGCATATAAGGAAATAATTTACTACCAATAGTACCTTTAAGTCATGACCTTTTGGGAGCCTGTGGTGGGCTAAGATGACCCAAGAAGATACTATTGGGCCAGTGGTTTGAGGTCTTATTTTGATGAATTTGATTCGATTCGGACTTGGGATTTGACCCGAGATTTGTTCCAGACTCGGGATTTGACCCGGGTTGTTTCATATGGTATCAGAGCCGACTCTCGAAAGCTCGGGTCGGGTCATCCGATCGGGTTACCGGAGGTGGGGACACGAAGGCTGGTGGTATTATCCCACAATGGAGAGATGGAGGTCCGGAGGTGGGGACACGAAGCCAGCCGGTATTATCCCACAATGGCTAGAGAGGCAAAGATCTTTGGGCCGTGTGTGTGATCGGTTCTGACGGGGACGTCAAAAATTTAAGTAGGAGAGTTTGTAACACCCCAGTTCCACATCGAAAGATAGGGAAAAAATTTGTCTGCATATAAGGAAATAATTTACTACCAATAGTACCTTCAAGTCATAACCTTTTGGGAGCCTGTGGTGGGCTAAGATGACCCACGAAGATACTATTGGGTCAGTGGTTTGAGGCCTTATTTTGATGAATTTGATTATATTCGAACTTGGGATTTGACCCGAGATTTGTTCCGGACTCGGGATTTGACCCGGGTTGTTTCAATAATATTTTAGAGAGTTGATAGAGGATGTAATTTGGTCTTGGGTTGTTGTGTATGGGATGATTTTTTCGATTTTTATTCTATGCAAAAAGTTGCATCGTGGGGATTAATATATAGAAATTCGTTTTGTGGATTAGGTCATTAAGGAACAAATCACGTTATTTATTTTGCGTGACTTAATTCATAACAAGCGGTTTCAAAAGCTAGGTTGATTGAATCCGAGGTAGATTATTTTGCGAAATATGATGGCAACGAATTTGGGTAAATTTGAGTTCTCAATCTTCGCTGGAAAAATAAATTTCACATTGTGGTAGTAACGAGTAAGATCTTTTGGTGTTGTAAGGATTTGATAAAGTTTTAGAGGAGAAAAAATAAGGCGAGGTGAAAGAAGGCGGTAAGCACAATACGTTCATCGATAACACCTAAGATAAAGTATGATGTGTTGAAAGAGACTGATCCGAAAAAATTATAAGAAAAGCTCGAGAAAAGTTATGCTTCGAAGTCGTTAACCAGGAGATCATGATTGAAGATGGAATTGTACTGCTTGAAGATGCATGAGGGAATGAATCTCCGTGATCATCTAAATGCTTTTAACAGGTTATTGTCATTTTTGCCCAAGTCTTACAAGTCGATGGTACAAACATTATTGGTGGAAAAATTGTGACGCCCCCAAAATAGGTATACAACACCCATTCTGAGTCGCCAAAATATATGGTATAGAAACAACTACATCTTTACTGTTACAACATAAGAACTGAGTTTAAATACAAATATTATCATCTAGACAATATCCACACTCAAATACGTCTTCATCACAATTATTGATACATTATTTCACAAAAATGGTGAAGACTACTAAAATAACTTCTAGAACCATCATTCCATACCCCGACTAGTACTTGCTACATTCTCGCCTCCTGAGAAAAATGGAACAAAAAGGAAAAGGGTGAGCTCAACTAGTCCAGTAAAGAACATTATGACTAAGATAATACAGAACAAATTATCGTTAGTCTTCAACAGGGAAAAATCTAATAGAATACAATAGACAACAAGTTTTAAATCAATAACTTCAGCGGAAACAGCAAACCATTAGAAGAGTCAAGTAGAGAATGAGTTCTACTATCTTCTAAGATTTAAAAGTCCATCATCAATATTTTATTCCTGTAACAACAATCAATAACCATCTTTAATCAAATATTCATCTTTGCACTACAGGCCAAAGATATTCATTTGTATCACCAGTCGGTCATGTTCATCTCAACACATGTTCATCTTTGCACTACGGGCCAAAGATATTCATCAGTTAATCATTCATCTTTGCACTACCGGCCAAAGATATTCAGTAATATCATCATTTAGGACTGAGGATGATGAAAAATATCTTAAAGAAAACGAATCCAGTGAAACAAAATAACAAATATTAAGGATTCGTATTTCGATTTATTCATGTCCAAAAATATCTTATAATTATTCATAGTGAAGTAAATTCAAGAATGATCAAATCATGGATACAATCAAAGCTAGTACCCAGAATAGATATTTTGGACGAAAAGAAGAAAATTTCATTTTTCGGTGACTAATAACTCGTGAATAATAACTCATGAATAGTAACCCCGACGTGAAAAGTTCCAAATTTGATAAAAATTTCCAACCAATATTTCGGCATAATGATATTGAAGAAATAATATCATTTTCGAATAAAATAACATCATTTACCTCGTAAAGACAGTACTTCTGGTCGGAATACCGGTATAAGGCTGAAAGAAACTTGCTCTGATGAATAGAAACTCTCAAAGTATGTAAATACTCACAAAATACACTCAATAATCTAGAGAGAGAAAGAGAGAAAACTTGTTTCTGGTGTGATTTTCAATTCTAACTTAAGCACCTATTTATAGGAAAATGCTAGAACGCCAAAGGAGACTAAATAATAAAATATTAATATTACAAAACTCATTTCTACGCATGCCTAAAGACTAATTCAGCCACCAACCATCCTTGACCCAAATTAACAGCCCACATGTGTTAGAATAAAGTGGGTCCCACCCATAATTAATAAAAATCATTTTATTTTCCAAAACTTCAATAATTCATAGAAAATAACTCTTTTATCAGAAAATTCGAATCTCGCGACTTTTTATAGGAAATTCAATTCTCTACAACTTTGCAGAAGAAAGTTTTTTCAAATTCCAAACAGAAATTGATCGAAATCCATAAACGGACGATTTTACAGGCTATAATCAAATTTCAGTCAAGAAATGGGGTCCACCGACACACAAAACATGTGTTAATCATTTAATACAAAAAAAAAATACTCTTCCTCCTCATATACTCATATATCCCACATTCATTGTAAAACTATCACCATTATTATATTATTAAATATAATAATAAATTATTTTATCAGAAAAGATAAAATATCATTTTTTAATAATTGTCACTTAAAAATTTTCTCCATCTATATCCACATAAAATTAATATTTTCCTCATCATATAAATCAATAATTAATTATTCACAAATAATATTACAGAATCACAGTACTGACAACCAGGCCGTTCCCAGGAAAGAGGGGGCTTTCCAATAAGGATTTTTCCTTACTGACGCGCAATTAGATGATCAAACCTCTCCTTAGACAGAACTTTTTAGACATTACCAATAATGTTATCTAATAATATTATTCAAATAATATGAATTATTAATCTGATAATGGGAAATACTGTGTAGTGACAATTATTGAAACAACAGTAATATAAAATATCAACGCAGCAATTATTGAATCAATAAAATAAAATACTGAACAGTAATTACTGTAACCATTATTGAGTAGTGCCTTCTTACGTAAAAATCAATAATTGGTGCAATACAGTGTGCTACTGTGCAACAACGCGTATTACTGTGTTTTAACCATCGGGTATTCTAACAGTACTAACGGTAACAACTACGCCGTTATTTATAAACAACTTATACTTGTCATTTTCTTCATCCAATCGCTTTCCGTTATGGGGCCCACAAAAGACTGCGCCGTCGTACGAATATTCCCCGACAGAAAGAATATTCCACGACCAAACGAATATTTTCTGACAACAATGAATATTTTATAACCACCTGCTTATTTGAAATATTTGCGCATTTTACCCATAACTAACCTCGTTAATCAATTTAACCCTTACTATTTCAAAATAATAAATAGAGGGAATTTAAATTTCATTTATTAATAATTTGGGGTCTTACAACCTCCCATCCTTATGAAATTTGGTCCTCGAAATTGACGTACGTACCTGGTGTTTCGAAAAGATGAGGATACCTCGCTTTCATTTTCGTTTCCAACTCCTAGGTCATTTTCTCAATAGCATGGTTTCTCCACAAAACTTTAACTTGTGGTATGACCTTCGTGCGTAGGACATGCTCCTTTCTATCCAAGATCTTGACAGGTACCTCCTCGTACGTTAAGTCTTCAGCTATCTCGTCCGGTTCTAACTCAATAACGTGGTCTGGGTCTTTCACATATTTACGTAACACAGATATATGAAAAATATTATGAACACGAGACATACTTGGAGGTAACGCGAGTCTATATGCCACATTTCCTACTCGGTCAAGAATCTGAAATGGACCAATAAATCGTGGATTGAGCTTTTCTCTCTTCCCAAATCTTGTAACTCCTTTCCATGGAGCCACACGCAACAATACATGATCCCCAATGTCAAATTCCACGTCCTTTCGATGAAGATCCGCATAACTCTTTTGTCGATCCTGTGCCGTTTGTATACGTTATCGAATCATTTGGATATTCTCTGTAGTCATTCGTACCAACTCTGGTCCTAGCAACGTTGCTTCTGCCACCTCATCCCAACATACTGGAGAGCGACACTTTCGTCCATATAATGCTTCAAATGGGGCCACACCTATACTTGCCTAATAACTGTTATTGTAGGAGAATTCTACCAATGGTAGGTACTTATCCCAACTCCCTTTGAAATCTAGGACACAAAGTCTTAATAGATCTTCAAGGGTTTGAATAGTCCTCTCTGATTGTCCGTCCGTTTGAGGATGGTATGCCGAACTAAATCGTAAATCTGTGCCCATAGCTTTTTGCAAGCTAACCCAAAATCTTGAAGTAAATCTTGGGTCACGATCCGAAACTATGGATACTGGCATGCCATGCAGTCTCACAATCTCATCTACGTATATACGAGCAAGACGTTCAAGGGAATAAGTCTCCCGTATCGGCAAGATATGAGCAGACTTAGTTAATCTATCAACAATAACCCAAATAACATTTATGCCTTGAGAAACCGTGGGAAGACCCATAACGAAATCCATGGTAATGTGTTCCCACTTCTATTTTGGAATCTCAAGTGGTTGCAATGGACCCTTTGGCACTTGATGTTCCGCCTTTACACGTTGACAAGTTAAACACCTCGAGATAAACTTTACAATCTCTCTCTTCATATTATTCCACCAAAATGTATGTCGAAGATCACGATACATTTTGGTACTTCCAGGATGGATTGCAAATGGTGTATTGTGTGCTTCCATCATGATCTTGTACATCAAATCAGAATCGTTAGGAACACAAAGTCTGGAGTGGACTCGAAGTATTCTTTCTTCATCGATTCGTGCTTCTGGAATAGCACCTTCTTGCACTTTCTTTTTCATACGCATCAGCTCCGGGTCTGTGGTTTGAGCAACTTTAACTTTATCAATTAAAGTTGGTTCTATGCGTATACTTGACATCATCGCACTCGTTCCTGCATATGATCTTCTGCTCAACGCGTCAGCTACCACGTTTGCTTTTCCAGAATGGTATTGAATAGTGTGGTCGTAATCTTTCAACAGCTCGAGCCAATGTCGTTGTCGCATGTTGAGTTCTTTTTGAGTGAAGAAATATTTGAGGCTTTTATGGTCTGAATAAATATCCACTTTCTCCCCATATAGATAGTGCCTCCAGATCTTTAGCGCGAAAACGACTGCTGCCAACTTTAGATCATGAGTAGGATAATTTCTCTCATATTCTTTAAGTTGTCGCGAGGCATAGGCTATAACTTTCCCACGTTGCATGAGAACACATCCTAGCCCTTTGCCTGAAGCATCACTGTAGATAACAAATCCATCCGAACCAGATGGTATGGTCAAAACAGGTGCCGAAATGAGTCTCCTCTTAAGCTCTTGAAAACTCTTCTCGCATTCCTCACTCCATACGAATTTGATATCTTTCCGAGTTAGCTGAGTTAACGGGGTAGCGATTCGAGAAAACCCTTCCACGAATCTCCGATAATAGCCAGCTAAGCCCAGAAAGCTACGTACTTCGGTCACCGTCTTTGGTTGCTCCCAACTTTGTATTGCTTCAATCTTCGCCGGGTCAACAGATACTCCATGTTTTTACACCACGTGCCCTAGAAATGCTAGTTCCTCAAGCCAGAACTCGCATTTCTTCAACTTAGCATATAACTTGTTTTCACGCAGCCTTTGGAGTACCAGCTTCAAATGATGCTCATGATCTTCACGGCTTTTGGAGTATATGAGGATGTCATCAATAAAGACAACAACGAACTGATCCAAATAATCCTTGAATACTCGGTTCATCATATCCATGAAAGTCGCAGGAGCATTAGTCAATCCAAAAGACATGACTACGAATTCATAATGCCCGTACCGAGTTCTGAAGGCAGTCTTTGGAATATCCTCAGTTTTAACCTTCAGCTGATGATATCCAGAACGAAGATCGATCTTTGAAAAGAATTGTGCTCCTTGTAACTGGTCAAACAGGTCATCAATACGAGGTAGCGGATACCTATTCTTAATAGTGACATGGTTTAATTCTCGGTAATTAATACAAAGTCGCATACTCCCATCTTTCTTCTTTACAAATAAAATAGGAGCACCCCAAGGAGATGTACTAGGACGAATGAAACCGATATCCAACAACTCTTGTAGTTGGACCTTTAACTCCTGAAGTTCAATAGGAGCCATTCGATATGGGGTTTTAGAAATGGGCTTTGTACCAGATTCAAGATCAATAAAGAATTCAATTTCACGTTCCGGGGGTAGACCGGGAAGTTCTTCAGGAAATACGTCAGGAAAGTCAATAACAACAGGAATATTATTCAAATTTGACGTGTCTTTATTCAAATCCATAACATGGGCTAAGAAAGTTTGACATCCGTTTTTTAATAAACGAATGGCTTTATGGCTTGATATAACAGTGATTGATTTTAATGGCTTAGTTGCTTGAATTCGTACAACAAGTTGGTTAGGAATATGAAAACTAACAACCTTACGAAAACAATCAATTTTGTCATGATGAGTAGTTAACCAATCAATCCCTAAAATCACATCAAAAGCAAGTATCATTAAAGAGATAAGGTCAACAGGTAATGTGATGGTGCCAACTTGGATCAAACAAGATTTATAAATAGTGGATGTGATGAAAGTTTCTCCTAACGGAGTCTCCACTGATAAATCAAAGTCTAACTTCTCCGGAGTCAAGTTTAAACGTTGAGCACAAGCAGGAGAGATAAAAGAATGGGTAGAACCAGTATCTAATAAGGTATAAACTTCGTATGAATTTATGATTAGCTTACCCGTGATCACCTCGTTTGGGTTCCTCGCATGTTGACCAGTCACGACAAACGCTCTTCCAGGAACCGTTGACTTTATCTTTTCTGTGGCAGCTTTTTGAGTCACCATCCCCGCTGGACTTGGTTTTGCTACAGTGCAATCTCGAGCGATATGTCCTTCCTTTCCACAATTATAACATACCTTAAACTGTTGTGGGCAGTTTGGGCAGATATGTCCTTCTTTTCCGCACTTATAGCATATAACTGGTGGTCGTTCTCCTCCCTTGGAACCAGTTGCTGCTGGTGCTGACGTCTTCGTATTGTCAATGTTGAATCTCCTCTTTTTAAAATCTCCTCCCGACTCGCTTCTTCTATTTTCATAACCACGATTACCACCAGAGTGGTTGCCGTTCTTGTCTGTATTTTTCTTTCTCCGCTGGTTATCATTGTTCTGATGACTGCTGTCACCGATATGATCCTGGTTGTGGTCCCTCAGTTGACCGTACTCGTTATCTCGCTCTAATAATTGAGCTCTGTTGACAACATCTGAATAGAGAAAAAATTTATGAGAAATGAGATATTGACGTATGTCGGGTTTCAAACCTCTCAGAAACATCCTCGTCATACGTTCCTCATTCTCCACCAAATGAGGTGCAAACCTGGACAACTCTGCAAACTTCGCCTCGTATTGAGATACCGTCATATTATTCTGCTCTAGTATAATAAACTCTACCTCCTTCATATGACGAATACTTTCAGGAAAGTACTTGTCATTGAACAGTTTCTGAAATGTCTCCCAAGACATGCTGAGTGCGGCTGGATGGGTACGCTTCACAGACTCCCACCAGTAGTCTGCCTCACCACGGAACATAAAGGTGGCTAATGGAACCTTCTGTTCCTCCGTGCATCCCAAGACATCGAATATCTTGGTAATTTGCTTGACCCACATTTTCGCCATGATCGGATCTGGCTTTCTCTTAAATTCTGGTGGTCCCAATTCTTTGAACTGTTTGGCTGTGACAAACCGTGAATTACTATCATTTCCTCCTGTATTTTGAACACGAGTCTCCCTCGTCTGGTTTTGCATGAATTGCAAAAAACTTCTAAACATTCCATCGTTCATCATCTGCTCATTGGTGTTGTTCACAGGAGGAACATTACCAGCCTGTTGCACGTTCTCCTCATTGGTAAGAACCGGTGTTTCCACGGTCTCATTTACTCCACTGTTAACATTCTCAGTCGACATTCTCAAATACTGCCATAAAACAAGGGTTAATTAAATAAATTAACAAATCACATAATACCCCTATATTATGACTGACCAATAAATAAGCTTAGGTAGGACACACTAGCGAAGGATTTATTCATCTCTTTCCTCCTAGTTTTATTCTCCGATCTCCGCCAGAGATCATATCCCTAAGCTCTGATACCAACTGTGACGCCCCCAAAATAGGTATACAACACCCATTCTGAGTCACCAAAATACATGGTACAGAAACAACTACATCTTTACTGTTACAACATAAGAACTGTGAGTTTAAATACAAATATTGTCATCTAGACAATATCCACACTCAAATAAGTCCTCATCACAATTATTGATACATTATTTCACAAAAATGGTGAGGACTACTAAATAACTTCTAGAACCATCATTCCATACCCCGACTAGTACTTGCTACATTCTCGCCTCCTGAGAAAAATGGAACAAAAAGGAAAAGGGTGAGCTCAACTAGCCCAGTAAAGAACATTATGACTAAGATAATACAGAACAAATTATCGTTAGTCTTCAACAGGGAAAAATCTAATAGAATACAATAGACAACAAGTTTTAAATCAATAACTGCAGCGGAAATAGCAAACCATTAGAAGAGTCAAGTAAAGAATGAGTTCTACTATCTTCTAAGATTTAAAAGTTCATCATCAATATTTTATCCCTGTAACAACAATCAATAACCATCTTTAGTCAAATATTCATCTTTGCACTACAGGCCAAAGATATTCATTTGTATCACCAGTCGGTCATGTTCATCTCAACACCTGTTCATCTTTGCACTACGGGCCAAAGATATTCATCAGTTAATCATTCATCTTTGCACTACCGGCCAAAGATATTCAGTAATATCATCATTTAAGACTGAGGATGATGAAAAATATCTTAAAGAAAACGAATCCAGTGAAACAAAATAACAAATATTAAGGATTCGTATTTCAATTTATCCATGTCCAAAAATACCTTATAATTATTCATAGTGAAGTAAAATTCAAGAATGATCAAAACATGGATACAATCAAAGCTAGTACCCAGAATAGATATTTTGGACGAAAAGAAGAAAATTTCATTTTTCAGTAAATAATAACTCGTGAATAGTAACTCATGAATAGTAACTCCGACGTGAAAAGTTCCAAATTTGATAAAAATTTACAACCAATGATATTGAAGAAATAATATCATTTTTGAATAAAATAACATCCCTTACCTCGTAAAGACAGTACTTCTGGTCGGAATACCGGTATAAGGCTGAAAGAAACTTGCTCTGATGAATAGAAACTCTCAAAGTATCTAAATACTCACAAAATACACTCAATAATCTAGAGAGAGAAAGAGAGAAAATTTGTTTCTGGTGTGATTTTCAATTCTAACTTAAGCACCTATTTATAGGAAAATGCTAGAACGCCAAAGGAGACTAAATAATAAAATATTAATATTACAAAACTCATTTCTACGCATGCCTAAAGACCAATTCAGCCACCAACCATCCTTGACCCAAATTAGCAGCCCACATGTGTTAGAATAAAAGTGGGTCCCACCCATAATTAATAAAAATTATTTTATTCTCCAAAACTTCAATAATTCATAGAAAATAACCCTTTTATCAGAAAATTCGAATCTCGCGATTTTTTATAAGAAATTCAATTATCTACAACTTTGCAGAAGAAAGTTTTTCTAAATTCTAAACAGAAATTGACCGAAATTCATAAACGGGCGATTTTACAGGCTATAATCAAATTTCAGTCAAGAAATGGGGTCCACCGACACACAAAACATGTGTTAATCATTTAATACAACAAAAAAAAATACTCTTCCTCCTCATATACTCATATATCCCACATTCATTGTAAAACTATTACCATTATTATATTATTAAATATAATAATAAACTATTTTATCAGAAAAGATAAAATATCATTTTTTAATAATTGTCACTTAAAAATTTTCTCCATCTATATCCACATAAAATTAATATTTTCCTCATCATATAAATCAATAATTAATTATTCACAAATAATATTACAGAATCACAGTACTGACAACCAGGCCGTTCCCAGGAAAGAGGGGGCTTTCCAATAAGGATTTCTCCTTACTGGCGCGCAATTAGATGACCAAACCTCTCCTTAGACAGAACTTTCTAGACATTGTCAATAATGTTATCTAATAATATTATTCAAATAATATGAATTATTGATCTGATAATGGGAAATACTGTGTAGTGACAATTATTGAAACAACAGTAATATAAAATATCAACGCAGCAATTATTGAATCAATAAAATAAAATACTGAACTGTAATTACTGTAACCATTATTGAGTAGTGCCTTCTTACGTAAGAATCAATAATTGGTGCAATACAGTGTGCTACTGTGCAACAACGCGTATTACTGTGTTTTAACCACCGGGTATTCCAACAGTATTAACGGTAACAACTACGCCGTTATTTATAAACAACTTATACTTGTCGTTTTCTTCATCTAATCGCTTTCCGTTATGGGGCCCACAAAAGACTGCGCCGTCGTACGAATATTCCCCGACAGAAAGAATATTTCACGACCAAACGAATATTCCCCGACAACAATGAATATTTTATAACCACCTGCTTATTTGAAATATTTATGCATTTTACCCATAACTAACCTCGTTAATCAATTTAACCCTTACTATTTCAAAATAATAAATAGAGGGAATTTAAATTTCATTTATTAATAATTTGGGGTCTTACAAAAATCAACTTTGATTTTAGATGATGTGGTTGCTATTTTGCGAGAAAGTCAAAAGTTAATAGAGAAAAGAGCAATAACATCGTGAGTAAGCACTAACTAATCGAGGGAGATGTCAATTGAGAGATAACAGTAGAGGAAGATCAAGATCCAGGCCAAGAGATTACAGTGATAGAGAGTGCTGCTATTGTGGATAGAATTAATAGTCACATTCAATAACAATGCAAATATTAAAAAGAAGGACATGAATAGTTTTAAGGAAGTATTAAGAAAAATTGAAGGACAAAGAGAAAGTTGAAGATGTTAATTTGCTTAGTGAAACTTAAGAAGAATTTGTTTTAATGGTTAAGAGTTTTTATAATGAACATGAGATGGGTATTGGATTATGCGACTTCTATGCATATATGCAAAGAGAGAAATTTCTTTGAGAGTTTGAAGGAAGATGGAGAATTTAGCTACGTTTCTGCAGTGAATAAAGTGTGAAAATTGAAAGCGTTGGAAGTGTTCGTTTCAAACTTCATGGTGGTTCTATGCAGATTCTTGAGAAAGTATGACATATCTCTGGTTGTGGTGAGAATATAATTTCTTTTGGAGAATTATCCTCGCGTGGATATACTTATAATATGGATCAAGACGATTCGTGCAAGGTGTTTGTTGGAACTTGTGACTCATAATATAGAAGTTACTGAAAAAAGCTAGTGCGGAGCGGAGCGAGGGGGCATATAGGTATTTGAGCCATAATGTGTATTTGAGCAGCGCGAGGCGCGTTGGTCGGCGGACTGAAGTTTAATGGTTTATTTTTTGGAAGGACATTATGGGTATTTGAGTCATAATGTGAAGTAGGGTTGAAATATTATTAATGGCTATAAATACTATCTATTGTAAAGCCCTATGTAACTAGAAATCATCAATAAAACAACAAGCCGCCTGTGGAGTACCCAAATTGGGAAACCACGTAAATCTCTCTGTGTTGATTCTCTATTGTCGTGTGCGTGTGTGTGATCCTAATTCTAACAGTGTTCAAAGAAAAAAAAATTAATTCTTCAAGGTAGGAAGAATGAAAAAATAATTTGTGTGTTAGATGGACAGTCTATGCAGAGAAAGAAGACTAAGAAAAGCAACCATCGAGTGAAGTTCAAAGATGAAGTTGAAGTGTTTGGGGGTTCGAGTCGAGGAAAGAATTGTTAGGTAACTCATCGAATCTTATTTATGAGAATTAATCATATTTTTAGTATGAGTATTATTTTGAAAGTAATCTTATAATTTGTAGTATGTATATTATTATGCGAGAGTGTCATAATTAGATTAGAAAAAAGAAGTTGTAGGTACTTTATAAATAGTTGTATTTAGAGAGAGATAGAATACAATCAAGAGATAATAGCATTCTAGAGAGTTGAGAAATGGTATAATTGAATTTTGAATTGTTGTTGAGAAATGGTATAATTGAATTGTTATAATATGCAGATTAATATATTGAAAAATTAATTTTGTGAATTAAGTTATTAAGAATCAAACTACATAAAATATTTTTTTTTGTTAAATGTTATTGTTTATTTTAAGACACTTAATTCCCAACATAAACATCATATTTTGTTAGGATAATTCTTTTTTGATTTGATAAAGGGATTTATGTTACACCTGATCAGTGACTACCTATAATAATGTCTTCTAATTCAGGGTTGTTTGGACAGTGCTTGTACATTCTAAGAGCTAGCTACTATGAAATCTTAAAAGTATCTATACTCACTATATATAATTATGTCAACAATGAATCTTGTTTTGAAGATTTTGATGAGATTTTTTCAACGATATATAAATTGATAATTTTGAATTTGTAACAAAAAAAATAAATTGAATTTTATAATTTGATTGGGAGAAAGAGAAAATGTTGGGTTAGGTGAGAGAATGAGTGATTTGATTTTTAACGTAAAAAGTTATTCGCAAGAAATTCTTGCAGATAATAATTAATTAATATCCGCAAGAACTTCTTGGTGGAGATACTAATCATATCCTCCCACTTTAATCTGAATCATTGCTAATTGAAATGAACAGCAGAAGATGGGTTTGCCAGGAAATGATTCATAGTCAGCGTTGATTATGGATCATCTTCCATATATATATATATATATATATATATATATATATATATATATATATATATATATATATATATATGGGGATGCATCTATGGCAACCGGTTGCCACGACACTGTTCATAGCAACCAAGTTGTAACAACATGTAGCGACTTAGTGTTATTTTATATTAAAATAATATGACCGCTACACCTAGTAGCGGCTGACACATATATTTGAATTATCAAGTGCAAGTACAAGTAGTAGATAGTTGCAAGAGTAGTTGTAGTAGTTGCAAGCATGTGGTAGTAGTAGCAGTAGTAGTACAAGCAGAGCAAGTTAGGATTTTTGTTTTATTTAAGCCGCTACATGTAGTAGCTGTCATTCTTTATTATTATTATTATTATTATTATTATTATTATTATTATTATTATTATTATTATTATTAATATTATAATATTAATAATAATCCGACTTTATTATTATTATTATTATTATTATTATATTTATTATTATTATTATCAGATAACACTTTAATAATAATAATAATTATTATTATTATTATTATTATTATTATTATTATTATTATTATTAAATAAGATTATATTTAAAACTTGAACATAACACTTGAAACATGACATGTTGAAGCCGCTACATGTAAAATAAATTCTGTCCCAAAAAATGGATTTTTTTTGATATAATGCTCATTTAAAAATAATAATAATATAATAATAGTAGCAAATAAATTCTGGAGTTTTGTTTTTAGTAAAGCCGCTACATGTGTAAGACTCCGAATTTTATGAAATAAAAGTATTCAATTTTTCTTCTAATTATTATTCAGTAAATGGTAAATTGATAAAAGTTTAAAATTAAGGGCGATATGTGCAAAGTTTATGAAATACGCAAGTGGTTATAAAATATTCATTGTTGTCAGGGAATATTCGTTTTATCGTGGAATATTCTTGTTGTCGGAAAATAATCGTATAACGGTGCAGCCATTTATGAGCCCCATAACATAATAACTGTCGGACGAAGATAACGACAAATTTGAGTTTTTATAAATAACGGCGTAATCTTTACCGTTAACACTGTTGGAATAGCCGGTGGGTAAAGTAAAGTAATACGCGTTGTTGCACAGTAGCACACGGTATTGCACAGTATTTTTGAATTATTGATTCTTACGTAAGAAGGCACTACTCAATAATTGTTATAGTAATTACTGTTCAATATTTTATTTTATTAGTTCAATAATTACTGCGTTGATATTTTATATTATTGTTATTTTAATAATTGTCACTGCACAATATTTTCCATTATCGGATCAATAATTCATATTATTTGAATAATATTATGAGATAACATTATTGGTAATATCTAGAAAGTTTTGTCAATGAGAGGTTTGGTCACCTAATTGCGCGCTAGTAAGGAGAAATTCTTATCGAAAAGTCCCCTCTTTCTTGGGAACGGCCTGATTGTCATAATTGTGATTCTGTAATATTATTTATGAATAATTAATTAATGAGAAAATATTTATTTGATGTGGATATAAATGATGGATTTATTTATGTGGTTATAAATAAAAAAATTAGTGTTAAGGTATTTTATCAGTATTTTGTCGGATTGGAGGTATTAAAAGATCAAATCGGTGTTCTTAAAGCTCTACTGCGTGAGTTATAATTTTGATCCGACCGTTGGATCGTTGTGATTTTTGGATATGTTATACATATATAAGTTGAGTATATATCCACAAATTTTGAACCGTTAAAAATAACGCATGATTTGTTATGAATTTTAAAAGGTGTTGAAAATCTTCCGTTTGTAGATTTTGGATATTTTTTGTTTGGAATTTGGGAAAACTTAAAGCTACAAAGTTGTAGAGAATTCAATTTCGTGCGGAATGGACATAAAATTCGTATTTTTCTGTTAAACAGGCTATTTTCTATGAATTATTGAAGTTTCGAAAAATAAAATAATTTTTATTAAAATTGGGTGGGACCCACTTTTGGTTGGTGTTGAATACATGTGCTGATTTTGGGTGGGCCCCACTGTGGTGGTTATTAAATTTTCAGGAGTGGCTGCGTAGGAGAAAAAATAAAATATATTATTATTTTATTAATTTAGTCTCCTTTGGCGTTCTACTATTTTTCTATAAATAGGCGCTTAAGTTAGAATTAAAAATCACACCAGAAACATAAGTTTTCTCTTTCTATAATATCGAGCGTATTTTTGTGATCATTTAGATACTTTGAGAGTTGCTATTCAGTGCAAGATTCCTTCGGCTTTACATTCCGGTCAGAAATACTGCTCTTTTGAGGTAAGGAATATTAAGGGTTATTATGTTTTTCAGTTTCGTAATTTTTCAGACCTTTAAAAATTCTGAAAAAATTTGAAATGATAATTTGATGAGTTTTCTAGATTGTGTCCAAAAATGGCGATTTTTGGATGTATAGATTAAGAGTTATGAATTTTATGAGAAAAGACTATTTTAAAAGTAAACCCTCATAACTCTTTGTGGTTAACTCCAAAATTGGTGAAATTTTTATTAGGAGTACATGTATATAACAGAAGTATGCTCTGTAAATTTTGGAATTTTTGGATAAAAGTATAGTTTATGATAAATGTCTAAATATTTGACTGTTTTGGCCATATGAAAAATAGTAAATAAATTTTAAAAATTCTGAAAAAAATATATGTTCAATATGGAACTATATTCTGCTAAATTCCAGAAAAAAAAATTTGCTTGTTCTGATTTGGTATTTTTCATGAAAATAGACTAGTTATGAGTAAATGAATTAAATATGTTATGTGGAGTAAGAAAATTGAAAAATAGGATTTTATGGCTTGAGAATCCTATATGAGGTATATGTAGATTTTTGATGGATAAGGGTTTTGGTTATTGGTGAGGA
This sequence comes from Panax notoginseng, assembly GCA_016801055.1. NCBI lineage: Eukaryota > Viridiplantae > Streptophyta > Magnoliopsida > Apiales > Araliaceae > Panax > Panax notoginseng. The sequence continues at coordinate 60,250,025 of CM029013.1, read as the reverse complement.
AATCTTATGAATTTGACATTTTAGGATGATTAAATGTATTATTTAGTAAAGTGTAAACAATTAAAATAAATTATTTATAAGTTTAAGAAATATTATTCTTTCAATATCATTATACCAAAATATTAGTATGGATTTTATTGTGGAATTCTACCTTTTTCATGTCGGAGTTACTATTCATAAGTTACTATTCATAAATTACTATTCATGAGTTACTATTTATGAGTTACTATTCACGAGTTACTATTCACGATAAAATTGGTTTCTTTTACTGACCAAATTATCGTTGATTTATGAATCTTACTCTTGAGATTAAATCTATATGTTGATTATATTATTTTTATTATCATATATAATATTTTTATAACCCTAATAATGATGTTTATCTTTGGCTTGAGTGTAAAGATGGGTAGATTATTGGTATGATCGTGACTATGGGTTCTCTTTGGCCAGTAGTGCAAAGATGAATTATTGACTGGGATGATTATGACCATTGAAGTTATAATTGAATATCTTTAGCTTAAGTGCAAATGTGAATTGATCAACATGGTTATAATTATGGTTTATATAAATTCTGAAATGATTATGTGTTTCTTTGAGATATGAATATCTTTGGCCTGTAGTGCAAATATGACCTGTTGAATATCTTTGGCATGTAGTGCAAAGATGAACTGTTGATGAATATCTTTGGCCCATAGTACAAAGATGATCTGTTATTGAATATCTTTGGCTTGTAGTGCAAAGATGATCTATTGTTGAATATCTTTGGCCAATAGTGCAAAGATAAACGGTTGACGAATATCTTTGGCCCGTAGTGCAAAGATGAATTTATTGGTATGATTATGAACAGGAACTGTGATTTGGTATAACCATGATCTTTGATGTTTCAGGTAAAGACATGTGATGAAAATTATCTTCGTCCTAGATGCGAAGAGGAATTTAAAATCACAATTATGATTATGAGTTATTCATATGATTGTGGATCAGAACTGTTGATTGATGTTACAAGGATAAAATATTGTCGGTGGATTTTTAACATGAAGAAGATAATAGACTTTATGGTCTATTTAACTCTTCTAATGGATTGCTCGTTCCGCTGCAACTATGGTTGAAAACTTTTCTCATCTACCATATGTTCTAAATCTCTGATTTATTACTGTTGAAGGCTATTGATAATTTATTTATCTTTAGTCATGATATTCTTTACTGGGCTAGTTGAGCTCACCCTTTTGCTTCACAATTCCTTTCAGGTAATAAAAGTGTAGTTGGGTCGAGCGAGGGTAACAGAAAAATAGAACGGTGGTCTCTAGCTGTGGAGGTTCTTCCTAAGCAGTATAGAAAAGTGTGTTGTATTTTATACATTATTTAGTAGTTATATTTGGTAGATCCAATAGGGTGAGGCGAACCCAACGTTGGAAGGGTGTTTTGTCACTATCATACAAAATGTTTAATGACATACAACCTTGTGTCATCATAAGACAGAGTTTGTGCACATCCACTTGCTGAGTATATCTACGAGAACTATCTATATAATCTTGGTGTTTGGTTGAAGTATAACTCTCAATTAGAGACAGTGGAGATAATGATATGTCAAGAGAAGACTCACCATTAGAAAGAATATGATAGTAATCTTCTCGTTTTTCTTTGGGGTATATTGGGTCAACCAAGGATAATTCTATGGACATATGATATCTATCATAACCTACACGCATGGTCTCCCATGTACGAAGGTTTCTTTGAGCACTTCCCAAAGATTCTAATTTCTAAAACAGTTTTTGACTATACCTTTATGTAAGGTGTGACGCCCCCAAAATAGGTATACATCACCCATTCTGAGTCGCCAAATATATGGTACAGAAACAAATACAACTTCAGTAATACAATTGTCGTGCAGGATACGACAACACATATACTGTGAGTTTGAATACAAATATTGTCTACTAGAGAGTATACAAACTCAAAAGGAGTCCTCATTAAAATTATCACACTATTTCACATAATAGTGAGGACAACTAATGCAACCATCTGGATCGTTGATCCATTCCCCGACTAGTCCCAGCTATATTCTCATTTCCTAAAGAGAACAGTGAAAGAAAGGGTGAGCTCAACTAGCCTAGTAAGAAATATTATGACTAAGATAATGTACAATAAATTATCATTAGTCTTCAACAGGAAAAAATCTGATAAAATATAATAGACAACAAGTTTTGGATCAACAACTACAGCGAAAAAAAAAATCCAATAGAAGAGTCAAGTAGAGCATAAAACCTATTATCTTCTATGATTTAAAAGATTTATCATCAATTTTATTGCTAAGATTCAGCTTAATAAATAATCCACATTATTAAATCATCACTGCACTACAGGCCAAGGATATTCTTTAGTATCACGACCACGAATTATCCATGCACTACGGGCCAAAGATAATAGTGTTTTCATCAACGGTCCTGATCATGCCATAAAATAATTCATCTTTGCACCCTTGGCCGAAGAGAATCCATAGCCATAATCATACCAAAAACTGTCCATCAATGCACTACGGGCCAATGAGGACTTTTACCACATCATTTGTAACATTACGGTCATGATTATACCGAATAATCCTTGGTCATAATCATACCAAGTCCATCTATGCACTACAGGCCACAGATGACTTTCAATAGAATATAAACATGAGGATGATGACAATGATATAATAATTCAATTAAACAAGTTCAAGGATAAATTTTAAAGATTTATAATTTAATTTATCCAGAAATCAATAACGTCCAAATTGTCAACATGATACTACTTTGTGGAGTAAAATTCAAGAATAATACTCAGTTGGTCATGTTCATCTCAACACCTGTTCATCTTTGCACTACAGGCCAAAGATATTCATCAGGTAATCATTCATCTTTGCACTACAGGCCAAATATATTCAGTAATATCATCATTTAGGACTGAGGATGATGAAAAATATCTTTAAAAAAATGAATCCAGTGCGATAAAAGAACAAATATTAGGGATTCGTATTATAGTTTATCCAAGTTCAATAATACTCCGAAATAACCAATTTTGAAGCAGAATTCAAAAATAATGATCAAAACATGGATACAATCAAAGATAGTAACCATAATAGCCATCTTGGATAAAAAGAAGAAAATTTTATTTTTCGGTAAATAGTACCGTATTCATGAATAGTGTCGTATACGTGAATAGTGCCGCATACGTGAATAGTAATTTCGACACAAAAAGTTCTAAATTTGATAAAAAGTTCATATCAATATTTCAGCATAATGATATTGAAGAAAATAATATCATTTAAGAAGAAAATAGCATCCCTTACCTCAGAATAACCGTACTTCTTATTGAATTTCGGATATAGTGCTGACAGAAACTTGCACTGAATAGCAACTCTCAAAGTATCAAAATACTCACAAAATACGCTCGAGAATATAGAGAGAGAAAGAGAGAAAACTTATGAACTCTAGTGTGATTTTCAGTTCTAACTTAGCCCTCTATTTATAGAAAAATGTTAGCACGCCGAAGCAGACTTGACCTGCAACCTGATGGCTTTACCTGCTACTATTGCCATCCACCACATTTGAAATAAAATTCAGCACATTTCTTCACCAACCACAAGTGGGGCCCACTCAATTCTAGAATTTGCCACCAAAATCATTTATAAACCTAATTTTCGAATCAGTCACCTCTTAAAATTCATAACAAATCATACGTTCATTTTTAATGGTTCAAAATTTGTGAACATATACTCAACTTATATATGTATAACATATTCAAAAATCACAACGATCCAACGGTCGGATTAAAAATTATAACTCACACAATATATCTAAAAAATACTGATTTAATTTTTAATACCTCCATTCCGACAGAAATACTGATAAAACACCTCAGCATTAATTCCTTCAATAATAACCACATAAATAAATCCATCATTTATATCCATATCAAATAAATATTTTCTTATCATATAAATCAATAATTAATTATTCACAAATAATATTATAGAATCACAATTATGACAACCAGACCGTTCCCAGGAAAGAGGGGGCTTTCCGATAAGGATTTCTCCTTACTGGCGCGCAATTAGATGACCAAACCTCTCCTTATACAGAACTTTCTAGACATTGCCAATAATGTTATCTAATAATATTATTCAAATAATATGAATTATTGATCTGATAATGAGAAATACTGTGCAGTAACAATTATTGAAATAACAATAATATAAAATATCAACGTAGTAATTATTGAATCAATAAAATAAAATATTGAATAGTAACTACTGTAACAATTATTGAGTAGTGCCTTCTTACGTAAGAATCAATAATTCAAAAAAATACTGTGCAAAACCGTGTGCTACTGTGCAACCACGCGTATTGCTGTATTTTAACCACCGGGAATTCTAACAGTGTTAACGGTAACAACTACGCCGTTATTTATAAAAACTCAATTTTGTCGTTTTCTTCATCCGACAGTTATTCTGTTATGGGGCCCACAAATGGTTGCGCCGTCGTACGAATATTCCCCGACAGAAAGAATATTCCACAACCAAACGAATATTCCCCGACAACAATGAATATTTTATAACTACTTGCGTATTTTGAAAAAAATTTCATATATCACCCTTAACTTTAACTTTTATCAATTTAACTATTTACTGAATAGTAATTATAAGAAAAATTGAATACTTTTATTTCATAAAATTCGGGGTCTTACATAAGGTGCCATTGTGACGTGCTATCCAAGGTTGGGATGAGAGTCATAGTTGGTATATATTTGTATCAAAACTTATAGCATATGTGTTATTGTATTTTGCACGATAATTGTTGTAATAAAGTTGTAGTTATTTTCTGTACCATGTATTTGGCGACGCAAAATAGGTTAGGTGGAATGAACCTATTTTGGGGTTGTCACAACATGTAGTGGCGGCCCTTTATTTTTTATAACTAAAATATTATGTACAAGCGGAAATTGACCTTCACCACGAAAACATCAATGTAGGAATATCATCACTTTTACATTTCTTGAAGAAAAACAAGGGAAGTCAATCTTTTACATTTCCTAATAATAAATGGGATAACCGTGGTAAATGGAAAGCCGCTACACAATGTAGCGGTTGTATTTTTTAATAATATACTCTTAATAATAATAATTTTAATATTAATAATAAAATTAAAGTGGGATTATTATTATTTATATTATTATTATTATAATAATAATATTATTATTATTAATTATTATTATTATTATTAAAGTGTTGTCTTCTAATAATAATAATAATAATAATAATAATAAAGAATGGCGTCTTAAATAAAACAAGAACAACTAAATTTTGGAGTTTTGTTTTTAGTAAAGCCGCTACATGTAGTAGCGGCCCTTTGTCATTTATAACTAAAATATTATGTACAAGAGGAAATTGACCTTAATCATGAAAACATCAAGTGTAAGAATATCATCACTTTTACATTTCTTGAAGAAAAACAAGGGAAGTCAATATTTTACATTTCTTAATAATAAATGGGACAACCGTGGTAAATGGAAAGCTGCTACACAATGTAGCAATCGTATTTTTTAATAATATACTCTTAATAATAATAATAATAATAATAATAATTAATGTGGGATTATTATTATTTACAATGTTATTATTAATATTATAATAATATTATTATTAATTATTATTATTATTAAAGTATTGTCTGATAATAATAATAATAATAAAGTCGAATTATTATTAATATTATAATATTTAATAATAATAATAATAATAATAATAATAATAATAATAATAATAATAATAATAATAATAATAATAATAATAAAGAATGACCGCTACTACATGTAGCGGCTTAAATAAAACAAAAATCCTAACTTGCTACTGCTACTACTACCACATGCTTGCAACTACTACTACTCCTCTAGCTACTATTATTACTACTTGTACATGCTTGCAACTACTATTCTTGCTACTATTACTACTACTTGTACTTGCACTTTATGACTCAAACATATGTGTCAGCCGCTACTAGGTGTAACGGTCGTATTATTTTAATATAAAATAACACTAAGTCGCTACATGTTACAACTTGGTTGCTGTGAATAGTGTCGTGGCAACTGATTGCCATGGATGCATCCCCTATATATATATATATATATATATATATATATATATATATATATATATATATATAGAGAGAGAGAGAGAGGATCAAGTTCGGACTCCCGGGCCTGATTAAAATAGGGATAAATTAACTATTGGTACCTGTACTGGGACACGACTTACAATTTGGTATTCGAAGTGAAAAAAGTTACAAATTGGTGATTGTACTCGAAAGATGTTACACTTCGTTAAACAGTATGGACACGACTTACAATTTGGTACCCGAAGTGAAAAAAGTTACAAACTGGTGATTGTACTCGAGAAATGTTACACTCCGTTAAAAAGTAGGGTTTCATCTTTGTTCTGTTTGAAAATTAGGGTTCTCTTCTTTTGTCTTTCTTCTCTCATTCTTCTTGTCTCGATTCTTCATTGATTACTGGTTCCCATATATTTATTAAAGAGTTTTCAGTGTTTAATTGAAAAGATGAGCTCGTCTTGGAGTGGAATCGTAAATAAAATTGGGAAAGAAGATTGTAGTTCATGCAACAAAAATAAATGGATTACACCAGAGTACCCAAGTCGGTGCCACTGTGTAGCAATGGTGCGAATGTGGGAGGCAAGGAAAGATGGAACAAAACATCGAGTATCTTCTTCGCATCGATTTCGCTTCTCTCTCTGTATGTTTGTCTCTCCCGTTGGATCAATTTTAACAATTATTTAAAAATTAGAAAGTACAAGCACCAAATGACAACATATTTCGAGTACAATCACCAGTTTGTAACTTTTTTCACTTGTGATACCAAATTGTAAGGCATGTCCCTACTGTTTAACGTAGTGTAACATTTTTCGAGTACAATCACCAATTTGTAAATTTTTTTTCACTTCGGATATCAAATTGTAAGTCGTATCCCAATACAGGTACCAAAAGTTGATTTATTCCGATTAAAATACAGACCATATTTTTTTATTTTTTTACTTTTTTTTTAAAATAACTAAAATAAAATTTAATATTTTATGGAATTGAAATTTTTTCATAATACAGTATTTTGGGTGTGATTTGAATATATATAACAAAATATGTATGTACAGTCTGTACAGACATATTTTGTTATATGTATCCAAATCACACTCAAAACACTGTATTATGAAAAAATTTCAGTTCCATAAAATATTAATTTTTTTTAGTTGTTTTAAAAAAAATATAGTCCGGACGGTACTAAAATACGGGAGTCCGGACTGGAACCGGACTATATATATATATATATATATATATATATATATATATATATATATATATATATATATGACTTAAATACACTTTAAACCTTAAAGTTTTTCAGTTTTTACAATTTAAACCTCCGTGTTTCAACTTCAAAACATTAATAAACCTTAATGTTTATAAATTATTATGAATTAAACCAATTGGCAAACGGGTTTAGCATTTTTGTCGATAATTAATCATGTGACTCAAAATAAAAGGGCTATTAAAGTTTTTAAGGGTATATATCTCGTCTCTAATTTTTTCTCTTTGTTATGTTTTGTCACCCACTAATCACGTAGTTACAATTTTATGTGCTTCTAAAGATATTTAAGATATTCTATTAATGCAGTAATGTGGGTCATTAAGGGGCTGTTTGTTTAGAACTTAATGGGTCTGAATGGCTGAATCGGTAAGTGGCTGAATCATTAAATGCGTTTGTTTTGAAAAAAAATCGTCTGAATGGCTGAATCGGTCAGATGCGTTGGCTGAATGGTTAAGTCCGAATTTTTGGTCTGAATGGCTGAATGGTTGGATGAATGAAGTAAAAAAAATTAAAAATAATAAAAAAAATATTAACTATTATATTATGTAATATTAAATAAATTTACAACAACTTTGAATTTTTTCAGAGGGGTAAAATATTAAAAATATGTCATTCAGATCTTTAAAATATGTCAGTTATCAAACAGTTTTTTTTATTCAGATTCAGCTCATTCAGATTCAGATTCAGATTCAGATTTCAGATTCAGATTCATTCAATTTTTATCAAACACCCCCTAAGTCTTTTAAGGGTGCTATCATTTATATTGGTTCCGATATTTTCTATTTTTTTCTTCATTACAAACAAAGCAGATGCTTACATATTCCTATGTTTCCAAAGCTTTATATTTAGGAAAGAAATTACTTAAAATACTCTTAATCGAATCAATTATTATCCCACGGTGACCTTAAGGTTTAATTTATACAAATTTAATGACATTAAAGTTTGAATGTCTTAAAGTTGAAACATTAATATTTAAGTTGTAAAAAATGAAAAAAATTAAAGTTTAAAATGTATTTAACCCTATATATATATATATATATATATATATATATATATATATAGTTAAAATATTATTTTTGTGAAACATGCCCAAGTAATTTTGGTTAGGAAGTGTTTGTTAATAGATTGGATAAAGAAAGAAGCTTTCTTTCTTTCTATTAAAAAACGTAAAACCTACATGTGTTTTGAAAAGGAGAAAAATGTTACTCTAATTCCGATCGATCCTAAAGCTGAAGGGCCATAGATGAACTAAAGTGGTGTAAAAGGTACTCAGTTGATCAACGGAAGCGAAAGGGAGCTTCAATACTAGCTACTAGTTGATTTGACAGCATGAACATTGGATTAGCAATTGTCTATTTACTCCCACGTGCCCCTTAAACAATTTAAACTTTACTGCAATAATTGGAGTAATGATGGGAGGTGATAGTCTAAAAAGAAGAAACATTGTTGATACAAAATCCCCACCCCCACCCCCACTCCCACCCCCACCCCCCCGACCCCCAAACCAAAATATTTGAAATATTCGAGATATTTTTCAATTTAAATCCAATTAAATTTATACAATTTTTTCAGATAATATAAATTAAAGTTATAAAGAATTTAAAAAAATACGACTTTATCTTTCTCTCAAAAATTAGCTTAGATTGACTTTTCTTATCAAACTGACTAATTTTAAAATTAACCCATGTGTGGTCTTGATGTATTTGTCAAAGCCGCCTCTCTCGATCTTAAATAATAAACATATTTATTTATATTTTTAAACTCTTCAAAATTGGTAGTAGTAAATTTGATTTATTTTTTTATGGTTATATTTCTTGCACCAATAATATTTTTAAAAAATAACATAAATTTGTGTTACAAAAATGATCAACTTAACTTAAAAAGCCAAATTATGTCAATTTTTAAGAGACGGAAGGAGTATTAAATAACAAAATTTATTACTATCAAAAGTTAAATGAATCACTTTGATTTTCAAGTTTAACGTATTTTAAACTAATTATACAAATATAAGTGATTTTATATTTCAAAATTTGGGATATTAAATAATTACTACTTGATTGGGTGGGTGGGTGGGTGGGTGGGTGGGTGGGAGGGAGGGAGGGAGGGAGGGAGCTGGGGTTGAAGTAATTTAAAAGAAAGGGATGTGAGATAATAAGGTATTCCTCCTCCGTTACATAATATAAGTCTTTTTGTGGATAAGCATTAAAAAAATAATTATAAAGTATTAAATATAATATTAATAGTCTATATTATCTTTATATTAAAAAAAAATATTATTTATTGGACAAAAAATAATAAATTAAATAGGATTAATATTAAAAATTAAATAATTAATGCTTACTTCAAATTCTTAAATAATTTATATTAAGAGATAAAAATATTTTTATAAAAAGACTTATATTAAAAAAAAGGGAGGGAGTAATATATAATTCAAAGGCCGGCAACTTGGAAAGGGATGAGTCGTTTTCAAGATTGAGAAAAGAGCTAGATGCCCTCAAGTCATGTGAGGAAGAAATGTGCTCACGTGATCAATAGTAATGATCAAATATTTAGTGTCTTGAGTACTTAACATCATAATATATATATATATATATATATATATATATATATATATATATATATAAAATAGTCCATGCATGAATGGACAAATCGAAAGCAAGAAATATATATACTACTAGTCCTACTCGTTGGTTTGATAGATAGATAGATAAGAGTTTAAAATTTGATTCTCAAAAGAATATATTGGAGAATGAAAGTCTCCGATGATTCTGCCCATCTTTTACACTACTCTTCTACTACTACTACCACCACTAGCTGCTACACTATGTATTGTCTGCAACATTCTTGATGGGACCATCGCAACATTTACGCTCTCACCAGCTCCTCTTTATATTAGCTTTTATTTTTGACCCCACTAGTATCCTGGTTTCGTTTCCTGTACATTATTATTCTTCAGTTTAATATATTTATTTAATTATTAATTAATATTAAAAAATCAATTAGAACAAATAAAATAGAACAGATGGAGTAAAAAACTTAGTGATTATACAAACTCACATATGTATAACCATAATTTGTTATAAATAGGATCAAACAAATATGGGAAATGATTCATGGCACACGTTAGTTATGGACACTATTTCAATTAACTGTTATCCAGCCGTTCAAAATTAGATCGAATAGCTAAGGCGAGAGTCCATTTGTTACTCCCTCCAGCGGCTAGAGAAAATTTTTTTGCTGGCCGCTACTTCCTCTAGCGGCCAGGAATTTTTTTTTTCTGGCCACATGAGGGAGTAGAGACTAGGAGAAATTTCTAAAATACCCCCACCCTTAGGTAGATTTAAATAGTTCCAATGTACAAAATAATTATATAAATAATTTTTAAGTAATAAAAACTAACATTATCAACTATATATAATGTATTTATTTTTATAAATAATTAAAATATTAAATTTAAAATTATTAATTATATTCAATGCATTTATTTGTATGAATAATTTCTTAAGTATAATTATTAAAATATAAATACATTAAAAAATTATTACTTACAAATAAATACACTGAATACAATTAAAATTTTTAAATTTTAATATGTATAAAAATATTTATAGAAATAAATAGATTATATATAGTTGATAATATTAATTTTTATTAATTAAGAAATTATTTAAATCTAACTAAGGGTTGGGGTATTTTAGAAATTTCTCTTGGCCTCTACTCCCACCTGTGGCTAAGGAAAAAAATTTCTCCTTGCCGCTAGAGGGAGTAGTGGCCAACAAAAAAAAAGCTAAGCCGTTAGAGGGAATAGCGGTTGAGTCCTCACTTTAGCCATTCGATCTAATTTTGAACGGTTAAATAACATTTAGCTGAAATAGTGCCCATAGCTAATGCGTACCATGGAGTATATATATATATATATATATATATATATATATATATATATATATATATATATATATATATATAGTCCGTTTTCGATGCATACCCCTTTATTTTACATACCCTGCTCACCACCTTTAGCGACGGACCGAGCGACGGTTTGGTCTGTCGCTATAGAATAGATACACGGTTTATATGTTATGGTGACGGTTCAGTCCGTCGCTAAAGGTTAATATGATATACGCGACGCACCGAACTGTAGTCCGATCCGTCGCTAAAAGTGATAAGCAAGATATGTTAAATAAAAGAATATGTAGTTGATCTTTTTCGCGTGTATATATATATATATATATATGTACTATTACTGTATATCTAATTAGACCAGACAATATGGGCTGAAATACATAATAGATGGGTAGGTGTGGACTGTCGTTGGACCCCATTTATCTCTTCACTTATTATTAAAACTTAACTCATTTCAAAATTATTAATTTATATCTAATTTTGAAACCGATAGAATATAATTTAGAGAGAAATTAAAAGATGGGATTTTTCATAGAGAATATAAAAATTCATATATATATATATATATATATATATATATATATATATATATATCTATACTTCACTTAAATTTGATATATGGGATAACTCATATCTATTTATGATCATCGACTTACAACTCATTTAATACTCGCTCAATTTTTAAATCATTTAAACTCAAATTATTTATACCCGTCCAAACCCACCCATTTGAAGGACATATATATAATATATATGATAAACTTGGAAGGGCAAGAACAAATTACCTTTCGCGATTCCCGAAATCCATGGGGGACTTTTTGGAAGGTCCCTGTTCCTCTTCCTTTGGTGACAGAGAAGTATTTGCTTTCATTTTCATCAAAGGTGCCCACAATCAACATTATTGCTTTTAAAAGCAAAGCTAATCGCTTTCTGTAAAGTCATACATGCAAATATTATATATATATATATATATATATATATATATATATATATACAATAATATTTACTTTTTCTTTTCTCTTTGCATGGAGGAATATCTTCGATATCTGTCTTTTCTCGTGTAATGAAGCTAAATTAGCAGTACGTACAAAACAAGTTCATATTAGTATAAGGATTGATCAACATGCATTACGTGTGTGGAGATAACAGTAACAATAACGATACTAATATGCATGGCCCACTTAAGATTTATTGATGTAACATTACAACCTATATTAGAATTCTATACTTCTAAATTTACTACCACCAGTTTATTTTCATAAAAATTGATATTTTTTAAAGAAATATGTGATATTTTTACAACGTTTTTCTCACACAAGTGTGAGATTCATGCCACTTATCTATATTATTAATGTGATAATTTTTACTTATAAAAATATGAATTCCCTATTATTTATTTAATAATTTTTTTTAAAGTCCTCCCTTTAGTTTGGTTAAAATTTGGGGATACATTTTTCATTTATAGCCTATGGTTGTTATAGAAGTCAGCATCCCCGGTATCAGTAACAAGCTGCTAATACGTACAACCTCTACTTTAACTAGACCCACATATTAAAACTGACATGCTTACACACACATATGTGTGTGTAAGATAACACCGTACGTATGACTTTTAAAATGCTGATGAATTGACCCAAATATTAAAATAATTCTTATATATGGAATAGAGAAAATACTATTATATATATTTAATTATTTTATTCATAAATCTCTTGAAGTAAAAATATCAAAATTTTGTAGACTTGAAATTTTTTTTTGTCAAAATACAGGGGTAGCCCGGAACTCAGCGCCGTCTCTTAATTCCCTGGTTATGGGTATGTTATACTCTACTCTTCGTTTTTAAAGTACAAGTTGTTGGACTTGGAGATGACGTACCACCGATCAGAAAATTGTTCATATTCTTAATTTACACACACTACTCCAGTAAATTAATCATATGCCACGTACTTAATTTATTTTTAACTGAGGAAAAATATATACGTTCTTGCATGTACGTACACAATATACATGCCTATGTGATCGATCTTCAGTACACGCGCATGCACAAACACGTACCATATATCTGGAATTGAAAGAAATATCAGTACTCAGACTGTGGAGGGGCGGCAGATATGTTTGTTACGTATATATAATAAACCTGACAATGGTGCTGTTTTCACGTGGGACTTCTTTTCTTCCTCCAATACACAGCTGTTTCCATAAATAATTTGTTTGTATTCAATTTTTTGAGTAGAAACATTTTGTCTCGGTCTAGTTTAATTAGAATCATCAGATAAAATTCTTAAAACCGCTGAATCATTCATACTATCGTTAATAGTTTAAATTACCAGCTTTTATGTCGGATTTGGATATGATCTCTACTGTTACAACTTTCACCAAAATGAACAAAATATTTTGCGCCAAATATTATCATGCATGTGTAATATTTTTATTACCAAATGCGTATTAAATTCGTGTCTTGCACGGATTCGGTAGACATAAATTAGTTACTTCAATTTTTTTATTGTTATATACTGTATATATTTTTAAGACCACATATGAAATTCAAATGACCACATATATATTTTTAAGTGAGCTTACAACACAACTTACCTTTAGTTTAGACATATTTCGATAGTGATCCCTTTCTTCTTACATTCTTTCTTATCCGTGCATTGTCATGTTACGTCAAAGAACAAACATTCGATTCACTTTGCGAAGCCATGCATATGGATGTCTTACAAACCAAAAGTAGATTGTCCAATCATTTTTGTTTATTGTAATTAATATATATATATATATATATATATATATATATATATATATATATATGTTGTTATTGTATGATTTAACGTATGAAATTTATTGCGGCCTATAACATCCACTGAAAAAAAATTATTACGACCCTGAAAAGACTATCAAATCAACAATTACCCTTATTTTGCCTCTTTCTATTATGTAGTTATAAATTGGGCTAAAGAAATAATGAAGGAGAGTTTGGTCCCATGATTGATCTTTTCACAAAGATTAAACAAGTCATTATTTGAAAATGAAAATTATAATTTATAATATGGTTCACAAAAAAATTATTATTTTTGTTGTTGTTCTAATATGATAATAATTTTGCAAAACTGCATGATGATCATTTTTATTAGTCTCTCTCTATATATATATATATATATATATATATATATATATATATATATATATATATATATACGGAGATGATTTAAAGCGGACCAAATAAGCGAACCAAAGAATGGACCAAGGCAAAAACACGCGGGTTTCAGGGTCAACCCGCGGGTTGGTCCGACCCGGACCCTGAAACCCGCGTGTTTTTCCCTTGGTCCGTTCTTTGGTCCGCTTATTTGGTCCGCTTTAGATCCTCCCCGTATATATATATATATATATATATATATATATATATATATATATATATTTGCACTAACATGTCCTCAAGCAGAGCCGGTTAAGTCATTTAAGCAATGACTTAAGACTCTAAAAATTGAGAAGGGCCCCCAAAATTTAATAATCCAATATGTTAGAGCCCATTAAAAAAGCCTAATTTTTTAAAAAAAATTAAATTGGATAAAATCCTACTTAAGATTAATTATGTCCTAAGAAAGATTAAGTAGATTAACGATTTTATCAATTGAAAAGAACATGTTACAGGAAATTGATTATAAAAGTTTGATCAATAATTTTACATCAAAAAGAGCAAGAAAAATGAAATTTTAATTTAAAAAAATCATAGATATTAATTTAATTTAGTATTAAATGGTTAAAAAATAAAAGAGACCTAATTTAATATTTGACTTGAGACCTCCAAAAAATTTGGACCGACCTGTCCTCAAGTATCCTTTTTCTTGTTTTTTTTTTTTTTTTATTAAAAACACTAGGTACGACTCCAAGTACTTTCATTAATAACTTTGTTCTAGTTAACTTACTCTAGATCGATGGCCTTTCTATTCAAAGGATCTAAAATACGTTTAAATAGAAACTCCAATTTCTCAGGTCCCTTATAATTCACAAGACTTGTTATTATAATATTGGAATTATATATGCCACCAGATTAGAATTTTCTTAATTGTATTTTTCACTCAATTTGTTTTAGTACGTATTTTTTAACACAAAAAATATTTTTAACGACCCCACAAGCAGTACAATTATTTGTGATAAACAGTATTGTGTGTGTGACAGGTGTCAAAGTCCACATTTGCAGTGCTTAGTAGCCAGGCAGCCTATGTTTTAGAGCTTGTATGTAACGTGTCTGTCTCTCTCTATATATACGTGTGTTTGTGTAAGAAAGGTGCAAAGTTATGTACGTTTTAAGAGTAGTCTTAGGGGTTTTAAAATTTTTATTTTAAAAAATGTTTGAAATGATGTGGAATCAGTATATTTATTGAGTAAGTTTATTATAATTGACTATGTCATAATATTTTGTCTTATTCAGGATCACATTATATGAAATTTTAAAACTAAAAATTTGAGATCGCTGACATTATTCAAATTATAATTTCTCATTGAAAAGTTGCTAGGTCAGATGATGTAAGTTTGACTCTCAATTGACAATTCAATTGCAAGGAAGCATAGAAAATGCAAAATTTGGAGAGCATGTAAATTTTCATATAATTTAATGATAGGCATCAACGATTTTATAACAATGAAAAATGAACAAATATCAGCCATCAAAACACACAAACAATTATAATAATGGTATGTAGTGATCTATAATATCAAGTCAATTATTAATTTACATATTTTACACATTCATACATTAGATTATTAAGTAAATAATTAAAATTATGTCGTTAAACTTAGAATATCTTGAGCGCAATAGGTGTAAAGAATTTATGCTACGTACATTTGAATAGAATAGAGAGTAGAATGATTCATTCTATTCTAATAACTGGAATAATTAATTCCATTTCAATTGGAACGACTCATTCCATTCCAACTGGAATGACTTATTCCATACCATCCTCCAAGTAATAAAATTCAAAAATTTGAAAAGAATGAGAATTGTTAGAGTTTGTATATCTAAATTTGATGATGAATGAGCTTAATGTGTATTTGTACCAGTATGCTTAGTACAGTACTTACAAAGAATTGATCAAATGAACAAGGATTTAGATTAAAAAGATCAAATAATGTTGGGTTGAACTTGTAGAAGCTGACTTGATGTATAGTTGATAGATTTTTGAATTGTCATAAGGATACTCTGCTACCTTGAATGATGGATCGCAGAGTAAGCTCACAATCGCAACACATCAAGTGGATCGCAGAGCTACTGGGAGCTATCGTACAGTTTACTAAAAATCGTAAAGCAGTATTCAGTTCGTAAAGTGGACAAGTGAATCTCTCTGTGACATTCCCAAATCCAGGTACTCAAACTTCCCTCAAATTTAGTGTTCACTCAACAAAATAATTAACAGCTAACTACCCATAATGTGACGCCCCCAAAATAGGTATACATCACCTATTCTGAGTCGCCAAATACATGGTACAGAATACAAATACAGTTGTTAATATACGACAAGATAGCTGTGAGTTTTAATACAAATACTGTCTTCTAGACAATATCCACTCTCAGAATAAGTCCTCGTTACATTTATTGTCACACTATTTAACAGAATAGTGAGGACTACTAATACTATCATCTGGTCCATCACTCTGTTCCCCGACTCGTCCCAACTATATTCTCATTTCCTGAAGAGAACAATGAAAGAAAGGGTGAGCTCAACTAGCCCAGTAAGAAATATTATGACTAAGATAATGCAGAATAAATTATCAATAGCCTTAAACAGTGTTAAACTGATACAATATAACAAACATCAAGTTTAACTGCAGTGGAACAAGCAACCCATTAGAAGAGTCAAGTAGAGAATAAAATCTACTATATTTTATGATTTAAAAGGTTTTTTCATGACTTTTATCGCTGAGACTCAGCTTAAAAATAATCTACATCATCGAATCACCCCTGCACTACGGCCAAGAATATTCTTTATTATCACGACCACAATTATCCATGCACTACGGGCCAAGAATATTTGTGTATTCATTAATGGTCATGATTATGCCAACCACTGTCCTTCAATGCACTACGGGCTAATGAGGACTTTTACCATATCATTTATAACATTACGGTCATGATTATACCGAATAATCTCTGGTCATAATCATACCAAGTCTATCTATGCACTACAGGCCACAGATGACAATGATATAAGAATTCAATAAAACAAGTTCAAGAATTAATTTATCCAGGAACCAATAACGTCCAAATTGTCAACATGATACTGCTTTGTGGAGTAAAATTCAAGAATGCTCGGAAGAATATTTTCATGAAAAGATACTAGATGAAGCGCAAATATCAAGGATACTCCACTAATTTCATGGAGTATAAAAGTCAAAACTTTAACCAACTGAATATAATAAAGAATGGAATAACAAAATAAATCACCATGCATGCGATAGACCGCACAGACAGGTTATTCCAACAGGAGAATAAATAATGGAACCAGGTCATGCGTAAACGCACCGACAGGATATTTAGACAGAATAATAAATAATGGAACCAGGTACGGCGTAAACGCACAGTCAGGATATTCCGACAGAATAATAAATAATAGAACCAGGTCCGGCGTAAACGCACAGACAGGATATTCCGACAGAATAATAAATAATGGAATCAGGTCCGGCGTAAACGCACAGATAGGATATTCCGACAGAATAATAAATAATGGAACCAGGTCCGGCGTAAAACACAGACATGATGTTCCAATAGAATAATAAAAATGTAATAACAGAAGAATTTTACCAAGTATAGGGTAGCCCGCGTATACAGGTTATTCCAACAGAATAATAAAGAATGGAATAACAGAAGTTCTCTTCATGAATAAGAAAGAAAGAATACCCTCTACGAGTACAACAAATAATATCCCTTACGAATACGAAAGAAATAATACCCCTTACCTTAAGAAGAAGAGTACTGGATATATGAGTAGTTCAATAGCAGAATACTTTTCTTCTTTCTATCTATAATTTCTCTTTCTAGAGTTTCAGTGAATTCGTAAGAAAATAATGAAGGAATGAGCTTCTATTTATAGAAAAATGGACTGCATAGTAACAAACTTATGAACGGTCTAGATTGATTTACTTTAATCTGACGGTCCATATTTAAAGCAAAATCTTTTAAATAAAGTATAATATATTCTATTTATAATCTAATAAAACGAATAACTTTATAAAAGATTTTACTATGCAAACACTATGCAGGCACTATGCAAACACTATGTATAATAAAATATAATATATTCTATTTATAGAATAACTTTATAAAAGTATTCTGTTTTATATAAAAAGATTTTTCTATTAAAACTTAAAGCAACGGTCCATACTGATTCACTATTAAAACTTTAAAACAATGGTCCTTACTGATTCACTATTAAAACTTTTAACCAGCGATCTATATTGATTTACTAATATAATTTCAACCAACGGTCTGAAAAATTAGCACATCTCCTCATGGAATAATATTGTGACGCCCCCAAAATTACGTATACATCACCCATCTTGGGTCATCAGATACAAAGTACAGAATATAAATATAACTTACTAATACAACTATCGTGTACAATACGACAAAACATAAACTGCGAGTTTGAATACAAATATTATCTTCTAGAGAGTATTCATACTCAAAAGGAGTCCTCATTACATTTATTAACACACTATTACATAGAATAGTGAGGACTACTAACTAATACTATCATTCGAACCATCACTCCGTTCCCCGACTTGCCCCAGCTACGTTCTCATGTCCTAAAGAGAACAGTGAAAGAAAGGGTGAGCTCAACTAGCCCAGTAAGAAATAT
The DNA here is from genome assembly GCA_016801055.1 of Panax notoginseng. Classification (NCBI taxonomy): domain Eukaryota; kingdom Viridiplantae; phylum Streptophyta; class Magnoliopsida; order Apiales; family Araliaceae; genus Panax; species Panax notoginseng. The sequence goes on along the minus strand of CM029013.1, from coordinate 60,230,856 downwards.
TATGACTAAGATAATGCAGAATAAATTATCATTAGCCTTCAACAATGTTAAACTGATAAAATATAATAGACATCAAGTTTAACTGCAGCGGAATAAGCAATCCATTAAAAGAGGCAAGTAGAAAATAAACTCTACTATCTTTTATGATTTAAAAGGTTTTTCAACACTGTTATCGCTGGGACTCAGTTTAATAAAATAATCCACATCATCGAATCACCCCTGCACTACGGCCAAGGATATTCGTGTATTCATTAATGGTCATGATCATGCCAACAACTGTCCATCAATGCACTACGGGCCAATGAGGATTGTAGATGACAAGTCCCTCCGAGCCAGATGGTATTGTTAGAACAGGTGCTAAAATGAGTCGCCTCTTGAGTTCTTGAAAACTCTTCTCACATTCTTTGCTCCAACCGAACTTTGTATCTTTCCGAGTCAGCTGAGTTAATGGAGTAGCGACTCGAGAAAATCCTTCCACGAATCTCCGATAATAACCAGCTAAACCAAGAAAGCTACGTACTTCGGTCACTGATTTAGGTTGCTCCCAGCTTTGAATAGCTTCAATCTTTGCCGGGTCAACCTATATTCCACGACTTGATACTACGTGCCCAAGAAATGCTACCTCCTCCAACCAGAACTCGCATTTCTTCAACTTAGCATAAAGCTTGTATTCACGAAGCTTTTGGAGTACCAGCCTCAAGTGTTGCTCATGATCTTCACGGCTTTTGGAATAAATAAGGATGTCATCAATAAAGACAACCACAAAATGATCCAAATATTCTTTGAATACCCGGTTCATCATATCCATGAAGGCAGCAGGAGCATTAGTCAATCCAAAGGACATGACTAGGAATTCATAATGCCCATACCGAGTTCTGAAAGCCGTCTTTGGAATATCCTCAGTTCTAACCTTCAGCTGATGATATCCAGAACGAAGATCGATCTTTGAAAAGAATTGTGCTCCTTGCAACTGGTCAAATAGGTCATCAATACGTGGCAATGGGTACCTATTTTTGATGGTGACATGATTCAACTCCCGATAATCAATACAAAGTTGCATACTTCCATCTTTCTTCTTCACGAATAGCACAGGAGCACCCCAATGAGAAGTACTAGGATGAATAAAGCCAATGTCTAACAATTCCTGCAGTTGGATCTTTAACTCCTGAAGTTCAATAGGAGCCATTCGATATGGGGCTTTGGAAATGGGTTTTGTACCGGGTTCAAGGTCGATACAAAATTCAATTTCACGCTCTGGGGGTAGGCCAGGAAGTTCTTCAGGGAATACGTCAGGGAATTTATTAACAATAGAAATATCATTCAAAACTGACGTATTTTTGTTTAGATTCGTGACATGAACTAAGAAAGCTTGACATCCGTTTTTCAATAAACGAATAGCTTTATGGCTTGAGATGACAGCGATTGATTTTAATGGTTTGGTTGCTTGAATTCGCATAATAGGTCGATTAGAAATATGAAAGCTAACAACCTTACGAAAATAATCAATTTTTGCATGATGAGTAGTTAACCAATCAATCCCTAGAATCACGTCAAATGCAAGTATTTTTAATGAAATCAGATCGACAAGTAATGTGTGGGTACCAACTTGAACCAAACAAGACTTATAAACCGTGGATGTAATGAAGGTTTCTCCCAATGGAGTTTCAACAGATAAATTAAAGTCTAATTTCTCCGGAGTCAAATTTAATCGATGAGCGCAATTAGGAGAAATAAAAGAATGGGTAGAACCGATATCAAATAAAGTATAGACTTCGTTAGAGTTTATGATAAGCTTACCCGTGATGACCTCATTCGGGTTCCTTGCTTTCTGGGATGTCACAACAAACGCTCTCCCTTGCACTACCGGTTTTGACTTTTCTGGGACGGCCTTTGGTGTCTCCATCTTGGCTGAACTTGTTTTTGGTAAACGACAAAATCGAGCTAAATAACCTTCTCTTCCACAATTGTAACATGCTTTAGACGGCATCGCGCAGTTTGGACTGATGTGCCCCTCCCCTCCGCATTTGAAACATATGATAGGTGGTTGTTCTCCTTCTTTAACAATGGGTGCTGGTGCTGACGTCTAGTTCAACAGTATCAATGGTAAAACTTCCGCTGTTATTTTTAATAAAATATTTTTGTCGTTTTCTCAATCCGACAATAATTCCGTTGTGGGGTCCACCAATGATTGTGTCGTTATACGAATATTTCCTGTTAAAACGAATATTCCCCGACCAATCAAATATTATATAACAACTTGCGTACTTTTCAAAATTTATAAATATTACCAACAACTATAACATTATATCAAATTAACTCCGTAATATTCAAAAATGATATTTATAGAAAATTTATCTTTATTTATAAAAGTTGGGGTCTTACAAATATTGTACCCAAAAATGATTTGGACCAAAAAGAAATATATCTTATGGTAACTCGTGCATAGTAACTCATGAATAGTAACTCGTGAATAGTAACTCGTGAATAATACTCCGACATAAAAAGTACCCCAAATACTCGAGTGAACAATACTAGAGTGAATAGTAACTGGGTATTTTATGATAACTTGTCTATTTTGAAAAATTTTCACATATCAACCGTAATTTTAACCTTTTATCAATTTAACCATTTACGAAATAAAATAATAATTATAAGAAAATTGAATACTTTCATTTCATAAAATTTGGGATCTCACAATCTCCGCTCCTTATGAAATTTCGCCCTCGAAATTTACGTACGTGCCTGGTATTCGAAGAGATGAGAATACCTTGCTTTCTTTTCAGATTGTACCTTCCCGGTAATTTCCTCGCTATCATAATTTTTCTATTTCTCATCTTCTGTATTTCAGATATCATTCTAGAATATAGCTTCAAAATAAAGGTTAATTGTCATATCATAATTTGTCAACTTATCAAGTAAACAATTTCAGCTTAGGTAAGTCACACACTAGCGAAGTATATAAATCGTCTCTCCCCTCCTAGTTTTAGACTCTTATCTCCGCCAACGACCATATCCCTATGCTCTGATACCAACTGTGACGCCCCCAAAATAGGTATACATCACCTATTCTGAGTCGCCAAATACATGGTACAGAATACAAATACAGTCGTTAATATACGACAAGATAGCTATGAGTTTTAATACAAATACTGTCTTCTAGACAATATCCACTCTCAGAATAAGTCCTCGTTATATTTATTGACACACTATTTAACAGAATAGTGAGGACTACTAATACTATCATCTGGTTCATCACTCCGTTCCCCGACTCGTTCCAGCTATATTCTCATGTCCTAAAGAGAACAATGAAAGAAAGGGTGAGCTCAACTAGTCCAGTAAGACATATTATGACTAAAATAATGCAGAATAAATTATCATTAGCTTTAAACAGTGTTAAACTGATTCAATATAACAAACATCAAGTTTAACTGCGGCGGAACAAGCAACCCATTGGAAGAGTCAAGTAGAGAATAAAATCTACTATCTTCTATGATTTAAAAGGTTTTTCATGACTTTTATCGCTGGGACTCAGCTTAAAAATAATCCACATCATCGAATCACCCCTGCACTACGGCCAAGGATATTCTTTAGTATCACGACCATAATTATCCATGCACTACGGGCCAAGAATATTTGTGTATTCATTAATGGTCATGATCATGCCAACCACTGTCCATCAATGCACTACGGGCCAATGAGGACTTTTACTACATCATTTATAACATTACGGTCATGATTATACCGAATAATCTCTGGTCATAATCATACCAAGTCCATCTATGCACTACAGGCCACAGATGACTTTAAACAGAATATAAACATGAGGATGATGACAATGATATAAGAATTCAATAAAACAAGTTCAAGAATTAATTTATCCAGGAACCAATAACGTCCAAATTGTCAACATGATACTACTTTCTGGAGTAAAATTCAAGAATGCTCGGAAGAATATTTTCATGAAAAAATACTAGATGAAGCGCAAATATCAAGGATATTCCACTAATTTTATGGAGTATAAAAGTCAAAACTTTAACCAACTGAATATAATAAAGAATGGAATAACAAAAGAAATCACCATGCATGCGATAGACCGCACAGACAGGATATTCTAACGGGAGAATAAATAATGGAACCAGGTCATGCGTAAACGCACCGACAGGATATTCCGACAGAATAATAAATAATGGAACCAGGTCCGGTGTAAACGCACAGACAGGATATTCTGACAGAATAATAAATAATGGAACCAGGTCCGACGTAAATCACAGACAGGATGTTCCAACAGAATAATAAAAATATAATACCAGAAGAATTTCACCAAGTATAGGGTAGCCCGCGTATACAGGTTATTCCAACAGAATAATAAAAAATAGAATAACAGAAGTTCTCTTCATGAATAAGAAAGAAAGAATACCCTTTACGAGTACAACAAATAATATCCCTTACGAATACGAAAGAAATAATACCCCTTTCCTTAAGAAGAAGAGTACTGGATATATGAGTAGTATAATAGCAGAATACTTTTCTTTTTTCTCTCTATAATTTCTCTCTCTAGAGTTTCAGTGAATTCATAAGAAAATAATGAAGGAATGAGCTTCTATTTATAGAAAAATGGACTGCATAGTAACTAACTCATGAACGGTCTAGATTGATTTACTTTAATCTGACGGTCCATATTAAAGCAAAATCTTTTAAATAAAGTATAATATATTCTATTTATAATCTAATAAAACGAATAATTTTATAAAAGATTTTACTATGCAAATACTATGTAGGCACTATGCAAACACTATGCATAATAAAATATAATATATTCTATTTATAGAATAACTTTATAAAAGTATTCTGTTTTATATAAAAAGATTTTACTATTAAAACTTAAAGCAACGGTCCATACTGATTCACTATTAAAACTTTAAAACAACGGTCCATACTGATTCACTATTAAAACTTTTAACCAGCGATCTATATTGATTTACTAATATAATTTCAACCAACGGTCTGAAAAATTAGCACATCTCCTCATGGAATAATTTTGTACCCAAAGATGATTTGAACCAAAAAGAAATATATCTTACGGGTGAATAGTAACTCGTGAATAGTAACTCGTGAATAGTAACTCATGAATAGTAACTCATGAATAGTAACTCGTGAATAGTACTCTGACGTAAAAAGTGCCCCAAATACTCAAGTGAACAATACTAGAGTGAATAGTAACTGGGTATTTTTTGACAACTTGTCTACTTTAAAAAAATTTCACATATCACCCTTAATTTTAACCTTTTATCAATTTAACCATTTACGAAATAAAATAATAATTATAAGAAAATTGAATACTTTCATTTCATAAAATTTGGGATCTCACATATAATAATGATAACAATAAAATTGAAATAGAAATCCTCCCAAGGAGAAAACTTGCTCAGCTACTCAGTTCTTTTGAACAAGTGCTTAACGGCAACTGGGTAGCACCAACCAAGAACTCAACAACTACCAATCAACTGAAGTAAGAGTTCCAAGTCAGGAGGACTTGAAGAGTTCTAAGTGAACTGAGATGAACCAATTCTGCTGGACTTAAAGAGTTCAAAAGTGAACTAAGAAGTACCTAGATTGCTGATATAGAAGGAATCTGTGAGATTCAAAAAGTGTAAAGATATCCTTAGTAGATTTCCTACTCAAGGAGTAGAAGAGTGGACTAGGAGCTTTAAGTGCTCTGAACCACTTAAAATTGAAGTGTCTCTTATATTTTTGCTATAATTGTTATATCTGCTATAACTGTTATAACTGCCTCACTCTCATTAACTCACTATATCTAAAAGGAAAAAATAAACTAATCTTAATTCCGCTGTGTTTGAATCATTATCAAAACTAACAAAGTAAAACGAAAAGAATTATAAATATCTATTCAACCACCCCTTCTAGATAACTATTGTGCCTCCGAGAACTAACAATCTGGTTGTTAATATTACGAGTTATAATATTAATATTAAATAAATATTATTAAAAATGTGTTTTGTGAAGCCAAGTGAATTGAGATAAATAGAGAGGATTTTTATGAAGTATTTGTTGTAAATTTGGCTTATTACATGGACCCCCACTTTTTCATTTTTTCAAATTATTTGTAGAAAGTTATCTCAATTTTTCTTAATACTTATATATATATATATATATATATATATATATATATATATATATATATATATAAGGTGTCGTGTGGTGGTGGTATGTGTATATATATATATATATATATATATATATATATATATATATATATTATATAAAGCTTTGTTTTTTTATATAAAATAAAATATATTATATTTTATTATGCATAGTGCTACATAGTGCTGCATAGTAAAATTAATTTTTTTATAAAAAGTTTCAGCCGATCGCCCGTGAATTTCCTTACTGTTCACCAGTAATTTTTTAAATTTAAATAGTATCCTTCCATTCTCCTATAAATAGGATGCTTAGTTTAGAATTGAAAATCACACCTGAATTAGAGAATTCTTCTTCTATAATATTGAGCGTATTTCTTTTGAGTTTAAAGAAGCTTTGAGTGTAGAAAATAGGATAAGTTTTCTTCAAGAATATCCCCGCCATACCAGTCAAAAATACTCTCCTTTTAAGGTAAATGATATTATTTTTGTTCAATATTCGTAAGAAATAATATTTTCTTCCATACTCTGTAGTATGTAAGTAATATTATTTCGTTTCGTATTCCTAATTTTGCACTCATGTTGATAAGTATTGCTTTTATACTACTTGAAATGAGTAGAATATCCTTAAAATTTGCGTTTCACCTAGTATCGTTTCACAATAATATTTTTCTGAACATTCTTGTTAATTTTTAATCTTTTTATGTCGGGGTACTATTCATGGTGTACTATTCACGGGGTACTATTCACGATAAAAATTAATTTTTCTTCTGTCCATATTATTTTTGATACATGAATATTATTCTTAAATTTTACTCCACAAAGAAGTTATCATGTTGATAATTTGGACATTTTTAAACTTTGGATAAATTAAATTTTTTTAATATTTACCCTTGATTTCGTTTGATTAATACTTATATCATTGCCATCATCCTCATGCTTATATTGTGATGAAAGTCATCTTTGACCTGTAGTGCATAGATGAATTGTTGATTGGTATGATTATGACTATGTATCAGTATGATCATGACCTGTAATGTTACAAATGATATGATAAAAGTCCTCATTGGCCCGTAGTGCATTGATGGACAGTTGTTGGCATGATCATGACCATTAGTGACACTAACGAATATCCTCGGCCCATAGTGCATGGATAATTCGTGGATGTGATAATACTGAATATCCTTGGCCCGTAGTGCATGGATAATTCATGAATATGATACTAACGAATATCTTTGGCCCATAATGCATAGATAATTCGATGATGTAGATTCTTTATTGAGTTGTGTTACAGCGATAAAATATTGATGATGAACTTTTAAATCATAGAAGATAGTAGATATTATGCTCTACTTGACTCTTCTAATGAATTGCTTGTTTCGCTGCAGCTAGACTTGTTGTTTATTATATTCTATCAGTTTTACACTGTTGAAGGCTAATGATAATTTATTCTGCATTATCTTAGTCATAATATTCTTTACTGGCTAGTTGAGCTCACCCTTTGTTTTCATTGTTCTCTTCAGAAAATGAGAATATAGCTGGGACTAGTCGGGGAATGGAGTGACGGTCCGAGATGGTGGCTATAGTAGTCCTCACTATTCTATGAAATAGTGTGATAATAAATGTAATGAGGACTCCACTTCAGTTTGGATATTATCTTCGAGACAATATTCGTGTTAAAACTCTCAGCTACGTTTTGTCGTATTGTATAAATTAAGTTTGTATTTAATTTATGTACCATGTATGTGGCGACTCAGAATTGGTTATATATACCTATTTTAAGGGCGTCACATCACATCTTATTCCCCTCCCTCTAACCCTAGCAGTAGTGGCGACATAGTGGTGGCGACTACTGATTCATATATAGTGGCAGCATAATGGTGGCCTCTCCTTCAACTTATCTCCATTATTGCCCAATTGAAGGTTTTAATTTCCCCACTTATTAATTTTCCCTAAAAATTAGGTTTTAATTAAAAATTTTGTGTTATTTATAGCTAATTTGGGTTGCAATCGGAATGATTGTATTGTTAATTTGTTAGTTAGTTCAATTATTATATGTAATTCATTTCAAAATGATGTAGTTTGTCAATAGGTATAGTAAGGCAGCACAATAAGATTAAGTGTTTGTTAAATTACTTGAGAGATTGTGAGTTTATGTTAGCTACTTATTGTTTCTAAAATTGCTTGAGAGAGTGTGTGTAGGCAAGGAAATCGTACCTTGCTAGTTAGGGCGTCGTCTTTGTTGAGGAGGAGAGAAATTCACGAAGAGCACTGAATTGACTGATTGATTGAAGAGGGGAGAAGAACAGGTTGGCGATTACCCCAACGACACGTGGCAGAACTCCTAGAATCCAAAAACCTTGTTAGGGTAGCATGGATTCCAATAGCCTTCTTGAATATTTCGAGTTGAGAGAATGTCCAAGTCTTGAGTGCTTTGAGAGAGAATGTCCAAGTCCCAAGTCACCAAAAGAGTCCCCCCTTCATGGAATGGAAGGGGTATTTATAGAGTCTCCTGGAATTAGGTAGTCACATGTCATGCACATGTCTTCAAGGAAATTCCAGAAATATCCTTTAGTCATTAGAATAATGCCCATATCGCCCTGTCCTTCTAGCTACCAATCCAATCCCTCAATCAATTCTCAAAATGAGCCACCTCCACGAGCCTTTTGCCTTGAGACACGTGGAGGCTTCTCCCGAGTCTATCACATATATTTTTGACTTTTCTATCTTTATTCAATTAGGTTATGCGAACCCTAATTTGCACATTTAATGAGGTCGTTGAATCCTAATTGTGCATTTAATTCAATTAGGTCATGTGAACTCTAATTTGCACTTAGGCCCACTGTGTGCAAGGATTATTTATTGATTATTGGGTTACCTTTACACGCATCTTTTGTCAAACTGAGTTTATGGATGCTACATAACCACCATTAGCAAATAAAGAAGTTGATGTGAACACTCGAATGGCGGTAATTTCTAACACTTACAAAGATGTTTGTTATCTTTTAGTTGTTGGGGTTTCGATACAGAAACGCACAGCGAAAATTAAAATTTAAAGCAATTTCGAAACCCTAAAACAGGATCCATGCGAAAAAATAATTAATTCAGTGGTAAAAAATTATACCGATTGTAAAAGCTAGAATCGATGCGGTCGAATCTCCAACGCAATTCAAACGGACTGCGTCTCTACGGTATCCACACGAACGCTCCACACGAATCGTCCTACGATCTGCAGAAGAAGGAAACACGGTACTAGCCACCAAGGATAAGGATTTTTTGAACTGTTTTCTCTAGTCTCTCTCTAAGAGCGGCTAGGTTTTTTGTTTTGACGTAAAACCTAAAGTGACTGATATACATCATATATATAGCAGTTAGGAGGAATTAATCAAAACTTAATGTTATTAAAATCCGAATTTATATATATCTTAATTAAGTCTTAATTAATATACCTATATATAAATTATCCTATTAATTTAAATTCGTAATTTAAAATTATATCAATCATATTGACATATTTAAATCTTTACAATTTAAATTAATTTCTTTTTAATTACGTTCTTTGTGTGTGACCCTATAGGTTATTATTACGTTGGCAATAACTTTAAAATCATATTATAAAGTTATAAACGGTGAGCGGCATCTAGTAATGCGTTACTGCTACCCAAGTAATAATAAGATCGATGATTCGATGCAACCTTTTCGTGACCAATGTTTCAATGTAATTTAATCCTTTTAACCTTAATATCCTAGATTAAACTCGAGTCATGGAATGTGTCAGACTCTTCATAATTTAATCTGAGTTTTCTTGATCAATGAGTAGACTATATGAAACAAATCACTATTTGAGCATGGCCATGCATTTCATAGTCCTACTCAATCAAGAGGCCTATGGATATCACCTATAAAATATAGGATGGTTAAATTCTATCTAGATCACTCATATTTCTCACACGATTCACAATGAACCCAATAATCACCTTTATAGTCCACCCTATTAAAGGTGACATTTGATGATATCAAAGTACATAAATTCTCGTGTAGTAATATAGTGGTTTCAGGGCGGAAGACCATTACATCATTGTCACTATGAGAATTGCTAATGACACTTCGCATAATGCTCCATATAGAATTCTCATGGTGGGTCTGTCCAGTACATCGTTCTTTAACATGTACCTATGCATTGACTTAATATCTCATATATTTATGACCAATGAGATTTGGTCATCAGTCAATCCATATACTAGTCTCAATGCATCATTGTTGTCCCATCAACAATGATACTCGACTAGGGACATTTAAGAACAATGATACTAATTGTAATTATATAATCTCATGTTCAAGTCACATACTTGAAACTATATAATTTGTATCATTATTCTAAGGAATTTTATTATGTTAAAAATAATATTACGCAGTAAATAAAACCATAATAAAATTATTTATTTATTCAATCAAATATAATATCAAAATGTTAAGCAATTATATCAAATAATTGGCTTCTAGGGCATAAACTCTAACATTAGTTATATACATGTCACTCTTTTTCCCACTATTTTCCTCTTTACATGTCATAAGTTATAAAGTCTAGTGCAAATACTTGAAACTTGTAACCTAATTATGAATATTTTCTCTGTATAATCTAACTCTTATCCAAAAATATGTTTGTTGTCTAATCTTTTATATATGTCTCTCTCTGCCTACTAATTTTCTTTGTAGACCAACTAAATTTAGGTATTTACCATATGTGCTAATCTTTCAGTGCCGTGTAGTCTAGGCTCATTATAAGATTATAAGATATGTACCAGTCAAAAGTTTTTCTCATTGTAAAGGTATGATATGAAATTTTTTCATTCATCCTTTTTTGTATTATGCAATTCAAAGTAAAATTTGTACATATCACCCATAACTATAATATTATATCAAATCAACATCTTATTATTTAAAATAATATTTAGAGAAAATTAAATCTTTATTCATAAAAAGTTGGGGTCTTACAACCTCCCTTCCTTATGAAATTTCGTCCTCGAAATTGATGTACGTACCTGGTATGTCGAAGAGGTGAGGACCATTGCTTACTATAAAAAATTTGCACATATCACCCATAACTATAACATTATATAAAATCAACAGCTTATTATTCAAAAAATATTTAGATAAAATTAAATCTTTATTCATAAAAAGTTGGGATCTTACAACCTCCCCTCCTTATGAAATTCCGTCTTCGAAATTGATGTACGTACCTGGTGTGTCGAAGAGGTGAGGATACCTTGTTTTCATTTTAAATTTTAACTCCCAGGTCATTTCCTCAATATCATGGTTTCTCCATAAAACTTTCACTTGAGGTATAACCTTTAAGCGTAGAATTTGCTCCTTATCCAAGATCTTGATAGGTACCTCCTCATACATTGAGTCACCACCCCCGTTGGACTTGGTTTTGCTATAGTGCAATCTCGAGCGATATGTCCTTCCTTTCCACAGTTATAACATACCTTCGAAGGCTTTGAACAGTTTGACCTTATATGTCCCTCCTATCCGCATCTGTAGCATCTAACTGGCAATTGTTCTCTTCCCCTAAAATTTGTTGCTGGTGCTGATGCTGCTGCCGATGTCTTCCCGTCATCGTTAAATCTTCTCTTCTTAGATTGGACATCTCTTTCCATAATATCAACACGTCGTGCAGCTTTTACCCATGCATCACTCATTCTCACTCGTTCAGTTATTTCTTCTTTCAGCTCAGATTCTAGCTTTATCATCTTATACTCTACCAAAGAGTGCTTCTGTTCAAGCATCATATATCGGGTAACATAAGCTTGAATCGTTGCATCCTTTTGCTCCACGACTGCCTGCAATTCTTCAGCCTGCTCTTCTAACTCATGAATACGATTTTGTAATTCTACATTTTGATCATAAAATACCTCTAATAAACTCTCCTCAGGTACCTCTTCTTCCTCTTCTTCCTTACTCTCAGCTGTTACCTCTGCGACTATCTCGGGTGCAACTATCAATTCTTCACTCACCACATGTATATCTCTAATTCCTTCTTCGCCTGATATCACATTATCCTGGTTGGCGATTAGAGGTGTCTCCACGATCTCATTCAGTCCATTGTTAACATTCTCAATCGACATTCTAAAATACTGCCATAGAACAAAGGTTAATTTAACAAATTAACATATCACATAATATCCCTATATTATGACCGACCAACAAATAAGCTTAGGTAGGACACACTAGAGAAGGATTTACTCGTCTCTCCCCTCCTAGTTCTATTCCCCGATCTCTGCCAGAAATCATATCCCTAAGCTCTTATACCAACTGTGACGCCCCCAAAACAGGTCCAATCCATCCAACCCATTCTGAGTCGCCAAATACATGGTACAGAAAATAACTACAACTTTATTATTACAATTGTCGTGTAAAATACGACAACACATATACTGTGAGTTTAAATACAAATATTGTCATCTAGACAGTATTCATACTCAATTAAGTCCTCATTATACTTATTGATACACTATTTTACAAAATAGTGAGGACTACTAAAATAACTGTCTTGAACCATCATTCCATACCCCGACTAGTACTCGCTACATTCTCGCCTCCTAAGAAGAAAAATGGAACAACAAGGAAAAGGGTGAGCTCAACTAGTCCAGTAAAGAATATTATGACTAAGATAATATACAACAAATTATCGTTAGTCTTCAACAGGGAAAAATTTAATAGAATACAATAGACAACAAATTTTAAATCAACAACTGCAGCGGAAACATCAATTCATTAGAAGAGTTAAGTAGAGAATGCAAACTACTATCTTCTATATATGAATTTAAAAGTTCATCGTCGATATTTTATCCCTGTAACATCAATCAATATATATCTGGAATCAAATATTCATCTTTGCACTACAGGCCAAAGATATTCATCAGTTGGTCATGTTCACCTCAACACCTGCTCATCTTTACACTACGGGCCAAAGATATTCATCATAAAATCATCAATCTTTGCACACAGCCCAAAGATATTCATCAGAAATCATTAATCTTTGCACTACAGGCCAAAGATATTCAGTAACATCATCATTTAGGACTGAGGATGATAAAAAATATTTTTAAGAAAACGAATCTAGTGAAACAAAATAATAAATATTAAGGATTCGTATTTCAGCTATTCCATGTCCAAAAATACCTCATAAATAATCATAGTGGAGTAAAATTCAAGAATGATCAAAACATGGATACAATCAAAGCTAGTATCCAGAATAGATATTTTGGACGAAAAGAAGAAAATTTTATTTTTCGGTGAATAGTAACTCGTGAATAGTAACTCATGAATAGTAACTCATGAATAGTAACCCCGACATGAAAAGTTCCAAATTTGATAAAAAGTTCAGATCAATACTTCGGCATAATGATATTGAAGAAATAATATCATTTAAGAAGAAATAACATCCCTTACCTCGAAAAGACGGTACTTCTGACTGGAATACTAGATATAGTGCTGAAGGAAACTTGCACCGTATAGCAACACTCAAAGTATCAAATACTCACAAGAATACGCTCGATATAGAGAGAGAAATAGAGAGAAACTTGTGTTTCTGGTGTGATTTTCAATTCTAACCTAAGCACCATATTTATAGGAAAATGCTTAGAACACCAAAGCAGAAAATTGAATAAATTAATAATATAATTTTTTTAATTTTCTTAGCACACCACATCAGCTGATTTCCACCATTAACATGTGCCACACAAATGTCAAAAACGTTTTTCTTAATAAAAATAATTAAAACTTCCAAAAATCAATTATTTCGGAACTTCAGAACTTCAATAATTCATAAAAAATAGCCTTTTATTCAGAAAATTCAAATCTCGCGAGTTTTTATAGGAAATTCAATTCTCTACAACTTTGCAGAAGAAAGTTTTTCTAAATTCCAAACAAAAATTGACCGAAATCCACAAACGGGCAATTTTTCAGTCAATAATAAATTTTCGGTCAAGAATTGTGTCCACCAACACACAAAACTTGTGTTAATCATTTAATGTCACAAAAATACTCTTCCTCCTCATATACTCATATATCTCACATTCATTGTAAAAATATCACCATCAATATATTATTAAAATAATATATTTAAATGAATTATTTTATCAGAAAAAGATAAAATATTAATTTTCAACAATTGTCACATTAAAATTTTTTCCATCTATATCCACATAAAATCAATATTTTTCTCATCATATAAATCAATAATTAATTATACACAAATAATATTACAGAACCACAGTACTGGCAACCAGGCCGTTCCCAGGAAAGAGGGGGCTTTCCAATAAGGATCTCTCCTTACTGGCGCGCAATTAGATGACCAAACCTCTCTTTAGACAGAATTTTCTAGATATTACCAATAATGTTATCTAATAATATTATTCAGATAATATAAATTATTGTTCCGATAATAGAAAATACTGTGTAGTGACAATTATTAAAACAACAGTAATATAAAATATCAACGCGGTAATTATTTAATCAATAAAATACAATATTGAACAGTAATTACTGTAACAATTATTGAGTAATGCCTTCTTACGTAAGAATCAATAATTGGTGCAATACCGTGTGCTACTGTGCAACAACGCGTATTACTGTGTTTTAACCACCGTGTATTCTAACAGTATTAACGGTAACAACTACGCCGTTATTTATAAACAACTTATTTTTGTCGTTTTCTTCATCCAATCGCTTTCCGTTATGGGGCCCACAAAAGACTGCGCCGTCGTACGAATATTCTCCGACAGTAAGAATATTCCACGACCAAGCGAATATTCCCCGACAACAATGAATATTGTATAACCACTTCCTTATTTAAAATATTTGCGCATTTTACCCATAACTAACCACATTAATCAAATCAACCCTTACTATTTCAAAATAATAAATAGAGGAATTTAAATTTCATTTATTAATAATTTGGGGTCTTACAACCTCCCCTCCTTATGAAATTTCGTCCTCGAAATTGACATACGTACCTGGTGTTTCGAAAAGATGAGGATACCTCGCTTTCATTTCCGTTTCTAACTCCCAGGTCATTTCCTCAATAGCATGGTTTCTCCACAAAACTTTAACTTGTGGTAAGACCTTCGTGCGTAGGACATGCTCCTTCCTATCCAAGATCTTGATAGGTACCTCTTCGTACGTTAAGTCTTCGGCTATCTCGTTCGGTTCTAACTCAATAACGTGGTTCGGGTCGTTCGTAACATCGATACATGAATAACATTATGAACACGTGACATACTTAGCGTTAAGGCGAGTCTATAGGCCACAGTTCCTACTCGATCGAGGATTTCAAATAAATCGAAGGCTTGAGCTTTCTTCTCTTCATCGACTCTTACTTCTAGAATAACACATTCTTGCATCTTCTTCTTTATATTCATCAGATCCAGGTCTGTAGCTTGAGCGGCTTTAACGTTATCGATTAAAGTCGATTTTACTCGCATATCATCACGTGGGTCCCTAGAGTCATTAACTCTATCTCTATCATTTATATATTATACAAAATAAGTCTTTGTGTTCAACAATATCGCACTCGTACTCGCATACGATCTTCTACTCAATGCGTCAGCTACCGCTTTCACATTTTCAGGATGGTATTGGATGGTATGATCAAAATCTTTCAACAGCTCGAGCCAACGTCGGTGTCGCATGTTGAATTCTTGGAAGCTCTTCTCGTATTCCTCGGTCCATTCGAAGTTTGTATCTTTTCGAGTCAGCTGAGTTAATGGAGTAGCGATTCGAGAAAATTCTTTTACGAATCTCCGATAATAACCAGAAAGCTACGTATTTCGATTACTAACTTAGGTTGCTCTCAACTGTGACTCATATCCCAATCTTGGATATCACGTCACAATGACACCTATCAGTTTACTACCGCATGAATATGGCGTCCCCTACGGAGAGTCTGGATTCAGTGCATTCTACAAAGGAAGTCACCAGATAAAGGCTCGGGTACAAACTTCTACAGTTAGGTTTTTAACTCCTGAAGTTCAATAGGAGCCATTCGATATGAGATTTTAGAAATGGGTTTTGTACCGGGTTCAAAGTCGATACAAAATTCAATATCACGTGTAGGCCAAGAAATTCTTCAGGAAATACGTCAGGGATTTACTAACAATAGAAATATCATTCAAATCTGACGTATTTTTGTTCAAGTCCATAATATAGCTAAGAAAGCTTGACATCCGTTTTTCAATAAACGAATGACTTTACGGATTGATATGAAAGAATTTGACTTCAATGGTTTGGTTGCATGAATTTGCATAACAGGTTGCTTAGGAATATGAAAACTAACAACCTTACGAAAGCAATCAATTTTGGCATGATGAGTAGTTAACCAATCAATTTCTAAAATCACATCAAAAGCAAGTATCTTTAAAGAGATAAGATCAACAGGTAATGTGATGGTGCTAACTTGGATCAAACAAGATTTATAAACAGTGGATGTCATGAAAGTTTCTCCTAACGGAGTTTCAACAGATAAGTCAAAGTCTAATTTTCTCCGGAGTCAATTTTAAACGTTGAACGCAAGCAAGAGAGATAAAAGAATGGGTAGAACCGGTATCTAATAAGGTATAAACTTCGCAAGAATTTATAATTAACTAACCCGTGCTAACTTCGTTCGGGTTCCTCGCATTCTGACCAGTCACGAAAAACGCTCTTCCAGGAACCGTTGACTTTGACTTTTCTGGGACAACTTTTTGAGTCACCACCCCCGTTGGACTTGGTTTTGCTATAGTGCAATCTCGAGCGATATGTCCTTCCTTTCCACAGTTATAACATACCTTCGAAGGCTTTGAACAGTTTGACCTTATATGTCCCTCCTCTCCGCATCTGTAGCATCTAACTGGCAATTGTTCTCTTCCCCTAAAATTTGTTGCTGGTGCTGATGCTGCTGCCGATGTCTTCCCGTCATCGTTAAATCTTCTCTTCTTAGATTGGACATCTCTTTCCATAATATCAACACGTCGTGCAGCTTTTACCCATGCATCACTCATTCTCACTCGTTCAGTTATTTCTTCTTTCAGCTCAGATTCTAGCTTTATCATCTTATACTCTACCAAAGAGTGCTTCTGTTCAAGCATCATATATCGGGTAACATAAGCTTGAATCGTTGCATCCTTTTGCTCCACGACTGCCTGCAATTCTTCAGCCTGCTCTTCTAACTCATGAATACGATTTTGCAATTCTACATTTTGATCATAAAATACCTCTAATAAACTCTCCTCAGGTACCTCTTCTTCCTCTTCTTCCTTACTCTCAGCTGTTACCTCTGCGACTATCTCGGGTGCAACTATCAATTCTTCACTCACCACATGTATATCTCTAATTCCTTCTTCGCCTGATATCACATTATCCTGGTTGGCGATTAGAGGTGTCTCCACGATCTCATTCAGTCCATTGTTAACATTCTCAATCGACATTCTAAAATACTGCCATAGAACAAAGGTTAATTTAACAAATTAACATATCACATAATATCCCTATATTATGACCGACCAACAAATAAGCTTAGGTAGGACACACTAGAGAAGGATTTACTCGTCTCTCCCCTCCTAGTTCTATTCCCCGATCTCTGCCAGAAATCATATCCCTAAGCTCTTATACCAACTGTGACGCCCCCAAAACAGGTCCAATCCATCCAACCCATTCTGAGTCGCCAAATACATGGTACAGAAAATAACTACAACTTTATTATTACAATTGTCGTGTAAAATACGACAACACATATACTGTGAGTTTAAATACAAATATTGTCATCTAGACAGTATTCATACTCAATTAAGTCCTCATTATACTTATTGATACACTATTTTACAAAATAGTGAGGACTACTAAAATAACTGTCTTGAACCATCATTCCATACCCCGACTAGTACTCGCTACATTCTCGCCTCCTAAGAAGAAAAATGGAACAACAAGGAAAAGGGTGAGCTCAACTAGTCCAGTAAAGAATATTATGACTAAGATAATATACAACAAATTATCGTTAGTCTTCAACAGGGAAAAATTTAATAGAATACAATAGACAACAAATTTTAAATCAACAACTGCAGCGGAAACATCAATTCATTAGAAGAGTTAAGTAGAGAATGCAAACTACTATCTTCTATATATGAATTTAAAAGTTCATCGTCGATATTTTATCCCTGTAACATCAATCAATATATATCTGGAATCAAATATTCATCTTTGCACTACAGGCCAAAGATATTCATCAGTTGGTCATGTTCACCTCAACACCTGCTCATCTTTACACTACGGGCCAAAGATATTCATCATAAAATCATCAATCTTTGCACACAGCCCAAAGATATTCATCAGAAATTATCAATCTTTGCACTACAGGCCAAAGATATTCAGTAACATCATCATTTAGGACTGAGGATGATGAAAAATATTTTTAAGGAAACGAATCCAGTGAAACAAAATAATAAATATTAAGGATTCGTATTTCAGCTATTCCATGTCCAAAAATACCTCATAAATAATCATAGTGGAGTAAAATTCAAGAATGATCAAAACATGGATACAATCAAAGCTAGTATCCAGAATAGATATTTTGGACGAAAAGAAGAAAATTTCATTTTTCGGTGAATAGTAACTCGTGAATAGTAACTCATGAATAGTAACCCTGACATGAAAAGTTTTAAATTTGATAAAAAGTTCAGATCAATACTTCGGCATAATGATATTGAAGAAATAATATCATTTAAGAAGAAATAACATCTCTTACCTCGAAAAGACGGTACTTCTGACTGGAATACTAGATATAGTGCTGAAGAAAACTTGCACCGTATAGCAACACTCAAAGTATCAAATACTCACAATAATACGCTCGATATAGAGAGAGAAATAGAGAGAAACTTGTGTTTCTGGTGTGATTTTCAATTCTAACCTAAGCACCCTATTTATAGGAAAATGCTTAGAACACCAAAGCAGAAAATTGAATAAATTAATAATATAATTTTCTTAATTTCCTTAGCACACCACATCAGCTGATTTCCACCATTAACATGTGCCACACAAATGTCAAAAACGTTTTTCTTAATAAAAATAATTAAAACTTCTAAAAATCAATTATTTCGGAACTTCAGAACTTCAATAATTCATAAAAAATAGCCCT
Organism: Panax notoginseng; assembly: GCA_016801055.1. Classification (NCBI taxonomy): domain Eukaryota; kingdom Viridiplantae; phylum Streptophyta; class Magnoliopsida; order Apiales; family Araliaceae; genus Panax; species Panax notoginseng. Next base: position 60,211,527 of record CM029013.1, on the reverse strand, counting down.
TTATTCAGAAAATTCAAATCTCGCGAGTTTTTATAGGAAATTCAATTCTCTACAACTTTGCAGAAGAAAGTTTTTCCAAATTCCAAACAGAAATTGACCGAAATCCACAAACGGGTAATTTTTCAATCAATAATAAATTTTCGGTCAAGAATTGTGTCCACCAACACACAAAACATGTGTTAATCATTTAATGTCACAAAAATACTCTTCCTCCTTATATACTCATATATCTCACATTCATTGTAAAAATATCACCATCAATATATTATTAAAATAATATATTTAAATGAATTATTTTATCAGAAAAAGATAAACTATTAATTTTCAACAATTGTCACATTAAAATTTTTTTCCATCTATATCCACATAAAATCAATATTTTCCTCATCATATAAATCAATAATTAATTATACACAAATAATATTACAGAACCACAGTACTGGCAACCAGGCCGTTCCCAAGAAAGAGGGGGCTTTCCAATAAGGATCTCTCCTTACTGGCGCGCAATTAGATGACCAAACCTCTCCTTAGACAGAACTTTCTAGACATTACCAATAATGTTATCTAATAATATTATTCAGATAATATAAATTATTGTTCTGATGATAGAAAATACTGTGTAGTGATAATTATTAAAACAACAGTAATATAAAATATCAACGCGGTAATTATTGAATCAATAAAATACAATATTGAACAGTAATTACTGTAACAATTATTGAGTAGTGCCTTCTTACGTAAGAATCAATAATTGGTGCAATACCGTGTGCTACTGTGCAACAACGCGTATTACTGTGTTTTAACCACCGTGTATTCTAACAGTATTAACGGTAACAACTACGCCGTTATTTATAAACAACTTATTTTTGTCGTTTTCTTCATCCAATCGCTTTCCGTTATGGGGCCCACAAAAGACTGCGCCGTCGTACGAATATTCTCCGACGTAAGAATATTCCACGACCAAGCGAATATTCCCCGACAACAATGAATATTTTATAACCACTTGCTTATTTAAAATATTTGCGCATTTTACCCATAACTAACCACATTAATCAAATTAACCCTTACTATTTCAAAATAATAAATAGAGGAATTTAAATTTCATTTATTAATAATTTGGGGTCTTACACTTTCGTCCATGCAACGCCTCGAATGGAGCCATTGACGAGTGAGTTTCATACCTACGAATCGAGTTCCTATTTGGACTTAAACATTGTTTATTTCGTCTATTTTAGTGTCATTTTACGTGTTTGTATTTGTTTTGTTTTTAGGTTTCATTACGTGTTAGCTTGGGTACAATGGTGGCAATGTGGCGAAAAATAGCATGCAGAAACAAGGAAACAACAAATAATAGCTTGGTACCCTGCCGGGGCGGGCATTTTACAAAAGAGATACCCCGCCGGGGCGGGGGTACACTTGGCAGATGCATGATACCCCTCTGGGGCGGGGGTTCACAGGCTTAATTACCCCACCAGGACGGGGGTGCGTGGATAGAAGGGAAATGTTTTGTTGTGATTCAAACACTGTTGTGGCGTGGACTGAACGATTTTGGCTTAATTCAATTGGGACTGGTTTATGGACGTTTCTATGAGATATTACAGATACTTAAGCTAAGTAATTTCGAATTTAATCAATCAATTAACAATTTCAACAGGGAAGCCCCTAATTTGGATAAAATTGTGGAGGAACAGAGTGAAAGAGAAAGGATCACGAAGATTTCAGAATTGAGTGCAGAGAAGGGTGGTTTTATACTATTCTTTGTCTTTTATTTCAGTTTCTGTAATTGGGATGATGTATTCTTTAATCTATTCAGTTTTTTAATTCATTAGTTATGAATTAAGTATCTTATTAAGCTTGCAATGAATCTTTAAGTGGAATGATGATTATCATGCTTTGATTTCAGTTTAATAAAGCTATATTTTCAGTTCATCTATTGTGATTTGTGCTTAACTTATGAATTGCTTGATCACTAATTTTATATGGATTTGTATGGAATCGAGAGAAGAGATATGAATCTAGACTTAATCATAATAGAATGTGTTCATGATTTCTGCGTTTTGATGGAATTCTTAATGTATGTTTAGGATAGAGATATACCTAACATCGCATGTAATCGTGTAAGAACTTGAAATTTAAACCTTCTTTGATTTTAATTCACATAGAGATATAGTGAATTAGTTAATTAGGGTGTTTGGCTTAATTATATCAATTGTGGATTTAAGTTAATATGGTGTTAGTACATCGAGAGATAGCTAATTCTACTTTGTATTCTTGATTAATGAACTGAGATAGTTATTTGAATTAAAAAGAAATGTGATAATCTTAGTGAAGCATAAAGTGAAGTTGTAGGCTTAATTCTCCATTATCTAATTAAAATTTGTAGTAGCTAGTTGAGTTGATTTATTTTGATTTTTAGTTTATTAGTTTTTCTGTAAGACCCCAACTTTTATGAATAAATTTTAATTTTTCTCTAAATGTTATTTTGAATAATAAGGTGTGGATTTGATATAATATTATAGTTGTGGGTAATATTTATAAATTTTGTAAAGTAAGCAAGTTGTCATAAAATATTCGTTTGGTCGAGGAATATTCTTTTTGTCGGAGAATATCCGTACGACGGCACAATCATTGGTGGACCCCACAACGGAATAACTATCGGATATAGAAAGCGACAAAAATAATATTTTTATAAAATAACGACAAAAGTTTTACCGTTAACTGTTAAAATACCCAGTGATAAAAGTACAGTAATACGCGTGGTTGCATAGTAACACACGTTATTGTACAGTATCTTTGATTATTGATGTTTACGTGAGAAGTTACTCAGTTTTACTCAATTATTATCACAGCAATTGCTGCATAGTATCTCATATTATTGATTCGATTATTATCATAATATTTTATATTATGAAATCAATAATTGAGACAACAAAGTTATTCATATTATTATTTACATTATTGACAATGTCTAAAAAGTTCTGTCGATGAAAGGGGTTTGGTCACCTAATTGTGAGCCAATAAGGAAAAGTCCTTATCGTAAAGCCCTCTCTTTCCTAGGAATGATCTAGTTGTCAATATTGTGAGTTATAATATTAATGATGAATAATTGTTGGAAGATTAATAATGTGTTAATTGAAGATAAAATGATTTGTGGTAAATATTTATTCAATCTTTGATATAAATTAAATAAGAAGTCTGTTATGAGACGTTTGTTGTAAGTTTGGTTTATTCTATGGGACCCATATGTCATCATCTAAGAGTCACTTTCGCCAAAAGTATTTGCCTTTACCTGACGTCGAACCACTTGTCGTTTCACATTACAGGCGTCGAACCACTTGTCGTTTCACATTACAGGCGTCAAACCACTTATCTTTTCATATTACAGGCATCAAACCACTTTTCTTTTCACATTACCAATCGCCAAGCCACTTGTCTCTTCACATTGCAAGTGCTAAGCTAGAAATCTTCAATAAATAGAAGCTTATTTCTTCTTTCATTCTCATCAATTCACTAAGACTCACAAGAGAAAGCTATAGAGAAAGAATGAGAGAGAAAGAAGAAAATTATTCTGTTACTACGCTATTGCAATATCCAATCTCCTACTAAGGTAAGGGGTATTATTTCTTTCGTATTCGTAAGGGATATTATTTTTGTTCAATATTCGTAAGAAATAATATTTTCTTCCATACTCTGTAGTATGTAATGTAAAACCCCAACTTTTTGAATAAAGATGAATTTTTTATAAATATTATTTTTGAATATTATGGTGTGAAATTGATATAATGTTATAGTTGTGGGTAATATTTATAAATTTTGCATAGTATGCAAGTTATTATATTATATTCGATTGGTCGGAAAATATTCGTTTTAACAGGGAATATTCGTACGACAGCGCAATCATTGGTGGGCCCCACAACAGAATTATTGTCTGATTGAGAAAACGACAAAAATATTTTATGAAAATAACGGCAGAAGTTTTATCGTCGATACTGTTGAACTACTCGGTAGTAAAAGTACAGTAATACGCATGGTTGCATAGTAGCACACGGTATTGATTATTGATGCTTACGTGATAAGTCACTCAGTTTTGCTTATTTTATAAACACACATTTACTCATTTTTCAAAAATAACGGAAGGGAGTTATTAATTATTTATATATTACGTATTATATATATATATATATATATATATATATATATGTATGTATAACATGTGAGTGGGTGTTAGTGGTGGTCCTAGTGGATGAGATTTTTGGCAGGATGTAAGTTGTTTTTCAAGGCTAGCTTTCACTTTATTTGGCCAAACTTGTCAATCATGCATTATTATTGATAACGTATAATTAAGGGTGCATTTTAATTGGTTAAAGCTGCTAATTGACATGTGTTGGTTTTCCTTATTGGTCAGCACTTTGAAAAGAAGATATTAATATGTTGAAAACGTAAACTTCGTCCGAATAATTACGGTTGCATCCGTGATTTTGTAAATAGTATTCTTTCCATTCTCCTATAAATAGAAGCTCATTCCTTCATTATTTCTTACGAATTCGCTGAAACTATAGAGAGAGAAATTATAGAGAAACTATAGAAAAGTATTCTGCTACTTTCCTACTCTTATATCCAGTTTTTTTTACGGTAAGGGGTGTTATTCTTTCTTATTCATGAAGAGAACTGTTGTTATTCTATTTCTTATTATTCTGTTGAAATAACATGTATACGCGGTCTACCCTATACTTGGTGACATTCTTCTATTATTCTGTTGGAACATCCTGTCTGTGTGTTTTACACCGGACCTGGTTCCGTCTTTATTATTATTCTGTTGGAACATCATGTCTTTTTATTTTACACCAGACCTAGTTCCATCTTTATTATTCTGTTGGAGCATCCTGTCGGTGTAAATTTTGCCTGACCTGGTTCCGTTATTATTATTCTGTTGGAATAATCTGTCTATGCAAAGTACCGCATGCATGGTGATTTCTTTTGTTATTCCATTCTTTATTTTACTCAGTTGGTTAAAGTTTTGACTTCTATACTCCATGAAATTAGTGGAATATCCTTGATATTTGCGCTTCATCCAGTATATTTTCATAGAAATATTCTTCTGAGCATTCTTGAATTTTACTACACAAAGCAGTATCATGTTGACAACTTGGACGTTATTAGTTCCTGAATAAATTAATTCTTGAACTTGTTTTATTGAATTCTTATATCATTGTCATCATCCTCATGTTTATATTTTGTTGAAAGTCATCTGTGGCATGTAGTGCATAGATGGACTTGGTATGATTATGACCAGGGATTATTCGGTATAATCATGACCGTAATGTTATAAATAATGTGGTACAAGTCATCATTGGCTCGTCGTTCATTGATGGATAGTTGTTGGCATGATCATGATCATTAATGAATACATAAATATTCTTGGCCCGTAGTGCATGGATAATTGTGGTCGTGATACTAAAGAATATCCTTGGCCGTAGTGCAGGGGTGATTCGATGATGTGGAATATTTATTAAGCTGAGTCTCAGCGATAACAGTGATGAAAAATCTTTTAAATCATAAAAGATAGTAGATTTTATTTTCTACTTGACTCTTTTAATGGATTTTTTGTTCCGCTGCAATTAAACTTGATGTCTATTATATTTTATCAGTTTAACATTATTGGAGACTAATGATAATTTATTCTGCATTATCTTAGTCATAATATTTCTTACTAGGCTAGTTGAGCTCACCCTTTCTTTCACTGTTCTCTTCAGGAAATGAGAATATAGCTGGGACGGGTCGGGGAACGAAGTGATGGTCCAGAGGATAGCATTAGTAGTCCTCACTATTCTGTGAAATAGTGTGATAATAATTGTAATGAGGACTCCTTTTGAGTTTGTATACTCTCTAGTAGACAATATTTGTATTCAAACTCACAGTTTATGTTTTGTCGTATTGTACACGACAGTTGTATTAGTAAGTTGTATTTGAATTCTGTACCATGTATTTATCGACCCAAGATGGGTGATGTATACCTATTTTTGGGGGCGTCACAGTTTGTATCAAAGCTTAGGGATATGATCCCTGGCAGAAATGTGAGACAAGAACTAGAAAAGGAGAGACGGGGAATTCCTTCGCTAGTATGACCTACCTAAGTTTACTTGTTATTTAATTGGTCGGTCAGAGTATAGAGATAATATGTGATATGTTAATTAACCCTTGTTTTATGGCAGTATTTGAAAATGGCATCTGAAAATATTGAGATAAGCAGTGGAGCACAGGAGACCGTTGAGTCTCCACAGATCAATAATCAGGACAATGTGCAACAGGATGGCGTTAATCCTCCAGTAAACAACAACACTAATCAATTGACGAACGACGGTACGTTTAAGAGCTTTTTAGAATTCATGCAACATCAGGCGAAGGCGGCTCCAGTTCATAATGCAGGAAGAAATAATGGCAACCCACGGACGGTCACCGCTAAACAGTTCAAGGAGTTGGGGCCATCGGAGTTTATTGGAGAGCCAAAACCACTTATAAGGCGGAAGCATGGATAAAGTAGATCACCAAGATATATGATGTCTTGAGTTGCTCTGAGTAGCAAAAGGTTCCCTTCGCCACCTTCATGTTACGTGAAGAGGCAGATTACTGGTGGAAATCTGAAAAATGTACTCAACCTGACGCACTCAAGATGTCTTGGGAGAAGTTCCAAGAGCTATTCAACGACAAGTACTTTCCTGAAAGTATTCGTCACATGAAAGAGGTGGAGTTTATCAAGCTAGAGCAGAATAATATGACCGTGTCGCAGTACGAAGCGAAGTTTGCCGAGTTGTCTCGGTTTGCATCCCATTTGGTGGATAATGAAGAGAGAATGACGCGAATGTTTTTAAGAGGTTTAAAGCCGGAGATACGTCAACATCTTATTTCTCATAAACTGTGTTTGTATTCAGATGTTGTAAATAGGGCTCAGTTAGTGGTGCGCGATAACGAGTCAACGCAACCAAAAGAGAGCAGTCGGCAAAATGATAATACCAGCGAGAGCAGTCATCGAATTGGTGACAACAAGCGTGGAGGAAATTAACAAGCCAGAAATGGTAACCACTTCGGTGGTAACTAGGGCCAAAACAATAAGAATAGACATTTCAAGAAGAGGAGATTCAACAATGATGGAAAGACGTCAGCACCAGCACCCGTTGTTAAGGAAGGAGAACGACCACCTATCATATGCTTCAAATGCAGAAGGGAGGGACATATCAGTCCAAACTGCGCGATGCCATCCAAAGCATGCTATAATTATGGAAGAGAAAGTTACTTAGCCCGATTTTGTCGTTCACCGAAGACAAGTTCAGCTAGGATGGAGACACCAAAGGCCGTTCTAGAAAAATCAAAGCCGGTAGTGCAAGGGAGAGCGTTTGTTATGACCTCCCAGAAAGCAAGGAACCCGAATGAGGTCATCACGGGTAAGCTTATCATAAACTCTAGCGAAATCTATACTTTATTTGATACCGGTTCTACCCATTCTTTTATTTCTCCTACTTGCGCTCAACGATTAAATTTGACTCCGAATAAATTAGACTTTAACTTATCTGTAGAAACTCTGTTGGGAGAAACCTTCATTACATCCATTGTTTATAAGTCTTGTTTGGTTCAAATCGGTACCCTTACATTACCTGTCGATCTTATTTCATTAAAAATACTTGCATTTGACTTGATTCTAGGAATTGATTGGTTAACTACTCACCATGCTAAAATTGATTGTTTTCGTAAGGTTGTTAGCTTTCATATTCCTAAAAAACTTATTATGCGAATTCAAGTGACCAAACCATTAAAATCAATCACGGTCATCTCAAGCCATAAAACTATTCGTTTATTAAAAAACGGATGTCAAGCTTTCTTAGCCCACGTCACAGATCTAAACAAAAATACGTCAGTTTTGAATGATATTTCTATTATTAATGAATTTCCTGGCGTATACCCTGAAGAACTTCCTGGCCTACCCTCAGAGCGTGAAATTGAATTTTGTATCGACCTTGAACCCGGTACAAAACCCATTTTTAAAGCCCCATATCGAATGGCTCCTATTGAACTTCAGGAGTTAAAGACTCAACTACAGCAATTGTTAGACATTGACTTTATTCGTCCTAGTACTTCTTCTTGGGGTGCTCCTGTTCTATTCGTGATGAAGAAAGATGGGAGTATGCGACTTTGTATTAATTATCGGGAGTTGAATCATGTCACCATCAAAAATAGGTACCCATTGCCACGTATTGATGACCTGTTTGACCAGTTACAAGGAGCCAAATTCTTTTCAAAGATTGATCTTTGTTCCGGATATCACCAATTGAAGATTGGAACCGATGACATTCTAAAGACGGCTTTCAGAACTAGGTACGGGCATTATGAATTCTTAGTCATGTCCTTTGGATTAACTAATACTCTTGCTGCCTTCATGGATATGATGAACCTAGTATTCAAGGAATATTTGGATCACTTTGTGGTCGTTTTTATTGATGACATCCTTATTTACTCCAAAAGCCGTGAAGATCATGAGTAACACTTGAGGCTGATACTCCAAAAGCTTCGTGAATACAAGCTTTATGCCAAATTGAAAAAATACGAGTTCTGGCTTGTGGAAGTAGCATTCCTTGGGCACGTGGTATCAAGTTATGGAATATCTGTTGACCCAACAAAGAATGAAGCTATTCAAAGCTGGGACCAACCTAAATCAGTGACCGAAGTACGTAGCTTTCTCGGCTTAGCTGGTTATTATCGGAGATTCGTAGAAGGGTTTTCTCGAATCGCTACTCCATTAACTCAGCTGACTCGGAAAGATACAAAGTTGGGTTGGAGCGAGGAATGTGAGAAGAGTTTCCAAGAACTCAAGAGGAGACTTATTTCAGCACCTGTTCTGACAATACCATCTGGTTCGGAGGGATTTGTCATCTACAGTGATGCTTCGGGCAAAGGGTTAGGATGTGTTCTCATTCAACATGAGAAAGTCATAGCTTATGCCTCACGACAACTCAAAGAATATGAGAAGAATTATCCTACTCATGATCTAGAGTTGGCAGCTGTTATCTTCGCACTAAAGATTTGGAGGCATTACTTGTATGGGGAAAAAGTGAAGATCTTTACGGATTATAAAAGCCTCAAATATTTTTTCACTCAAAAGGAACTCAACATGCGACAACGATGTTGGCTTGAACTGTTGAAAAATTATGATCATACCATCCAATACCATCCTGGAAAAGCAAACGTGGTAGCTGACGCATTGAGTAAAAGATCATATGCAAGTACGAATGCGATATTGTCAACACAAAGGCCCATTTTGTGTGACTTGCAAAGGATGGAGATCGAGTTAAAGACTCCAGGGACCCATGTGATGATGGCGAATATGCGAGTAGAACGGACTTTAATTGATAAAGTTAAAGCTGCTCAAGCTACAGACCTGGAGCTGATGCGTATGAGGAAGAAAGTGCAAGAAGGTGCTATGCCAGAAGCAAGAATCGATGAAGAAGGAATACTTCGAGTCAACTCCAGACTTTATGTTCCTAACGACCCTGATTTAAAGTATAAAATCATGATGGAGGCGAACAACACACCGTTTACAATCCATCCCGGGAGTACCAAAATATATCATGATCTTCGACATACATTTTGGTGGGGCAATATGAAGAGAGAGATAGCGCTGTTTATCTCAAGATGTCTAGCGTGCCAACGAGTCAAGGTGGAGCATCAAGTGCCAAAAGGTCCATTGCAACCACTTGAAATTCCAGAATGGAAGTGGGAGCACATTACCATGGATTTCGTTATCGGTCTTCCTAAGGTTTTTCAAGATATAGATGCGATTTGGGTCATTGTTGATAGATTGACCAAGTCTGCTCATTTCTTACCGATACGAGAAACTTATACACTTAAACTTCTTGCTCGTATGTACATAAACGAGATTGTAAGACTGCATGGTATGCCAGTATCCATAGTTTCTGATCGAGACCCAAGATTCACTTCATGATTTTGGGTTAGTTTGCAGAAAGCTATGGGCACAGATTTACGATTTAGCTCGGCATATCATCCTCAGACGGATGGACAGTCGGAGAGGACTATTCAAACTCTTGAAGATCTATTAAGAGACTGTGTCCTTGATTTTAAGGGAAGTTGCGATAAGTTCTTACCATTGGTGGAGTTTTCCCACAACAACAGTTATCAAGCAATTATTGGCATGGCTCCATTCGAAGCGTTGTATGGAAGAAAGTGTCGTTCTCTAGTATGCTGGGATGAGGTGGGAGAAGCAACGTTGTTGGGACCGGAGTTAGTACGTATGACTACAGAAAAGATTCAAACGATCCGGCAACGTATAAAAACCTCACAAGATCGGCAAAAGAGTTATGCTGATCTTTATCGAAAGGATGTGGAATTCGATATAGGAGATCATGTGTTGTTACGTGTTGCTCCATGGAAAGGAGTTACGAGATTTAGAAAGAGAGGAAAACTCAATCCTCGATTCATCGACCCATTTTTAATCCTCGATCGAGTAGGAACTGTGGCCTATAGACTCACTTTACCGCCAAGTATATCTCGTGTTCATAACGTTTTTCATATATCCATGCTACGTAAATATGTGGAAGACCCGAACCACATTATTGAGTTAGAACCGGACGAAATAGCGGAAGATTTGACGTATGAAGAGGTTCCTGTTTAAATCTTGGATAAGAAGGAACATATTCTACGCACCAAGGTTATACCTCAAGTCAAAGTTTTGTGGAGAAACCACGATGTTGAGGAAATGACTTGGGAGTTAGAATATGAAATGAAATCAAGGTATCCTTACCTCTTCGACATACCAAGTACATACCTTAATTTCGAAGGTAAAATTTCATAAAAAGGGGAGATTGTAAAACCCCAACTTTTTGAATAAAGATGAATTTTCTATAAATATTATTTTTGAATATTATGGTGTGAAATTGATATAATGTTATAGTTGTGGGTAATAAATTTTGCATAGTATGCAAGTTATTATATTATATTCGATTGGTCGGAAAATATTCGTTTTAGCAGGAAATATTCGTACGACGGCTCAATCATTGGTGGACCCCACAACAAAATTATTGTCTAGTTGAGAAAATGACAAAAATATTTTATGAAAATAATGGAAGAAGTTTTACCGTCGATACTGTTGAACTACTCGGTAGTAAAAGTACAGTAATACGCGTGGTTGCATAGTAGCAGACGGTATTGATTATTGATGCTTACGTGAGAAGTCACTCAGTTTTGCTTATTTGATAGACACCCATTTACTCATTTTTCAAAAATAACGGAAGGGAGTTATTAAGTATTTATATATTACATATTATATATATATATATATATATGTATAACATGTGAGTGGGTGTTAGTGGTGGTCCTAGTGGATGAGATTTTTGGCAGGATGTAAGTTGTTTTTCAAGGCTAGCTTTCACTTTATTTGGCCAAGCTTGTCAATCATGCATTATTATTGATAACGTATAATTAAGGGTGCATTTTAATTGGTTAAAGCTGCTAATTGACATGTGTTGGTTTTCCTTATTGGTCAGCACTTTGAAAAGAAGATATTAATATGTTGAAAACGTAAACTTCGTCCGAATAATTATTGTTGCATCTGTGATTTTGCAAATAGTATCCGTTCCATTCTCCTATAAATAGAAGCTCATTCCTTCATTATTTCTTACGAATTCACTGAAACTCTAGAGAGAGAAATTATAGAATAAATATAGAAAAGTATTCTGCTACTTCTCTACTCTTATATCCAGTTTCTTTTACGGTAAGGGGTGTTATTCTTTTTATTCATAAAGAGAACTGTTGTTATTCTATTTCTTATTATTCTGTTGAAATAACCTGTATACGCGGTCTACCCTATACTTGGTGACATTCTTCTATTATTCTGTTGGAACATCCTGTCTGTGTGTTTTACACCGGACCTGATTCCGTCTTTATTATTATGATGTTGGATCATCCTGTCTGTGTGTTTTACACCAGACCTGGTTCCGTCTTTATTATTCTGTTGGAACATCATGTCGGTGCAAATTTTGCCTGACCTGATTCCGTTATTATTATTCTGTTGGAATAACCTGTATATACAAAGTACCGCTTGCATGGTGATTTCTTTTGTTTTTCCATTCTTTATTATACTTAGTTGGTTAAAGTTTTGACTTCTATACTCCATGAAATTAGTGGAATATCCTTGATATTTGCGCTTCATCCAGTATATTTTCATGAAAATATTCTTCTGAGCATTCTTGAATTTTACTGCACAAAGCAGTATCATGTTGACAACTTGGATGTTATTAGTTCCTGAATAAATTAATTCTTGAACTTGTTTTATTAAATTCTTATATCATTGTCATCATCCTCATGTTTATATTTTGTTGAAAGTCATCTGTGGCTTGTAGTGCATAGATGGACTTGGTATGATTATGACCAGAGATTATTCAGTATAATCATGACCGTAATGTTACAAATGACGTGGTAAAAGTCCTCATTGGCCCGTAGTACATTGATGGATAGTTGTTGACATGATCATGACCATTAATGAATACACAAATATTCTTGGCCCGTAGTGCATGGATAATTGTGGTCGTGATACTAAAGAATATCCTTGGTTGTAGTGTAGGGGTGATTCAATGATGTGGAATATTTATTAAGCTGAGTCTCAACGATAACAGTGATGAAAAACCTTTTAAATCATAAAAGATAGTAGATTTTATTTTCTACTTGACTCTTTTAATGGATTGCTTGTTCCGCTGCAGTTAAACTTGATGTCTATTATATTTTATCAGTTTAACATTATTAGAGACTAATGATAATTTATTCTGCATTATCTTAGTCATAATATTTCTTACTGGGCTAGTTGAGCTCACCCTTTCTTTCACTGTTCTCTTCAGGAAATGAGAATATAGCTGGGACTAGTCGGGAAACGGAGTGATGGTCCAGAGGATAACAATAGTAGTCCTCACTATTCTGTGAAATAGTGTGATAATAATTGTAATGAGGACTCCTTTTGAGTTTGTATACTCTCTAGTAGATAATATTTGTATTCAAACTCACAGTTTATGTTTTGTCGTATTGTACACAATAGTTGTATTAGTAAGTTGTATTTAAATTCTGTACCATGTATCTGGCGACCCAAGATGGGTGATGTATACCTATTTTTGGGGGTGTCACATGTAAGTAATATTATTTCGTTTTATATTCCTAATTCTACACTTATGTTGATAAGTATTGCTTCTATACTCCTTGTTATTAGTAGAATACCCTTGGAATTTGCGTTTAATCTAGTATCGTTTCACAGAAATATTTTTTTGAACATTCTTGTGAAGTTTTAATCTTTTCATGTCAGGGTACTATTCACGGGATACTATTCACCCGGAATACTATTCATAATAAAAATTAATTTCTTTTCTGTCCGAATTATTTTTACATAAATATTATTCTTGAATTTTACAAAGCAATATCATGTTAACAATTTGGACATTCTTGAATTTTGGATAAATTAAATTATAAATCTTTAAAATTTATCATTTACTTTCACTTAATTGAATTCTTATATCATTGTCATCATCCTCGTGCTTATATTGTAGTGCATAGATAGACTGTTGATTGGTATGATTATGACTATGTATCGGTATAATCATGACCATTAGTGATAATAACGAATATCCTTGGCCCGTAGTGCATGGATAATTCAGTGATGTGGATTATTTATTGAGCCGAGTCTCAGGGATAAAATTGATGATCATAAACTTTTAAATAATAGAAGATAGTAGATATCATGTTCTACTTGACTCTTCTAATGGATTGCTTGTTTCGTTACATTTAAACTTGTTGTTTATTATATTCTATCAGTTTAACATTGTTGAAGGCTAACGATAATTTATTCTGTATTATCTTAGTCATAATATTTTTTACTGAGCTAGTTAAGATCATCCTTTTGCTTCCATTGTTATCTTCAGAAAATGAGAACGTAGCCGGGACTAGTCGGGGAATGGAGTGACGGTCCGAGATGGTGGCTGTAGTAGTCATCATTATTCTATAAAATAGTGTGATAATAATTGTAATGAGGACTCTATTTATGTTTTGATATTGTCTATGAGACAATATTCGTGTTAAAACTCCCAGCTACGTTTTTGTCGTATTGTATAAGGAAGTTTGTATTTGAATTCTATACCATGTATTTGGCGACTCAGAATGGGTTGTGTAAGACCCCAATTTTTATAAATAAAGATTAATTTTTCACGAAATATTATTTTTAATATTATGATGTGGATTTGTTACAATATTATAGTTGTGGGTAATATTTACAAAATTTACAAAGTATGCAAGTTGTTATAAAATATTCGATTGGTCGGGGAATATTCGTACGACGGCTCAATCATTGGTGAACCCCACAACGGAATTATTGTCGGAGTTAGAAAACGACAGAAATATCTTTTTCTAAAAATAACGGTAAAAGTTTTACCGTAAACTGTTGAAATACCTGGTGATAAAAGTACAGTAATACGCGTGGTTGCATAGTAGCACACGGTATTGATTATTGATGCTTACGTGAGAAGTCACTCAGTTATACTCAATTATTGCTACAGTAATTGATGCATAGTATCTCACGTTATTTGATTCAATTATTGTCAATATTTTATATATTATTAAATCAATAATTGAAATGACAAGGATTCATATTATTATTTGCATAATTAACAATGTCTAAAAAGTTCTGTCGAGGAAAGGGGTTTGGTCACCTAATTGTGCGCCAATAGGGAGAAATCCTTATCGAAAAACCCCATCTTTCCTGGGAACGATCTGGTTGTTAATATTGCGAGTTATTATAATGATGAATAAATGTTGTTAAAATATTAAGAGGATTTTTATGAAGTATTTGTTGTAAATTTTACTTTTTATACGGACCCCCATTTACCCATTTTTCAGAATAATCGGTAGAAAGTTACTCGGTATATATATATATATATATATATATATATATATATATATATATATATATATATATATATATATAAGGTGGAGGCCACAGGTGGGGCCCATGTGTTGAAAAATGAAATTAAAAGGTGGGAGTTCACGGGTGGGGAAGAATCTTTATATATATATATATATATATATATATATATATATATATATATATATATATATATATATTCAATGAAATCGTCTGTGAATTTTTTTTTAAAACTGTGCAGTCCGTGATTTTCTTTTTCAAATAGTACCCCTTCTGTTACAACCCCAAAATAGGTCCATTTCACCCAACCTATTCTGAGTCGCCAAATACATGGTACAGAAAACAACTACAACTTTATTATAACAATTATCGTGCAAAATACAACAACACATATATTGTGAGTTTTGATACAAATATATATCAACTGTGACTCTCATCCTAACCTTGGATAGCACGTCATAATGGCACCTTACATAAAGGTACAGTCAAAAATTGTTTTAGAAATTAAAACCTTTGGGAAGTGCTCAAGGAAACCTTCGTACATGGGAGGCCATGCATCTAGGTTATGATAGATATCATATGGCCACAGAATTATCCTTGGTTGACCCAATAGACCCCAAAGAAAAATGAGAAGATTACTATCATATTCTTCCCAATGGTGAGTCTTCTCTTGACATATCATTATCTTCATCGTCTCTAATTGAGAATTATACTTTAACCAAACTCCAAGATCATATAGGTAGTGCTTGTAGATATATTCAGCAAGTGGATATGCACAACCCTATCTTATGATAACTCGAGGTTGTATATCATTAGACATCTTGTATGATAGTGACAAAACGCCCTTCCAACGTTGGGTTCGCCTCACCCTATTTGATTCACCAAATATAACTACTAAATGATGACCACCGTTCTATTCCCCTGTTACCCCCGCTCGACCCAGCTACACTCTTATTACCTGAAAGGAATTATGAAACAGAAGGGTGAGCACAACTAGCCCAGTAAGAATATCATGACTAGAGGTAAATAAATTATCAATATCCTTCAACAGTAATAAATCAGAGATTTAGAACATATGGTAGATGATAAAAAATTTCAACCATAGTTGTAGCGGGACGAGCAATCCATTAGAAGAGTCAAATAGATCATAAAGTCTATTATATTCTCCACATTAAAAATCCACCAACAATGTTTTATCCCTGTAACATTAATCAACAGTTCCTTTCCACAATTATATGAATAACTCATAATCATAATTATAATTCTAAATTCCTCTTCGCATCCAGGACGAAGATAATTTTCATCACATGTCTTTACCTGAAACATCAAAGATCATGGTTATACCAAATCACAATTCCTATTTATAATCATACTAACAATTTCATCTTTGCACTACGGCCAAAGATATTCATCAACAGACCATCTTTGCACTACAGGCCAAAGATATTCAACAACAGGTCATCTTTGCACTACGGGCCAGAGATATTCATCAACAATTCATCTTTGCACTACAGGCTAAACATATTCCTCAACAGTTCATATTTGCACTACAGGCCAAATATATTCATCAACAGTTCATATTTGCACTACAGACCAAATATATTCATCAACAGTTCATATTTGCACTACATGCCAAATATATTCATCAACAGTTCATATTTGCACTACAGGTCAAATATATTCATATCTCAAAGAAATATATAATCATTTCAAAATATATATAAGCAATAATTATAACCATGTTGATCGATTCACCTTTGTACTTAAGCTAAAGATATTCAATTATAAATTCAATGGTCATGATCATACCAGTCAATAATTCATCTTTACACTACAAGCCAAAGATATTCCTCAGTCACGATCATACCAATAATTAATCCATCTTTACACTCAAGTGAAAGAAAAATTCAACATCAGGGTTATAAAAATGTTATATATGATAATAAAAACAATATGATCAACAACTGCATTTATTTTCAAGAGTAACAATCATAAATCAACGATAATTTGGTCAGAAAAAGAAACCAATTTTTATCATGAATAGTACCCGTGAATAGTAACTCGTGAATAGTAACTCATGAATAGTAACTCGTGAATAGTACTCTATATTCGTATATAGTACCGTATACGTAAATAATGTCATATACGTAAATAGTGTCATTGATGAGTGAGTTTTATACACATGAATTGGATACATTCGGGCATAATTTATTATTGTTCTCAAGTCTTTTAGAATAGTTTTTAAGTATTTGTGTCCATTCATGCATGTTTTACATTGTTTTGTAGGATTTGGGATAAAAGTTATGTGGATCGACGTTCGGGGTGGCTAGATTCGCGTTTTCGGCTTGCCATTTACACAGCAGTCACTTCAAAGCCAATTTGAGTATTTCTACGGACCTTATTTTGAAAAACTTAAAGAATGAAAGTTGTAGATCTACTTCTCTTCTTTCTGGATCATCTTGAATCATCGAAATCGAAGTTCGGACGAAGAAGTTATGGCCATTTTCCCAAAAGACGTCGGAGTAGAAAATTTCCAAAAAAAAGCACTAGCGTTGGGGCGCTAATTTCAAGGCAATTTCCGGCACCGGGGCTCTATAAGGCAGAGTTTGAGCGTCGAGCCCACCGCTGGGGCGCTGGGGGAAGGGTTTGGTGCGGCCTGGACGCGTTTTAGGCAAATTTTGACACCTTTTTGACTCCAAATTGGATTGGGTTTGTTCCTAACCTAAAAATTTAACTTTTAACCTATAAATACATGATGGGAGGCATAAAATAAAGGGGGATTACATAGCTTAGACTAGATTAAACACTCCATTAAATTAGACATTAACCCTAGTTCTTATTAGTTTTGGAGATTGAAACAACTTGGAGATCATTGAAGATCAAGAGCAAGAGCAAGAGGGGAGCATCAGATTTACTGACAACAAATTCTATTATCTTCTCTTATCATACTTTTATCTTTTAATGTCTATTCAATTGTGGATTCTTGATTTTAATTCATTAATTATGAACTAACTCTTTTATTAAGATTTCAATTGAACTTTTTATGGTTTTGAATTGATTATTTAATTTATTCTAATTATTTGTGTTGAAGTGAATTGTTCATCTTGCTTTGAGCTTATTGATTAATTATCTGATCAATAATTACCTTGTTACTCTAGAAGGAATTGGGAAAGGAATTCTAGGGTTAGAACTGGGCTTGGTGACATGTGACTTAGTTATTTGCACAGTGAATAATTAGGTTTGTGAATAGAATGAGAATATCTATTTACCACATGTAACATAAGAGGAATTGGGTTTGTAGCGAGTTTAATTCAATTATTTTGCATAGAGATATATCAAAATTAATCTGGGTTAAATAGAAGGCAATTGATCACTCGAGAGAGGGTTTTTGGCATTTGAGAATTCCTGTTAACAATTCAGTAGATATAACAATTGGGATAGTTGAATAATTGATTTATAATTCATAATTGGGGATATTGGAGTCTTAATTCTTATTTATCTGAATTCCATCAATTCTTAGTTGTTTATTTGCTTTCTTTTAGAATAATCTTTTTGTTTTGTTTAATTTAGTTTTCTTAAATCTAGAAATCACAATTATTGGTTGTTTAAATAAAATTGATTTGGTTAAGAATTAGTATTCGGTAATTTTTATTAAATAATTCCTCGTGGGAACGATACTCTACTTTCACTTTATTACTTGTTGACCGTGTATACTTGCACGTATTCATTGATTGCGAAATCAATCAACAAGTTTTTCGCGCCGTTGCCGGGGAATTAATTTAATAATTATTTACCAATATTAATTTCAATCAAATTAGTCTTAATTTAAACATTTTTATTTTTATTTTTATTTCTCATTCTCTTCCTATATTTCTCTCTTTTTAGATACCATTGATGACTTTGCGTATCAATGGCTATACACGAACGTGACTCAACCACGGGGAGCGGAGATTGATAGACTCAAGAAACTTTCTGCATTGTCAGCACAGATGGAGACACTTTCGAGGATGCTTGAAGCTTTTGAAGCTCAACGTCGTCAAAGTGTGGCGGTTACTTGTGATTATTGTGCTGGAAATCATATGAGTCATCAATGCGCCATCAGTTTCGAGCCGGTACAATATAGTGGTGATTACCCCAACAGTTATGTCTATCCCAACAACTATCATCAGGATTGGGGGTATCACTCGGACTTTTCATGGAGTAACAATCAAGATCAATTTTATGCTCCAAGTCCAACATACCCACCGGATTTCTCGTGTCCACCTCCACTACAACAGGAAGAACATTCAAATTGGGAGGAAGCCTTGGAAAAATTCATTAGAGCGTCTGAAAAAAGGAGTGAGGAGAGTGATAAGAGATTTGATCAAATGGAGCTAAGTATACAAAGTCAGAATGCATCAATCAAGAATCTGGAAAATCAATTGGGGCAGATAGCACATGCGTTGAACAACCATCCTCAATACATTTGGCTCTATGACATGGATAACGAGACTGATGATGAGCCCGAACCAAATCTGCAATCGGATGTGCCAAATGATATAGATGTTAAAAGAGAGGAAAGACTTGGAGACCAACAAAAAGAGATTGGCAAAGATCTAACTTTGAGCACCAATGAAGATGAGCCAATTTTGATAGTGTCCCATGTACCTTCTCCACCAAAGTTCAAGAATCCGGGCAATTTTTCAAAACCATGCCCAATTGGCAGTCATGTCGTCGGCAAAGTTCTTTGTGACATAAGAGCTAGTACGACTGTGGAGTCGTGGTGGGTTGAAAAGGAGAAGATAGAGGAAGAGCCCATTGTGTTTGACAAGCTTCCATGCCATAATTTGATCACAAACACAATGGGGAAAGCACCTAGTGGTTTGTCGTACTTAATGGGGATCCTATCTAAAAAGATCATGCTAGGTGACTTTAATACAATGGTTATCGTAAATGGGAACCTACCAAAAGCTATATTATTTTCGATGGATGGAGGGTTCCTCAACTTTCGAAGAGGAATTGGATAGAGAATTGAAGAAGTCAGGCTGAGACTATAAAACAAGCGTTTATTGGGAGGCAACCCAAGTTTAATTTTTATTTTTAGTTTTTATTAGGTTTTATATTAGTAGTTTTGAATTTGCATTTATTTAGGATTTAATAAAATTACTTCTATCATTGTTTTATAGGTTATTCAAGTCAAATTCAAGTGTGGTGCCCAATTTGTTCCATGTGCTTAGCCTATTCTCCAAACTTAGTGGACAATGAGGAAGATTACTATATTTTTAGAGAAGCCCTCTGCTTTACTTTTTTATATTTCATCCATTGAGGACAATGTCTAGTTTAAGTTTGGGGGAATTTTAGTGTCGTATTGCATATAGTTAGTTATCTGCATAGTAGTTAATTTTTTTTGTGTTAGCATTGTGTTTTTTTTAGGTTGCATATAGTACATGGTAGTTATTTGCATATTCATATATGTGTTGCATTAGTATGTGTTCATGTAGTATAATTGAATATTTTTATTTTATTTTTTTGCATGAATCTGTGTAATTGGTTGGTGTGGTCTTAGCTCGGCCTATGATAAGATTGGTATTAATTGTTAAATTAAACAATGTTGATAATTGATGATGAGTTCTAATTTTAATCATGATGACAATCTGAGCCTGTCTGAAACTTATGTAACTGGTTAGCACTTAAAGTTTAACTGTTTTAATCCACTTGGTTCAAGGGTTTCATAATTTGTTTCTGAGGGGACAATCTTGGTTAAAATTTAAGGAAATTAGTGAACTAGCGGTAAAGGTTGGAATGACGTAAAAGCTTGAGTTTGGGGGAATCTATGGGGTATATATATACAAAATGAAAATGAAAAAAAAAGAGAAAAAAAAGAAATGATGAAAAGAAAAAAAAAATAGAAAATCCAGAAAAAGAAAAAAAATGAATAAACACCGTGGCATGCTTGTCTAGTTTTGTGGCCTTTGTTACTTGAGTAAGTAAGCCCGAGGGGATTGTCTTTACACCTAGCGCCCTAAGGTCTTAATGACTTGGGAGTCGTTGGTCGAAAGCTCGTTAAGGTAGAACTGAAAAGCCTAAGGGAATAAGACATTGCACAGCCATGAGAAAATAAAAAAAATGAAAAAAAACACGAGAAAGAGCAAAAATGCCATCGTGATTGAATAAAAGTATAAATAAATCTTGTATTTACCCTTTGACTTGGTAATTGCTTAGTTTTAACCGGAGTTGTCATGTTCACAAAAGTAATTGAATTGGAACTGAAATTTTCTTTTTAAGAAGTTCGTTATGTGATTATCTTGAACTGTGGTAGGTTAGAATGGTTAACAAGCACACACACACAACATGGGTGATGACAGGTTTGGATTGACAAATTAGTTAGAGTTATGAATTTTGACTTGATTGGATATATTGTTTGAGTACCAATGGTAACTTTGAGGCCTGTTGCTGTATATCATACTGATTTATTACTAGGTTCGTATGTATATTAGGAAGTAGATCATGCATATGCATTCATGTAATTGAGTTAGTTTGTTTATTTTTACTTCTTTTGTGTTTTTGCTTGAGGACAAGCAAAGGTTTAAGTTTGGGGGTATTTGATGAGTGAGTTTTATACACATGAATTGGATACATTCGGACATAATTTATTATTGTTCTCAAGTCTTTTAGAATAATTTTTAAGTATTTGTGTCCATTTATGCATGTTTTACATTGTTTTGTAGGATTTGGGACAAAAGTTACGTGGATCGACGTTCGGGGTGGCTAGATTCGCGTTTTCGGCTTGCCATTTACACAGCAGTCACTTCAAAGCCAATTTGAGTATTGCTACGCACCTTATTTCGGAAAACTTAAAGAATGAAAGTTGTAGATCTACTTCTCCTCTTTTCGGATCATCTTGAGTCATCGAAATCGGAGTTTGGAAGAAGAAGTTATGGCCATTTTCCCAAAGGACGTCGGAGTAGAAAATTTCCAAAAAAAAGCACTAGCGCCGGGGCGCTAATTTCAAGGCAATTTCCAGCGCCGGGGTGCTATAAGGTAGAGTTTGAGCATCGAGCCCACCACTGGGGCGCTGGGGGAAGGGTTTGGTGCGGCCTGGACGCGTTTTGGGCGAATTTTGACACCTTTTTGACTCCAAATTGGATTGGGTTTGTTCCTAACCTAAAAATTTAACTTGTAACCTATAAATACATGATGGGAGGCATAAAATAAAGGGGGATTACATAGCTTAGACTAGATTAAACACTCCATTAAATTAGACATTAACCCTAGTTCTTATTAGTTTTGGAGATTGAAACAACTTGGAGATCATTAAAGATCAAGAGCAAGAGCAAGAGGGGAGCATCAGATTTACTGACAACAAATTCTATTATCTTCTCTTATCATATTTTTATCTTTTAATGTCTATTCAATTGTGAATTCTTAGTTTTAATTCATTAATTATGAACTAACTCTTTTATTAAGATTTCAATTGAACTTTTTATGGTTTTGAATTGATTATTTAATTTATTCTAATTATTTGTGTTGAAGTGAATTGTTCATCTTACTTTGAGCTTATTGATTAATTATCTGATCAATAATTACCTTGTTACTCTAGAAGGAATTGGAAAAGGAATTCTAGGGTTAGAACTGGGCTTGGTGACATGTGACTTAGTTATTTGCACAGTGAATAATTAGGTTTGTGAATAGAATGAGAATATCTATTTGCCACATGTAACATAAGAGGAATTGGGTTTGTAGCGAGTTTAATTCAATTATTTTGCATAGAGATATAGCAAAATTAATCTGGGTTAAATAGAAGGCAATTGATCACTCGAGAGAGGGCTTTTGGCATTTGAGAATTTCTGTTAACAATTCAGTAGATATAACAATTGGGATAGTTGAATAATTGATTTATAATTTATAATTGGGGATATTGGAGTCTTAATTCTTATTTATCTGAATTCCATCAATTCTTAGTTGTTTATTTGCTTTCTTTTAGAATAATCTTTTTGTTTTGTTTAATTTAGTTTTCTTAAATCTAGAAATCACAATTATTGGTTGTTTAAATAAAATTAATTTGGTTAAGAATTAGTATTTTGTAATTTTTATTAAATAATTCCTCGTGGGAACGATACTCTACTTTCACTTTATTACTTGTTGACCGTGTATACTTGCACGTATTCATTGATTGCGAAATCAATCAACAGTCATATACATGAATAGTGCCGTATACGTGAATAGTAATCTCGACTCAAAAAGGTAAAAATTCTATAATAAAATCCATACTAATATTTCAGTATAATGATATTGAAAGAATAACATCATTATGAAGAATATAGCATTCCTTAATATCCCTTACTATCCCTTACCTCAAAAGAGCACCACTTATGACTGGATATCGGATATGACGCTGAAGGAAACTTGCACTGATGAATAGCAACTCACCAAGTATCTAAATACTCACAAAATACACTCGATAATCTAGAGAGAAAAAGAGAGAAAACTTATGAATTCTGGTGTGATTTTCAATTCTAACTTAACCCTCTATTTATAGAAAAATGTTAGCACGCCGAAGCAGACTTGACCTGCTACCTGATGGCTTTATCTGCTACTATTCCACCCACCAAAAATCAATCATCTTCCCCAACAACCAAAAGTGGGGCCCACCCATTTCTAGAATTTTCTACCAAAGTCATTTTTAAACCAAATTTCCGAATCAGTCACCTCTTAAAATTCATAACAAATCATTCGTTCATTTTTAACGGTTCAAAATTTGTGGATATATACTCAACTCATATATGTATAACATATCCAAAAATCACAAAGATCCAATGGTCGGATCAAAAATTATAACTCACGCAATATATCTCAAGAACACTGATTATCGGATTATAAATCCTTCGTACCAGTTTCATTCAAAAATTCACCACGAAATATCCACAAAGAATTTTTGGGTGATTCCAAATTCTACGGTTAGCTTACTTCTGGCTTTCTTTTGATATATGGCTCATCTGCTAACTCATTATACACAAAGAGTTATGGATTTTACAAAATCAAGTAATAAACTAATTTTTCTGAAAATCTCATATTTTGTTCTCCATTTCGATAAAATACTGATAAAACACCTCATCATTAATTCCTTCATTTATAACCACATAAATAAATCCATCATTTATATCCACATCAAATAAATATTTCTTTATCATATAAATCAATAATTAATTATTCACAAATAATATTACAGAATCACAATAATGACAACTAGGCAGTTTCCAGGAAAGAGGGGGCTTTTCGATAAGGATTTCTCCTTACTGGCGCGCAATTAGGTGACCAAACCTCTCCTTGACAGAACTTTCAAGACATTGTCAATAATGCTATCTAATAATATTATTTAAATAATATGAATTATTGATCTGATAATGGAGATATTGTGCAGTGACAATTATTGAAACAACAATAATATAAAATATCAACGCAGCAATTATTGATTCAATAAAATAAAATATTGAACAGAAATTACTGTAACAATTATTGAGTAGTGATTTCTCACGTAAGAATCAATAATTGAAAAAATACTATGCAATACCGTGTACAACTGTGCAACTAAGCGTATTACTGTATTTTAACCACCAGGTATTCTAACAGTGTTAACGGTAACAACTACGCCGTTATTTATAAAAATTCAAATTTATCATTTTCTTCATCTGACAGTTATTCTGTTATGGGGCCTACAAATGGCTGCGCCGTCGTACGAATATTCCCCGACAGAAAGAATATTCCACGACTAAATGAATATTCCTCGACAACAATGAATATTTTATAACCACTTGCGTATTTTGAAAAAAAATTCATATATCACCCTTAACTTTAACTTTTATCAATTTAACCATTTACTGAATCTTAATTATAAGAAAAATTGAATATTTTTATTTCATAAAATTTGGGGTCTTACACCTTCCATTCTCCTATAAATAGGATGCTTAGTTTAGAATTGAAAATCACACCAGAATCAAAAAATTCTTCTTCTATAATATTGAGCGTATTTCTTTAGAGTTTTAAGAAGTTTTGAGCGTAGAAAACCGATGATGTGGTTTATTTATTAAGCTGAGTCTCAGCGATAAAATTGATGATAAAATTTTTAAATCATAGAAGATAGTTGATATCATGCTCTACTTGACTTGTCTAATGGATTGCTTGTTCCGCTGCTGTTAAACTTGATGTTTATTATATTTTATCAGTTTAACACTCTTGAAGGCTAACGATAATTTATTCTGCATTATCTTAGTCATAATATTTCTTACTGGGCTAGTTGAGCTCACCCTTTTGCTTTCATTGTTCTCTTCAGGAAATGAGAACGTAGCCGGGACTAGTCGGGGAATGGAGTGACGGTCCGAGATGGTTGTTTTAGTAGTCCTCACTATTTATTGTGATAACAAATGTAATGAGGATTGAATTTGAGTTTGGATATTGTCTATGAGACAATATTCGTGTAAAAACTCTCAGCTCATGTTGTATAATTAAGTTTGTATTTGTATTCAGTACCATGTATTTGGCGACTCAAGATGGGTGATGTATACCTCTTTTGGGGGCGTCACAGTTGGTATCAAAGCTTAGGGATATGATCCCTGGCTGAGATGTGAAACTAGAACTAGGAAGGGAGAGACAGATAATTCCTTCGCTAGTATGACCTACTTAAGCTTATTCGTTATTTAATTGGTCAGTCAGAATATAGGAATAATATGTTGTATGTCAATTAACCCTTGTTTTGTGGTAGTGTTTGAAAATAACATCCGAGAATGTTGAGATAAACAATGGAGCACATGAGACCGTTGAGTCACCGATGATCAATAACCAGAAAAATATGCATCAGGAAGGCAATAATCCTCATGTACACAACAACACCGACCAAATGATGAACGCCGAAATGTTTAGGAGTTTTTCGCAATTCGTGCAACATCAGGCAAGAGAGACTCCTGTTCAAAATGCAGGTGGAAACATTGGCAACTCTTGGACGGTCACCGCTAAGCGGTTAATGGAGCTGGGACCACCAGAGTTTTTGGGAAAGCCAGAACCACTTAAGGCAGAGACGTTGATAAAGCAGATCACCAAGATATTTGATGTCTTGAGATGCTCCGACGAGTAAAAGGTTCCCTTTGCCACCTTCATGTTGCGAGGAGAGGCATATTACTGGTGAGAATCTGTAAAGCGTACTCAACCTGCCCCACTGAAGATGTCTTGGGAGAAGTTCCAAGAACTGTTCAACGACAAGTACTTTTTTAAAAGTATTCGTCACATAAAGGAGGTGAAATTTATCAAACTGAAACAAAAAAATATGACTGTGTCGTAGTACGAGGCTAAATTTGCCGAGTTATCCCGGTTTGGATCTCACTTGGTTGATAATGAGGAGAGAATGACTTGAATCTTTCTGCGAGGTTTGAAACCTGAAATACGTCAATACGTTAATACCTTATTTCTCACAAACTGTGTTTGTATTCAGATGTTGTAAATAGGGCTCAGTTATTGGAACGGGATAATGAGTCAACCCAACCAAGAGATAGCAGTCGGCAAAGCACTACTACCAGTGGAAGCAGTCATCGAAGCGGTGATAACAAACGTGGAGGAAGTCAACATGCCAAAAATGGTAACCATTTCGGTGGTAATCATGGCCAAGATAATAAGAGTGTAAATTTCAAGAAGAGGGATTCAATAATGATAGAAATACGTCTGCACCAACAACCGTTGTTAAGGAAGGAGAACGACCACCGATCGTATACTACAAATGTGGAAGGGAGGGACACATCAGTCCAAACTGTACGCAGCAGTCCAAAACATGTTACAATTGTGGAAGAGAAGGTCACTTGGCTCGATTTTGTCGTGCAGTAAAGCCAAATCCAGCTGGGATGGAGGCACCAAAGGCCATCCTAGAGAAGTCAAAGTCGGTAGTTCAAGGGTGAGCGTTTGTTGTGACTTCCCAAAAAGTGACGAATCCGAACGAGTTTATCACAGGTAAGCTAATCATAAACTCTAGCGAAGTCTATACCTTATTTGATACCGGTTCTACCCATTCTTTTATTTCTCCTACTTGTGCTCAACGTTTAAATTTAACTCCGGAGAAATTAGACTTTGACTTATCTGTTGAAATTCTGTTGCATCCACTGTTTATAAGTCTTGTTTGATTCAAATTGGTACCCTCTCATTACCTGTCGATCTTATCTCTTTGAAAATACTTGCATTCGATGTGATTTTAAGAATTGATTAGTTATCTACTCATCATGTTAAAATTGATTATTTTTGTAAAGTGGTTAGCTTTCATATTCCTAACCAACATATTATACGAATTCAAGCAACCAAACCACTAAAGTCAATCACTGTCATATCAAGCCATAAAGCTATTCGTTTATTGAAAAACGGATGTCAAGCTTTCTTAGCCCATGTCACGGATTTAAATAAAAATACGTCAAATTTGAATGATATTTCTATTGTTAATAAATTTCATGACGTATTCCCTAAAATACTTCCTGGCCTACCCCTAGAGCGTGAAATCGAATTTTGTATCGACCTTGAACCCGGTACAAAACCCATTTCTAAAGCCCTATATTGAATGGCTCCTATTGAACTTCAGGAGTTAAAAATCCAACTACAGAAATTGTTAGACATCGGTTTCATTCGACCTAGTACGTCTCCTTGAGGTGTTCATGTTCTATTCGTGAAGAAGAAAGATGGGAGTATGCGACTTTGTACTGACTATCGGGAGTTGAATCATGTCACAATCAAAAATAGGTACCCGTTGCCACGCATTGATGACCTGTTTGAACAGTTGCAAGGAGCTAAATTCTTTTTAAAGATCGATCTTCATTCCGGATATCATCAGTTAAAGATTAAAACTGACGACATTCCAAAGACTGCTTTCAAAACTCAGTACGGATATTATGAATTCCTAGTCATGTCCTTTGGATTGACTAATGCTCCTGCTGCCTTCATGGATATGATGAATCGAGTATTCAAGGAATATTTGGATAACTTTGTGGTCGTCTTTATTGAAGACATCCTCATTTACTCCAAAAGCCGTGAAGATCATGAGCAACACTTAAGGCTGATACTCCAAAAGCTTTGTGAGAACAAGTTATATGCAAAGTTAAAGAAATGCGAGTTATGGCTTGAGGAAGTAGCATTCCTTGGGCACGTGATATCAAATCATGGAATATCTATTGACCCGGCAAAGATTGAAGCAATTCAAAATTGAGAGCAACCTAAGTCTGTGACCAAAAGTACGTATCTTTCTGGGCTTAATTGGTTATTATCGGAGATTCGTGGAAGGATTTTCTCGAATCGCTACTCCATTAACTCAGCTGACTCGAAAAGATACAAAATTCAGTTGGAGCGAAGAATGTTAGAAGAGTTTTCAAGAACTTAAGAGGAGACTCATTTCAGCACCTATTCTGAAAATACCATCTGGTTCAGAGGGATTTATCATCTACAATGATGCTTTAGGCAGAGGGTTAGGATGTGTTCTCATGCAACATGGGAAAGTCATAGCCTATGCCTCACGACAACTCAAAGAATATGAGAGGAATCCAACTCATGATGTAGAGTTGGTAGCAGTCGTTTTCGCACTTAAAATCTGGAGGCATTACCTGTATAGGGAGAAAGTGAGATCTATACGGATCATAAAAATCTCAAATATTTCTTCACCCAAAAAGTACTCAACATGCGACAACGACGTTGGCTCGAGCTGTTGAAAGATTACGATCATATCATTCAATACCATCTTGGAAAAATAAACGTGGTAGCTGACGCGTTGAGTAGAAGATCATATGCGGGTACGAGTGCGATATTGTCAAAGCAAATGCCCATTTTGTATGACTTGCAAAGGATGGAGATAGAGTTAAAGACTCCAGGGACCCACGTGATTATGTCAAATATACGAGTAGAACCAACTTTAATCGATAAAGTTAAAGCTACTCAAACCACGAACCTGGAGCTGATGTGTATAAAGAAGAAAGTGCAAAAAGGTGCTATTCCACAAACAATAATCGATGAAGATGGAATACTTCGAGTCAACTCCATACTTTGTGTTCCTAACGACCCTGATTTGAAGTATAAGATCATGATGGAGGCTCACAACACACAGTTTGTAATCCATCTTGGGAGTACCAAAATGTATCGTGATCTTCGATATACATTTTGGTGGAGCAATATGAAAAGAGAGATTACGGGGTTTATCTTAAGGTGTTTAACGTGTCAACAAGTCAAGGCGGAGCATCAAGTGCCTAAAGGTCCATTGCAACCATTTAAAATTACAGAATGGAAGTGGGAACACATTACCATGGATTTCGTTACTGGTCTTCCCAAGGTTTCTCAAGGTATAGATGTAATTTGTGTCATTGTTGATAGATTGACCAAGTCTACTCATTTTTTACCTATACGAGAAACTTATTCACTTGAACGTCTTGCTCGTATATATATAAATGAGATTGTAAGACTGCATGTTATGCCAGTATCCATAGTTTCTGATCGAGACCCAAGATTTACTTCACGATTTTGGGTTAGTTTGTAAAAAGTTATGGGCACGGAATTACGATTTAGTTAGGCATATCATTCTCAAACGGGCGGACTGTCGGAGAGGACTATTCAAAACCTTGAAGATCTATTAAGACTCTGTGTCCTTGACTTCAAAGGAAGTTGGGACAAGTTCTTGCCATTGGTG
The DNA here is from genome assembly GCA_016801055.1 of Panax notoginseng. Lineage (NCBI taxonomy): Eukaryota > Viridiplantae > Streptophyta > Magnoliopsida > Apiales > Araliaceae > Panax > Panax notoginseng. Next base: position 60,181,897 of record CM029013.1, on the reverse strand, counting down.
GAATTCTCCTACAACAACAGTTATCAAGCAAGTATAGGCATGGCTCCATTCGAGGCGTTGTATGGACACAAGTGTCATTCTACAGTATGTTGGGATGAGGTGGGTGAAGTAACATTGTTGGGACCAAAATTGGTACATATGACTACGGAAAAGATTCAAATGATCCGGCAACGTAGAATTCAAAAGATCGACAAAAGAGTTATGTTGATCTTCATCGAAAGGACGTAGAATTCAATGTTGGTGATCATGTGTTGTTATGGGTTGCTCCATGGAAAAGAGTTACAAGATTTGGAGAGAGAAGCAAGCTTAATCCTTGATTCATTGGCCCATTCAAAATCCTCGGTCAAGTAGAAACTGTGGTATATAGACTCACCTTACCGCTAAGTATGTCTCATGTTCATAACATTTTCACATATTCATGTTACGTAAATATGTGGAAGACCCGAACTACATTATTAAGTTAGAACCAAATGAGATAACAGAAGATTTAACGTATAAAGAGGTACCTATTAAAATCTTGGATAAGAAAGAACATATTCTTACGCTCCAAGGTTATACCTCAAGTCAAAGTTTTGTGGAGAAACCATGATGTTGAGGAAATGACCTGGGAGTTAGAATCTGAAATAAAATCAAGGTATCCTCACATCTTCGACATAGCAGGTACGTACCCTAATTTTGAGGACGAAATTTCATAAGAATGGGAGGTTGTAAGACCCCAATTTTCATAAATAAAGATTAATTATTCTCGAAATATCATTTTTAATATTATGGTGTGGATTTGTTATAATATTATAGTTGTGGGTAATATTTATAAATTTTACAAAGTATGCAAGTTGTTATAAAATATTTAATTGGTCGGGAAATATTCGTTGTAATAGGAAATATTCGTACGACGGCACATGTATCATTGGTGGACCCCACAACGAAATTATTGTCGAAGTTAGAAAACGACAATAATATCTTTTTATAAAAATAACAGTGAAAGTTTTATCATTAACTGTTGAAATACTCAGTGATAAAAGTACAGTAATACGCGTGGTTGCATAGTAACACACGGTATTGATTATTGATGGTTACGTGAGAAGTCACTCGGTTATACTCAATTATTGCTACAGTAATTGTTGCATAGTATCTCACGTTATTTGATTCAATTATTGTCAATATTTTATATATTATTAAATCAATAATTGAGATGACAAGTATTCATATTATTATTTGTATAATTAACAATGTCTAGAAAGTTCTGCCGAGAAAAGGGGTTTGGTCACCTAATTACGCGCCAATAGGGAGAAATCTTTATCGGAAAGCCCCCTCTTTCCTAGGAACGATCTAGTCGTTAATATTGCGAGTTATAATAATGATGAATAAATGTTGTTAAAATGTTGAAAAAAAAATTATAAAGTATTTGTTGTAAATTTTGTTGTTTATATGGGCCCCCATTTACCCATTTTTCAGAATAATCGGTAGAAAGTTATTTGGTATATATATATATATATATATAATAGGATGGGGGCCACAAGTGGGCCCCATGTGTTGAAAAATGAAATGAAAAGGTGGGAGTTCACGGGTGGGGAAGAATCTTTTATATATATATATATATATATATATATATATATATATATATATATATGAAATCGTCCGTGAATTTTTTTAAAAAAACTGTGTAGTCTGAGATTTTCTTTTTAAATAGTACCCCTTCCATTCTCCTGTAAATAGGATGCTTAGTTTAGAATTGAAAATCATACCAGAATCATAGAATTCTTTTTCTATAATTTTAAGCGTATTTCTTTAGAGTTTTAAGAAGATTTGAGCGTAGAAAATAGTGAAAATTTTCTTCAAGAATATCCCTGCGATACCAGTTGGAATACTCTTCTTTTTAAGGTAAGGGATATTATTTTTGTTCAATATTCATAAGAAATAATATTTTCTTCCATACTCTTTAGTATATAAGTAATATTATTTCGTTTTAGATTCTGAATTCTACACTCGTTTTGTTAAGTTTTGGCTTCTATACTCCAAGAAATTAGTAGAATATCCTTGAAATTTGCGCTTCATCTAGTATCTTTTTATGGAAATATTATTATGAATATTCTTGATAAGTTTTAACTTTTTCATGTCGGAGTACTATTCACGGGATAATATTCCCGAAGTACTATTCACGGGATACTATTCACTCGGGTACTATTCACCCGGGGTACTATTCATGATAAAAATTAATTTCTTTTCAGTCTAAATCATTTTTAAAACAATATTACTCATGAATTTTACTTCATAAAGCATTATCATGTTGACAATTTGGACATTATTAAATTATAAATCTTTAAAATTTATCTTTTGCTTTCTTTTAATTGAATTCTTATATCATTGTCATCATCCTCGTACTTATATTGTGATGAAAGTCATCTTTTGCCCGTAGTGTATAGATGGACTGTTGATTGGTATGATTATGACCAAGGATTATTCGGTATAATCATGACCTGTAATGTTACAAATGATGTGATAAATGTCCTCATTGGCCCGTAGTGCATTGATGGACAGTTGTTGGCTTGATCATGACCATTGATGATTACACGAATATCCTTGACCCGTAGTGTATGGATAATTTGTGGACGTGATACTAATGAATATCATTGGCCCGTAGTGCAAGGATAATTCGATGATGTGAATTATTTATTAAGCTGAGTCTCAGCGATAAAATTGATGATAAACTTTTTAAATCACAGAAGATAGTAGATATCATGCTCTACTTGACTCTTCTAATGGATTACTTGTTCCATTGTAGTTAAACTTGATGTTCATTATATTTTATCAGTTTAACACTGTTGAAGGCTAACGATAATTTATTCTGTATTATCTTAGTCATAATATTTCTTATTGGGCTAGTTGAGCTGATCACCCTTCTGCTTTCACTGTTTTCTTCAGGAAATGAGAACATAGCCAGGACTAGTCGGGGAATGGAGTGACAGTCCGAGATGGTTATTTTAGTAGTCCTCACTATTTAGTGTGATAATAAATGTAATGAGGATTAAATTTGAGTTTGGATATTGTCTATGAGACAATATTCGTGTAAAAACTCTCAGCTTATGTTGTATAATTAAGTTTATATTTGTATTCAGTACCATGATTGAAAAATCTACTTCAATGTCCATTGTGCGAAATAACTGGGTATCCAAGCCTCGAGAAGCATCAGTATTTACGCTGAAAAGTGTGATGGATAAAAGCAACTTGACTAGTCGACTTTTGTGGCCTTTGTTACTTGAATAAGTAAGCCCTATGGGTGTCTCTACACCCAGCGCCCTAAGATCATCTGGTTTGGGAGTCGTTTGTGGAAAGTTCACTAATGGATAACTCTAAAAAGCCTAAAAAAAGGTGACATTGCACATGTCAAGAAAAGAAAAAAATACGAGAAAAGCATGAAAATACATTCATCTGTGCTAAAGAAAAGGTTCTATGAAAAAATTAAAAAGCAAGGAAAATTTATTCTTGGTTATGAATCAGTGTGCACGGTTTTTGTTCCATAATAACCAAGTTGAGTAAGTATGTGGACTGTAGGAAAGATTCTTTTGTGGTTACAGGTTAGTTTAATGAAGTTCGTTACTGAAATGATAAGGTAGTTCATTGTGAGTTAACTGATGAGGCATTGATTAGATTTCTGCAAATTTAGTGTTGACAGTCATGATTTGTATCTTGAAATCTTTTGACATAATTGTTGAATAAAATTTTTCTGGAAATCAAACTTTTAGTATACACGAGGACGTGTAAAAGCTAAGTGTGGGGGAATTTGATAAGTGCATATTATTCATTTATTTTTATTCCTTTATATTTAGTTTTATTGCATGTTTTATGTGTATATGAGCTTATTAAGGTCTTTAATGATTTCAGAAAGAATTGGAGCTGAAATGAGGAAAAGGGGATAATTGCAAGGCTTTTAGCATTATGTTGGATGCATGGTCTTGGCTTGGGACTTAAATTTTATTGTAGAGATATTCCTTAGCTTTCTGAAACATCTTGAATCGTCCCAATCAGAGTTCATATGAAAAAGTTATGACTTTTTTACCAGACGAAAGTTAAACCTCAAAGTTTGGAAGTTGCAATTTACATAGCAGTCAATTGGAGCCCAATTTCAACCTTGATACAGCCAGAATATGTCAATTCTCAAAGAATGAAAGTTGTAAATCTCGTCGAGAGCTTCGATTTGACAGGTAGCAGGCCCCGTAACTCCTTTCGGATCAAAAGTTATGCTCAGTTTACCACAGGATGTCGCAACAGAAAATGGAAATTCGCCCCAGCGAATTTGAGCGCGAAAATTAAAAATCTTATATTTTTGGAAAGTTTCTAAATGCAAATTTTGGCAGATTTCAACATGGAAAGGGATTATTATTTCTATTAGCTTTAGGATTTACTTTATATTAAGATTTATTTCCAAATTAGATTCTATTTCTTTATGGAAACTAGTTATGATTTGTAATTTCTTTTAGGATTTGGATTTCTACTTCCCATAAGATTTAGAACTTTTTCTAGCACTATAAATAGAGGATGATAGTTAGGATTTTATTCATTCAATAATCTACTACATTCTCTCATCTACAACATTGGAGGATTGAAGACATGAGCTAAGTAATTTTTATTCAGTTCTAAGGGATGTTGGACTTTATTTATAATTAATGGTTAATTGAGTATTCGTTATTTATTTTTTCTCACATGAAATTCATTCTTGATAATCTGATTTAATTTCTAAATGTTATTTGGCTTAACTGATTTGGTTTCTGCAGGATTGAGTTGGTTAACGAATATCATATGCTAGATCAAGGAATAATATTACGTGTAATTGATATTGTTCCTAATCACAAGTAGTAATTAGTAATATATGATTGTGGATAAGCTTTTGAGTATTGCTATGATTATCAGAAGATAAGTTAAACAATCTGAGCTTATGTGTTTGTTGCTTGGAATAGTCTTATTCCCTAGTTCTTAATGTTGCTGTTATATTAAATCTAGAGAGCTTGTTCTATGTTATATAATTGTTAGAATCTTGTGAAGAACTTGTTTCATTGAGTGACAATCTAAGGGGAGTTTCGGGTAACGAGCATGTTGTTACATAGGGCTATTAGTTTCATTGAAGGATAAATAATATTACACTTTATTAATCTATTGTTGTAAAAAGGTGATACTGAACTGAAGAACTGAAGCTTTTTATTCATTGTTTATTCTTGTTAATTTAGTTAATTAATTAAAAATCCCCTTTTCATTAGAAATCATAGGATAAATATAAAACAAATCACTCTTTGTGGGATCGATCATTGCTTACTACTGTGCTAATTATTTAAATTTGTAAAATGAAAGTGAGGTTAATTTAGGAGTGTAAATGACTACATCCACTTTCCGATAAGGATTTATCCTTATTGGCGTGCAATTATATAACCTAACCCTTTCCTTGACATAACTTTTTAGACATTGCCAATAATGTTAACTAATAATATTATTCAAATAATATAAAATATCGTGCAGATGTTACTGTAACAATTATTGAATCAATGAGATGAGATACTATACAACAACTATTTTGAAAATTATTAAATACTGAGTGACTTCTTACGTAAGAATCAATAATCAGATATACTGTGCAATATCGTGTGCTACTGTTCAATCACACGTATTACTGTACTTTTATCACCGGGTATTTCAACAGTTAACGATAAAAGGTTTGCCGTTATTTTTTATAAAAATGTTATTTATGTCGCTTTTTATATCCGACAACTACTCCGTTATGTGGTCCACCAATGATTGCGCCGTCGTACGAATATTCCCCGAAAAAACGAATATTTTATGACAACTTGCTTACTTTGCAAAATTTGTACATATCACCCATAACTATAGTATTATATCAAATTAACACCTTATTATTCAAAATAATATTTAGAGAAAATTAAATCTTTAAAAAGTTGGGGTCTTACAGAAACCTTTGTTACTAAAACATATACCACCACTAAACCTCATCTTTCTATGTGGAAAATATTTCATTTGTAAACATGAATAATCTTTTAATGGTGGTTTTGAAATTGGAATAATTTATCTCTATTTCACTTATGTAAATGAATGAACAATAGCTAATGAGAGGGCATATAAGAATTAAAAGAATGTGGAGATAGTGAGGTAAGTTGTAGGGATTAAAGGGGAAGGAGGTACATATACATATACCGATATAATAGACAGCTTCTCAGCACTCTAAATTCCTCAGATAGTAGTTCTCACAGAATGGGTACTTTTTTAAAAAAAATTGAAGTGTTGTCGCCAACCAAGGTCTTTGGAAAAAATTTCCCCCTATCAGAAAGTTTCACCTAAAAAACAATTTGTTCAACTACCTTGTTGATAGCGGAGTCACTCTTAAAGTTAATTAAAGTACTCATTGCAAATAACTTTAGAATGAATTTAGCAATTGGCATTTTTACATGTCTTATATGCTTCTCCAATTGCAACTAAGGCATATGAAAGATGAGGTCTAGTGGTGGTATATGTTTTAGTAACTAGGGTTTCAGGATGGTTTTCTTTCTCAATTTTTGTTGCTTACAGATAGAGCTTCATAGTTTATATTGAAATCGTGAATAATAGGTTTCACTATTGCCTATCAATGTTACTAATATGCTTTACTTTTTATTCTTTTTTTTTTTCACTCTTTAGCAAACTAATTCATTTTATTTTAATTAAATCATTGTCATTTGAGTGTATAAACATATATATCTTTCAATATTTTATATAAACATTTTGTATGATACTCCCTCCTATTCAGATTAAGTGTCGTTTTAGAGTTAAGCACACTTATTAAGAAATAACACAAAATGTCTTTTCTATCCCTAATTAATTATTTCTCTCTCCACAATTGTCTCTTCTCATTCTGTGCATAGTTATTTCCTTTTAATTAGCTCCATTATTCTCCCCATTATTACATTCCCTTCAACATTCCTTCCTCATCTCCCAATGTAAATCAATTTTTTGATCTTTTACCTTCAGCAAAAATAAGTGCTGCAATTGGAGCCAACCTGAAGAGCCAAAACTAAAAATTTTAATTTTGCAATAGAGCCAAAACATGAAATTTTTATGGCTTCCAGTAAACAAAATTTTCTAATGGAGTAAAATTTAAAATTTTGCAACGGAGCCAAAACAATTTTTCATAGTCTGTAATGTCTATATATTGATATGAAACTAAGCAATTATCATTCTACATCCATTCATGGCTTTCAATATTAACAATGAGAAACAATTGCCATTTGACTACGAAAGTGGAGATGTTTCTTCAGATGATGTATTGGATTTAAATATGTTTCCAAATGAAGACTATGAGTCGCCATTTGAAGATCAAAACGTTGAAGATGGGCAATTTACAATGCTTCCAACCATGGAGCCAGGTAATACTTTTTCATTTTGTGTGCACTTCACTTCATTATCTGTAATCATAATCTTTCTAACATGAAGAAAATATTGACCTATGTCAAGAAGAAGGAAGAGTAAGATAATCAAAGAAAAACCTATTAAATGGGAAAATATGGGCAATTTACAATGCTTTATTGGAAAGAAGTGTCAATGGGAAGCTGAAAAAAACTACAACCACAGAGGTTGCTGCTGTACTCTCGGTATCTATACGCACTGTTCAGAGGATTTGGAAACGAGCTAAAGACAATCCTAATGGTCAAGACGTTGATGTCTCCAATAAGAGAAAAGGCAATTGTGGTCGAAAAAGAGTTCAAATTGACCTTAGTCGAGTTCCTGATATTCCCTTACATTGACGAACAACTTTGATGTCACTTGCAGAAGCTTTGGGGGCAAGTTATTCAACGTTATTTAGGCATATGCAACGAGGTCTCCTTCGACGTCACTCTAATGCCAATAAACCACATCTAAAGGAAGAACATATGAGAGCTCGATTGAAATTTTGCATCTCTATGCTAGACCGAAATAGTTTGCCTCATGAACCAAAATTAATTGATATGTACAATATTTTTCATATCGATGAGAAATGGTTCTATATGACCAAAAAGACTGAAACTTATTATCTACGTCCCATGGAAGAAGATCCTTTGCGCACATGTCAGAGTAAGAACTACATTGGAAAAGTTATGTTTTTGGCTGCAATGGCTCGTCCCAGATTTGACGATGAAGGAAAAAAAGTATTTTCTGGAAAAATAGGAATTTTTTCCTTTGTTACTATGCAAGCAGCCAAGCGAGGAAGTAGAAATAGAGAAGTTGGGACTTTGGAGATAAAACCAATTACCTCAGTTAAGAGAGAGAGAACATAAAATCTTTTTTGATTGAGAAAATTATACCAAAGATTCATGAAATGTGGCCAGGAGAGGATTCAAGAAAAACCATTTTCATTCAACAAGATAATGCAAGGACACATGTTGATCCAAGGGATGAAGAATGTGACGCCCCCAAAATTAGGTATACATCACCCATCTTGAGTAGCCAGATACATGGTACAGAATTCAAATACAACTTATTAATACAACTGTCGTGTACAATACGACAAAACATAAACTGTGAGTTTGAATACAAATATTATCTTCTAGAGAGTATCCATACGCAAAAGGAGTCCTCATTATAATTATTATCACACTATTACATAGAATAGTGAGGACTACTAATGCTATCATCTGGTCCATCACTCTGTTTTCCGACTCGTCCCAACTATATTCTCATTTCCTGAAGAGAATAGTGAAAGAAAGGGTGAGCTCACCTAGCCCAGTAAGAAATATTATGATTAAGATAATGCGGAATAAATTATCATTAGTCTTCAACAATGTTAAACTGATAAAATACAATAGACATCAAGTTTAACTGCAGCGGATCAACCAATCCATTAAAAGAGTCAAGTAGAGAATAAAATCTACTATCTTTTATGATTTAAAAGGTTTTTCATGACTTTTATCGCTGGGACTCAGCTTAATAAATAATCCACATCATCGAATCACCCCTGCACTACGGCCAAGGATATTCTTTAGTATCATGACCACGAATTATCCATGCACTACGGCTAAAGATAATCATGTTTTCATCAACGGTCCTGATCATGCCATAAAATAATTCATCTTTGCATTACGGTCAAAGAGAATCCATAGTCATAATCATACCAAAAACTATCCATCAATGCACTACGGGCCAATGAGGACTTTTTTCACATCATTTGTAACATTACGGTCATGATTACACCGAATAATCCCTAGTCATAATCATAACAAGTCCATCTATGCACTACAGGCGATAGATGACTTTCAACAAAATATAAACATGAGGATGATAACAATAATATAAGAATTCAATAAAACAAGTTCAAGAATTAATTTATCTAGGAATTGATAACGTCCAAATTGTCAACATGATACTGCTTTGTAGAATATTATCCGAGAAAGGTGAACCATATTTTTTTGACTCTACAATTGTGCATGCAAGAAATCATGAAAATTGGAGGATCCAACAAGTATAAGATCCCACACTTAAAGAAAGGCGCATTGGAAAGAGAAGGTCGTCTCCCTACACAAATAACTTGTGATCCTACTTTAGTACAAAATGTTATGAACTCAGTAGCATCTTAGCAATTCTTTTCTGTTTTGATTTGAGCTTCAACAATATTTTGAATTTTACTTTCAATCAAGCTCTGTTTTTTCTCAGTAGCATCGAGCTCTGTTTTTGCAAAATGTTATGAACTCAGTAGCATCGAGCTCTGTTTTTTCTCAAATCAAGAGGTTGCACCAAATCATGTTTTTTCTTAGATTCTCTTTCAATAAAAAAAATCAACGATAAGCTTCATCTTCAGTTTAATCTAGTGACAAAAGTGGCGACCAACAACTTCTTTAACAAAACACAATTTTCACATCAATGGAACCAACAACAAAAGTGAAAAAAAAATCATCTTTTAAATGGAACATATCCCATAGTAATTCCCTAACAACCAAGATGACAAAACAATTCTTCTAGAGTTTCTTCTCTCCACCTGCAAATCTAAAAATGCTTGGGAAGAATGATTTTCAGCATTTCCAGTATTCCTTGTTGAACCTCCTTGTTGGCATGAAGTTCTCCCTCATCATAATAAAACTTGTTCAAATCAAAGTCACGTTCGGAACTTGCTGCAGAATTTGGTGGAGCATTTTCTTGTTTCCCAACTTGGTGGAGTGTAGAGTTAGAAGTGGGATGGAGAGGTTTTTGGTTGTCCATTTTTTGTGTGTGTTTATGTTCAGTTCTACATGCAACAACGTATTTAAATGAATAAAAAAGGTAATGGTCAAATATGAAGGCAATTAATGGTTTTATTGGAACTTTGGTTGTATATGTGGTAAAATGGTCCATGGAACTTGCATTTACTAAGCATATTAATTAGAAGGGTGAATTAGGAAAAAATAGTGCAATATTGCATAGGGATTCCAAAACGACACTTATATTAAATAAAATGAAACTCTCCAAAATGACACTTAATCTAAATAGGAGGGTGTGACGCCCCCAAAATAGGTATACAACACCCATTTTGAGTCGCCAAATACATGGTACAGAAAGCAAACTACAACTTCAATAATACAATTGTCGTGCAAAATACGACAACACATACTGTGAGTTTAAATACAAATATTATCTTCTAGACAATATCCACACTCAAGTAAGTCCTCATTACAATTATTCAAACACTATTTTACAGAAATAGTGAGGACAGCTAAAACATCTTTCTAGAACCATCACTCCATACCCCGACTAGATCCTGCTATGTTCTCACCTCCTGAGAAGAAAAATGGAACAAAAAGGAAAAGGGTGAGCTCAACTAGCCAAGTAAAAAATATTATGACTAAGATAATATACAACAAATTATCATTAGTATTCAACAGGGAAAAATCTGATAGAATATAATCGACAACAAGTTTTAGATCAACAACTGCAGTGGAAATAACAAACCATTAGAAGAGTCAAGTATAGAATGAATTCTACTATCTTCTAAGATTTAAAAGTCCATCATCAATATTTTATCCATGTAACATCAATTAATAATCATCTTTAACCAAATATTCATCTTTGCACTATAGGCCAAAGATATTCATTTGTATCACCAGTCAGTCATGTTCATCTTAACACCTGTTCATCTTTGCACTACAGGCCAAAGATATTCATCAGGTAATCATACATCTTTGCGCTACAGGCCAAAGATATTCAGTAATATCATCATTTAGGACTGAGGATGATGAAAAATATCTTAAAGAAAACTAATCCAGTGAGACAGAAGGATAAATAGTAGGGATTCGTATAACAGTTTATCCAAGATCAATAATACTTCATAATAATCAATTGTGATGCAGAATTCAAAAATAAAGATCAAAACATGGATACAATCAAAGATAGTAACCATAATAGACATCTTGGACAAAAAAGAAAAATTTTATTTTTCGGTGAATAGTGCCGTATTCGTGAATAGTGCCGTATACGTGAATAGTAACGTATACGTGAATAGTAACTTCGACACAAAAAGTTCCAAATTTGATAAAAACTCATGTTAATATTTCAGCATAATGATATTGAAGAAAATAATATCATTTAAGAAGAAAATAATATCCCTTACCTCAAAATATCAGTACTTCTGGTCGGAATACCGGTATAAGGCTGAAAGAAACTTGCTCTGATGAATAGAAACTCTCAAAGTATCTAAATACTCACAAAATACACTCAATAATCTAGAGAGAGAAAGAGAGAAAACTTATAAATTCTGGTGTGATTTTTAATTCTAACTTAGCCCTCTATTTATAGGAAAATGTTATCACGCTGAAGCAGACTTAACCTGCAACCTGATGGCTTTACCTGCTACTATTCTCACCCACCACATTTGAATAAAAATCTCAGCACATTTCTTCACCAACCAAGAGTGGGGCCCACCAATTCTAGAATTTTCCACCAAAATGATTAACTCCGAAAATTCAACAATTTCTGAACCAGTCATCTTGTAAAATTCATAATAAATCATACGTTCATTTTTAACGGTTCAAAATTTGTGGACATATACTCAACTTGTATATGTATAACATATCCAAAAATTATCACGATCCAACAGTCGGATTAAAAATTATAACCCCCGCAAAATATCTCAAAAACCCTGATTTTTAATACCTCCATTCCGACAAAAATACTGATAAAAACCTCAACATTAACTCCTTCATTTTTAACCACAAAAATATATCCCTCATTTATATCCACATAAAATAAATATTTCCTTATCATATGAATCAATAATTAATTATTCATAAATAATATTACAGAATCACATTTATGACAACCAGGCCGTTCCCAGGAAAGAGGGGGCTTTCCAATAAGGATTTCTCCTTACTGGCGCGCAATTAGATGACCAAACCTCTTCTTAGACAGAACTTTCTAGACATTGCCAATAATGTTATCTAATAATATTATTCAAATAATATGAATTATTGATCTGATAAAGGAAAATACTGTGCAGCAACAATTATTGAAACAACAATAATATAAAATATCAACGCAACAATTATTGAATCAATAAAATAAAATATTAAACAATAACTACTGTAATAATTATTGAGTAGTGCCTTCTTACGTAAGAATCAATAATTGATGCAATACCGTGTGCTACTGTATTTTAACCACCGGGGTATTCCAACAGTATTAACGGTAACAACTACGCTGTTATTTATAAATAACTTATACTTGTCGTTTTCTTCATCCAATCACTTTCCGCTATGGGGCCCACACAAGGCTGCGCCGTCGTACGAATATTCCCCGACAGCAAGAATATTCCACGACCAAACGAATATTCCCCGACAAAATGAATATTTTATAACCACTTGCTTATTTTGCAAAATTTGCACATTTCACCCATAACCAAAGTATTATATCAAATTAACCCCTTATTATTCACAATAATATTTAGAGAAAATTTGATTTTATTCATTAATAAGTTGGGGTCTTACAGAGGGAGTATTATATTCTTTGAACAAACAAATTGCGACTTCTCATGCACTATAGATTCAAGACTAGTATGATAAAGTTTCCCCCCATTACTCCTTGAGAAGTGTAAAAGCTGGTTTGTCCCACCTCTCCATGATCGGGAAACATCCTTAGTTTTAAAGCCCTGGGCCTTTTAGCTATTGCTCTTGTTTTTGCAAAATCAACTACCATATAGTGAAAGGTTGCCAACTGAAAATATTTTTTACTCATAATTTTATCTGACTCAAGGTCTGTATGTACTAAATGTGCAGTAGAAATTGTACCCAAGGTATCATTGATTAGATAATTAATCAACAAAAAACTTTTGAATTTCCTACAAAATAGAATTATTGGGAAATATGAGAGACAAAAGGGAGAGTTGCAGGAAATTCAACAGTTCGCAATAAGTGGTTCGCCATATTAAACTTCCTCTTAAATTCTTGAACAAAGTGGTTCAATGGTGTGTGTTGGGATATAAAATATGTACAATTTTTTTAGAAAATTCAGATAACAGGCAAAAATATTTTTTTTAATTAAGCATTAGCGATCACAAGCGATCGATGATGCATATCAGCGACCAATAATGGTGCCAGGGAGTTAGCGACCACGATAGTCGCTAATTACGGTCGCTAATTACGGTTGCTACCACGTGGGCCACGTCAACCTTCAAACTTGACCCACAATGACTAAGTTCAGCGACTGAACCGGTCGCAGATAAGTCGGTCGCTAATAATGGTCGTTGGTGTCCACCCAACGACTAGATTATGTACGACCCAAATCCGTGATCGCATTCGATCGCAGATATCTATCTGCAACCGCATGCGGTCGTAGATATCTAGATTGAATTCGGTCGCTGATATGCAATCGCAGGTAAGCCTTTTTCTTGTAGTGTTATCTTGCAAATATTCAGAGTTGATATTTTAAATCTTCAAAGGGTTTTCCAAAAGACATTTCGTTCTGCTTAATCAATTAGATTAATAAATATTTGGTAATATTTTATTGATTAAGAGAATTTTAATAGATCTATTTAATCCCCTTCTAGATCTATAAGTACATTTGAGAAATAACAAGAATGATTCATTTTATTCTAATGAAATAACCAAACACAATTTTTTTAAATTTTATTCCCACCTTCATTCCTCACATGATTTAATTTCATATGCTTTGGCGATTGAATATATTGAACGTGAAAGGCTATAAAGAATGTAATGAGAACATAAATGCCCTCCTATCTCAGCAACTTACGCGCAATCCTTTGCACGTGTAACTTCAATTCTCAATATATTTCAATTTTTCATAATTTCCATGTTTTTATCATGTCAAAAAATTGTTTTCACTTTGAAGTGGAAATGATCTTACGTTGAGTTAGCTATGGGAGAGCATTCAAAAATTCATTTACATCGCGTTCGGAAAAAATTACACTAGCTAGATGGAGATGATGTCTAAAACTGCCCCACTCTATCCCCTACATTACTTTGAGTATATAATTAATTGCAAACAACATAATGTATTGGTGTAAACTTTTAGGTGTATGTGGACATTTCAGCTTAACTTCTTTAGTTATGTACATTCATCCTTTAGAATATTGAGAGTTTTGTTGGTTCAGAAATATCTCATATCAAGTGTAATTTTAGTTCGCCAACAACTCCCGAACTAGGAGTTAGAGGCAAATTATATACATATGCATCAACAAATATTAATATAAAGGGTAATATAATTTGAAGTCAAAATTTTGGACAATGAACGTTAAAGGCAAGAAAACATTGAAACTTTTGTGATTTAGGTTAAACATTACTTAGTAATTAAAATTAAAATGGAGTACGTACAAGGTAGTGGTAGTAAAGAATGTGAGGGAGTGGAAAAAAGCTAAATGCAAGTTGACACTTGGAAAAACCAAAGCTAGGCAAGCAATTGAAGTTGACACGAGAGAGAGAGAGAGAGAGGTCTCTAACCCTAGACGAGATGAGATGAGATGACCCATTCCTCGAGAAGAGAGTAATAAATGTAAAGGAAAAGGGGGGCAGGACTTTTTTGGCAGAACAGAAAAGATGGATGTGAGAGAAGAGAGTAAATCATTTTGTAATCGATTGCTTTATGATTGAATTGAAGAGAGAGGAGAGAGAAGAGTAGTAAAAAAGGTAGCTGGGTGGGTGGATCTGTGGGTGAGTGAGTGATGGTCTGTTTGAAAGAGAGAAGAAGAAAATGAAAAGGACTTTTTATGAAGCTTTTTTCTTATATCCTTTGGCTTTTACTTTTTGCGAGGACAAAAGTAGAGGAAGGAGGGTTACCATCACAAAGCCTAGCTGCTATGATGCCAATATGATGAGCTAGAATTATACTACTAGCGATAAGGAATTGTGGTGCCTGCTTTCATTACAGTCAGTGATCTGTTGGATTATTACCCCAACCCACTGCCCCATATATTTCATGATGTTGACCGTCAGCTCTAATGATAGCTATTGAAGTGGATAGTTTGAAATTTATTTTGGGATAAGTTGGTCAATTGGCCAATAGAGTTCTGACACGCAGATAAAATTATATGTGTATCAATATTCTATTGGCCAACTGACCAACTTACCAAAAATAAATTTCATGCTAACTAGATCAGATAGTTATATAACCTATAACAATAGAAATACTAATATATACATATCTATCTAATAAAATTTAACTAATTTTGAATTTTCTGCTCACCTTAATAGTAAATTATTTGCATCGTCCAAAGTTTGGGATAAATCTCACCGTCCATGTAGTGTCGGAGGCACGGGACTCAGCTAGTGTATATACAGTAAAACCCCTATTTAAGAATACTCTATATAAGAATAACCTCTACAATATTATAAAAAAATTTGGTCCCAATTTGGACTAGTTATAAATAGGAATAACCTCTAAATTGTAATATGTTATATACTTTTTAAGTCCCGTATTAAGAAATTATACATCTATAGAGTAATATTTCGTATATATATATATATATATATATATATATATATATATATAGGGTCAGGATCAGGTAAGGGATCCCTTACTTTCTTAAAATGAAAGACTTTTTTTTTGTTTTTTTTAAAACAACTAAAAAAAGTTTAATATTTTATGGAATTGAAATTTTTTCATAATACAGTATTTTTGGTGTGATTTAGGTACGTATAACAAAATATGTATGTACAGTCTGGGCAGACAGTACCACCACTTTTTGTATAGGTATTCAAAACACGCCCAAAACATTGTATTATGAAAAAATTTCAGTTCCATAAAATATTAAAAAAAATTAGTTGTTTTAAAAAAAAAAAAATAAGTCTCTCATTTTAAGAAAGTAAGGGAACCCTTACTTGATCATTTATATATATATATATATATATATATATATATATATATATATATGAGAGAGAGAGAGAGAGAGACAATATTAATTTTAAAAGACTATATTTTATATAAAAGACTACATTTTCTATAAAGAACTACATTTTCTTATGAAAGACTACATTTCCTATAAAGGACTATATTTTCTATAAAAGACTATATTATTCTATAAAAGACTACTTTGCATATATATATTTTGAATAATAATTATTAGGGAGTTCTTATTGATAATTTTGTTAAAGTGAATATTTTTGGGTGTTCGAAAAATATTTTGTACCAATATCTCTATTTAGTAATAACCTCTTAATTAAAATACAAATAGCTTAATCCCAAGTCTATTCCTAAATAGAAATTTTATTGTATATATGTTGAGGTATTATTATTCAACATTTATAGGTTATGTACATGGAAGTATTTATTATATTTATAAAAGTTTTATTTATAAAAAATTAACAATGATTAAATACTATAGAACGGATGAAGTATAAAACATGTTTTAACCAAGCTTAACTTGTGATACTTAATAAAACGACGTAATTTTAGTTTTTAGGAGTTTATAAAAAAATTATAAATTTTATACAAAATTAATTTATTTTACTAGTAGTTGGTAGTTTTAGCCAAATTTAACTAGGATATATATGATGATGTCTAAGATTATCTTTTTTCATAAAATGTTATGTTATTTTATATTACTTTGGTAAGTGATATCATTTTAAAGAACCAAAAAAGAATTATATTCATACATACATATATACATATATATATATATATATATATATATATATATATATATATATATATACTTGTGTGTATATCTTTGTAGAGAGATCTAGAAGAGGTGAGAGAGTGAGAGAGAGAGAGAGAGATGGGGGTGTGAATGAGCTTTCACATCTTGGGCGGAGTAGGGGGCTGACATGGTCCTTCACGAGACTTGCTCATCGTATTGTCTATCCCGCATTTAATAAGCCGCACCCGCACCCGCACCCGCACCCGCACCCGCACCCGCACCATTACAACAGTACCACATTACATTCTACAGCTCGTAGTAGACTAGACTAGACTAGTATTAGTATTTTGTAACTACCAGTGTAGTGTAGTGTATATAGTTGAATTCATGCATGTATTAATATAAGTGACATGATAATATATTTAAATTTCTCATTATAATAATTTTATTATCATATTGTGACTATTAAACTAATAATTATTAGTAGTAGTTTTAGGAGTAAATTAATAAGTGATAAGGTTGTTTAAAATAAATACAATAAAATCTCTATTTAAAAATACTCTATATAAGAATAAACTCTATAATATTATAAAAAAAATTGGTCGCAATTTGGGCCAGTTAAAAATAGGAATAACTTCTAAATTTTAATATGTTATATATTTTTTAAGTCCCGTATTAAGAAATTATATTTCTATATAGTAATAATATTCATATATATATATATATATATATATATATATATATATGATAGAGAGAGAGACAATATTAATTTTAAAAGACTATATTTTCTATAAAAGACTAAATTTCTTATAAAGAACTACATTTTCCTATAAAATACTATATTTCTTATAAAGGACTATATTTTCCTATAAAAGACTATATTTCCTATAAAAGACTACATTTTTCTATAAAAGCCTACTTTACATAAATATTTTTTGAATAATAATTATTAGGGAGTTCTTATTAATATTTTTGTTAAAATGGATATTTTTAGATGTTTGAAAAATATTTTATACCAATACCTCTATTAGTAATAACATTTCAATTAAAATATAAATAATTTAATCTCAAACTTATTCTTAAATAGAGATTTTACTGTAAATGACTTTTGTTTTACGGTGGTATAGTCAATGTCGAGAGAGGGAATGATCGAGTTATGGTCACAAATAATACACAAGGCAAAATGGCATCATGCATTGCATAGGCGCGGGGACTTTGTCAGCTCACTCTAATCTATATATCACATGATAAAGGATATATATATATATATATATATATATATATATATATATATATATATATATGAGAACTCAGGAATAATAATACTTAATACTTTGACAATGCTCATTTGAGATTTGGGTCTGTACGTTGACTCTTTTTGAGTGGTCAATTATATATATTTGTAATTTTGTAGTAATCCAGCAAAAACATTGGATAGGCTCACAATATTTATATATATATATATAGAGAGAGAGAGAGAGAGAGTTAGTTTTCCCTCGTTATGAAAATTGGATTTGGAGCTAGCCCTTAATTTTTTTTGTTATTTATTTATTTATTTTTTGTATTTTTCATTCGAAATTGATTGATCGTAGTACTCACAAAAATCTACATGTCTCGTTTCTTGTATTCATTCCCCTCCTCTTTTATAATATATTACTAATTTCAATTTCCGGTGAGATAAATAAAGTTGTAAAATAAGTAAACAATTCGGATTCGATTCGTACTTGTTCGATTAAACATTCGATTCGAACTCGACTCAAAGTATAAAAGATTCAAATATGAACAAATTTTAAAATTCGATAAATTACTCGAACCTCTTCAAATTATAATTTTCTATTGATACTCGGATCATATTGCTTCAAAACGTTTAAACTGCTCGAGTTCGATTCGAGATCGGGCTCGACTCAATAGTTAAACGAGCTTCAATCAAACCTTATTTTATACTCGATAAATTTTGTGAACCAAATTTGAGCAACTAAATTTTTGACTCGATTCGATTCATTTATACTCTTAGACATAAGTCACGAGTTCAATATATAACAAACACAATAATCTCTTTTAGAATCATCAAACATAATTCACCACGATTAGCCTAGTTCATATTGAAGGGTGGCAACTGCAGGTTCCACGTCATTAAAAAAATATATTTTTTCTAGTTAGAAATATATATGGGACTAAACGATCCAAATCGGGTTAAGCCTTTCAATATTTCGGCTGCGGCCTTAATAAATTTCATTGTCCTTGGGCTTGGAGTTTCTTATTAATTGTTCGCCAGAAAAGATTCTGAGGAATTGGCCCAAAGAATGATAAACGGTGGTCCATTTCACAGATATTGAACAGAAACCGTGTCACCAGCCCAGCCCAAACAATGGTAACCAAGCCATTTCATTTTATAATCTATATTTAGATTATCTACATTCTACAAGGAGTTACATTCATTATTATTTTTAGAAATATCTAGAAATAATATACATTAAAAAAAGAAGAATAACTTACACACAAATGACAATGCCATTAACCCAAAACCTCTAAAATAATTAAAGAGTAGTATAATTTTTGTCATTTTAAAACTATAACATAATATAAAAAAAAAACAGTACATGAATTAATTACAATACAAAATACATAAGAAGTAAACCCAGTTGAGGAACATTCAAATAAGCTTTCAAAACAATTTTTTATTGTTCTGCACAATATTTTCATGATTGTTTAAAATTAATTTGTAAAATCTTAATATTTAGTACTGATGTAATCCATGAGTTTTAAAACTTAAACTTTTGTAATTAGTATAAATTTTTAGATGGTTTACCGTAATTACTATATACTCCCTCCGTCCCAAATTAACTGCTCTGTTTGACTTTTTAAAGTCAAATTGACCATTTTTAAAACTAATATTTACTATTTTTGTTAAAATATAGGTGAAGTGATTATAACTAAAGAAAGTATATATAATTTATTACTAATCCCAATTTTTATAATTTTAGAAATATATTTATATATGCTTAATTATTAATTTTAAAAATAGTCAATTTGACTTAAAAAAGTCGAAACTGAGCAATTAATTTGGGAAGGGGGGAGTATTAATTAAAATCAAATAAATTTATACTCACTTTGTTTCATAAAAGGAGTCTTATTTGTCAATTTCTCCATCTTCCCAGCACAAAATGAGTTCACTTTTTAAAGATAGTAGTATAAAATGACTCAATGTATTTAAGTTTTAAATGACAATTTTATTATTATATCATACAATAACAATTTATTATTATTTTTGGGTATACATTGAACAAAATTATCTTTAATATTCATAAATTTTGCAAATAAGAATTTTTTTATAGAGTGGAGGAATTATATTAAATTTGAATTTCAAAATTTTCCAAACTTTCTAAATTAAATTTAAAAGCCAAAATACTCGGAGAAATAAAAAGTTACATCCATGTATAAATATTTATCTTCGTAAAGGTATTGAAGTAAATATTTACATCTCAGGTATTATAGAATTTTAATTATAAGAGTATTTGCTTTAATATTAATGTCTAAAGACTTTCTACACTTGTATTTTATTAATTTTTTTGGTATTTTTATTAAATAATTTTAGATGATTCTTTTTTTCTTTTTTTGTGTGGGGAATGGATATGACTATGAGAGGTAAGAAATACTACTACTAGTCTACTACCTGTCAGCACCCAATGATGCCATATTCCCATGTATTGCACAAGTACTCACCACACACACTCTCCTGACTCCTCCTCCTCCTGGCATAATGGTCATACCCGCCATTTGCCTCTCAACCAACATAACTGTCCTAACAAACATAACGGCTACTTCAGCTCCCATTATTCACAAACCAAAAACTCTCAATTTGACACTCAAATATCTATCAAAATCTGGCAAATTGGACGAAGCCCTTCACCTAATTGAATCACTACCTTCAAAACCCAATTCAACTGATCCAGACCTTGAGGCCTATTCTTCCTTTCTCCATGCCTGTATCTCCAAAAAGTCCTTACAACACGGTCAAAGACTCTACCTTCAACTTCTCTTATCAAGAAACAAAACCCACCAAGATCTCCTTCAGAATCCCACCATTAAAAGCAAGCTCATCACCCTTTACTCTGTTTGCGGCGAAATCGATGAAGCTCGCCGTGTTTTTGAATATGGTAACGATGCCGAGCAGATTGTTGAGTCCGTTTGGGTGGCGATGACAATAGGATATTCAAGAAATAGGTACTTTAAAGAAAGTTTACTTCTTTATTGTAACATGTTGTGTCAATGTGTCCAACCTGGTAATTTTGCATTTTCCACTGCTTTGAAGGCCTGCTCGGCATTGTTAGAATTGAAAATGGGTAGATCAATTCATGCCCAGATTGTAAAATCTATTGAAGATCCTGATCAAGTAGTGTACAATTCTCTTCTTAGGTTGTATACGGAGTGTGGGTGTTTCGAAGATGTACTCCAGTTGTTTGATGAAATGCCTAACCGAAACATTGTTACTTGGAACTCGTTGATTGCTGGATTAATACAGCGCGGGCAACTCTTTGAGGCTTTTGAAATATTTAAGAAAATGCAACGAGAGGGAATTTGGTTTAGTTGGATTACCCTTACTACAATGTTACCAGTGTGTGCTCGAGTAACGGCTATTTATAGTGGAAAAGAGATACATGCTCAGATTGTGAAATCAAGTCGGAAAGCTGATGTGTTGGTTTTAAACTCACTTGTGGATATGTATGGAAAATGTGGGGCAATGGATTACTGTCGTAGAGTGTTTGATATGATGCAGAACAAAGATGTGACTACATGGAATACTGTGCTTAATGGGTATACAATCAGTGGATGTATGAACCAAAGCTATAGAGTCATTCAATGAGATGGTTGATTCAGGCTATTGTCCAGATGGGGTCACATTTATTGTTTTGTTATCAGGTTGCAGCCATGCAGGGTTTACAAATGAGGGACGAAATTTGTTTGACAGAATGAGGGTAGAGTTTGGGATCACTCCAACCGTAGAGCATTATGCTTGTTTGGTTGATTTATTAGGTAGAGATGGGGAAATCAAGGAGGCCTTAGAGGTTGTTAAGAGCATGCCCATGAAGCCAAGTGGTAGCATCTGGGGTTCATTACTAAATTCATGTCAACTCTATGGGAATGTTCCTTTAGCAGAGTTGATTGCAAAAAGGTTGTTTGAATTAGAACCAAACAACCCTGGCAATTATGTGATGCTATCAAACATTTATGCAAAAGCAAGGATGTGGGCAGGTGTTAAAATGGTTAGAGATATAATGGAAAATATGGGACTCCAGAAGGAGCCTGGATGCAGCTGGATGCAGATAAAACACAGAGTATACACATTTATTGCTGGAGGGAGTTTCGCATTTCGTAATTCCAACGAGTTTAAAAAAGTTTGGAATGACTTAATGGAAGCCATGGAAGAAGTTGGATATGTCCCAGATACAGGAGTTGTACTTCACGATGTAGATGACAAAATGAAGACAGAGTGAGTGTGTGGACATAGTGAACGTCTTGCAACAATGTTTGGGCTCATTCACACAGGATCTGGAATGCCAATTAGGATCACCAAAAATTTACGTGTTTGTGTAGATTGTCACATTTGGATGAAGTATGTGTCTAAAGTAACGAGGAGAGTGATTATATTGAGAGACACGAATCGATTCCACCAATTTGAACAAGGGACATGCTCTTGCAAAGATTATTGGTGATCACACCAGCTGACCAAACAAATTCTTCTTTGTAAGTTCTTGATATATATGCAGAGTTTTTTTTTTAATAATTATTTTTGCTGGATTTCTAAGTAAGCATTCTAAAGCATAGGTAAAAAGCATCTTTGCTGATTGTCAGCATTGAGATATAATTTGAAAAGTTATAATCCTTCTTTGAAGTCCACAAGCATGACCAACTTATTGGACTTTTCTCTCAAGTGCCCGGCAGCTGTGTTACTCGGACTCGTGTGCGGGTGTCGGGTGTCGGGTGCGGGTACGAATCTAGGTGTCGGACACGTGAAGTCAAAAAATAGAGGATACGCGGATATGGATCCGAATTTGGACACGGGTGCGTGTATGTTATGATTTTTTAACAATAATGTTTCAAATTATATCACTAAAGTTTTTTGCTCTAGGGATTGAAGTGTAAAAATATAAAAAAATAGGGGCAGAAATAAAAAAAACAAAACTATAGGGATTGATATGTAGTTTTTTAGGGGCTAATTTGAACTTTCAAAAAACTTGAGGGACTAAATTAATATTTTTAAAAACTATGAGATATCTAATTGTAATTTTTCATGGATATTTTATATATCTGAGATCTGATCTCTCTCTTTTTTTCTTCTCCTGACATACGCTCCTCTCTTCCTCAAAGCTCTTCTTCTTCGTCACGGCTCTTCTTCCTCCTCACGGCTCTTCTTCTCAAACAGCCGTATCCAGATTTATGTGGCTGAATCCCGTACGAATCCCGCACCCGTACCCGTGTCGTGTCGTGTCGACACGAGTACTCCACCAAAAAGTGGCGAGTCCGAGTAACACAGCCGGCAGTTTGCCAGTATGGGCATGGGAAATTATTGCACCTCCTTTTGATTACCTATCTAAGCTGTAGTTAGTCTGACTTCATGCATCAAATTTCATTTTTAAAATTTTTGGAGTTAGTCCCTACATGGAGTATTGATTTATAATTATGTGAAAGTATAACAAAAGGACCAACTCATTGTTTAAGATATAGTTAAAAAGAATAATTAAAGTACTAGAGTATACAAATAATATCAGTTGATGAAAACACAATTAGTTATTGACTCACTATATGAATTGCCAGAATACTACAAACGATGCCGGTTGCGGAGATTATATTTTCTTGTAATTGAAGTGGTTGCGCTTGTGTTCTCTCCAACCTCCTCTGGAAGCATAAAGTCAGGATCTTCCAATTTGTCTACATCTTCGGGTAAGTCAGCATCAACCCATGCAGACCAGTCTTCCTCGCTGTTCATGTCCCATGGCAACTCTTTATGCCTTTGCATCCCATCAAGCTTCTCCATTAGTGTTAGAAGCATCTGATGGTTCAGTGTTTCATAGTCTCTGCATATTTCAAAATATGTTAGATACATATTCCATATATACAGTTTCTTAATCCATAATAAACATTACCAGTTATTTCTATTCCTACCTGTATGTAAAAATGGCATATAGAAGTTGGGCTGAAGCAAGAAGCACAAACAACAATCTAACTAGATTTGTTATCCATGCATGATGTTCAATGCCATTTGTCCAGTACTTCAGTACAAAAAATTCAATCAAGAATGTAACACATAGCCCTGCAGAAAGTTAAATAATAAATCATGAAGTTGAGCTAAAAACATTCAGCATTGAGCTAAAAAAAATCAGGGTCCCATACTTAGTGAAGTTATAGAGCTACATACCCATATAAAGCCTTGGTCTCATAGTGTACGTTTGCTTAGTACTTGTGAACATATAGAGGATAAAGATTGCTATTGAGTACACTATGAATGCTTTAATTAGTCGTGATTCGAGCAGGATAGCATTATGTAGGGCAAAGAGCTTGTCTATAGCAACAAACATGCTTGCTTGCTTTGATTCAAAAGCTTCCTATAAAACATGGACAAAAGGTACTGAAACATAGTATGTGTAATTTGTAATGTAAGAATTATAAATTTATATTCTCAAAATGCACAATTTTACCTGAGCGGCCAATATTGTCTCTGAATTCTCAACCAAATGATCATGAGCTTGTTCAAGTTGTTTTTGCCGATGAAGAAGCTCTTCCTGCTGCCTGTGACCAAATTCAGCTAACTGCTGCATTGTGCTCCTACAAAAATACAAGGGAAAAACTCAATGGATACGTTAATATACCATAGGAAATAACTTATAATGTAGGTTATTTTCTGATTTTTACTTGCTCTCTTCAAGTGCTTGGGACATAATTTTATTTAGCGCTTGAAGACCTTCAACAGCTGCAGATTGTCCGGCTAAAAGTTCACTCTGCTTATCTAATGAAATTTCTGTAATATTCCCAATGTCTTCAGCTTTACTCTGCAGGGTATTCATTTTTGAAGACATTGCATCGCCAACCTTACTAATCTGATTGTCTATTTCAACAGCTTTATCCCCCAAGTTACTTATTTCTGCGCCCAAATTGTTATAAGAATCATGAAGCATTGCCATCCCCTGTTCCAGTGTTTCGTTCATCTTTGCCTGTCCTTCACGCAGTTCTGATTGCGAAGCTGCTATCCCAACAAATTGCTCATAAACTGCTTCCGAATTAGTCAACACAGAGCTGACATGATCCGCAACGTTCTTCAACGTTTGAGCCACTTGTCCTGTATGAAGATCAACCAATGCTAACGAGTCGTGAATCTGATTTGAACTCTGCAACAATTGCTCAGCTCGCTCTTCTATACTTTCTATCTTGATTTCTGCATTCTCTGCAGTTTTCTTCAGTTCATTTACCAATCTCTCCATTTGTCGTTTAAACGCATCAGCTCTTGCATAGCACAAGAAGAATTTTAGTTAGTTTTCTTTGGACAAATATTGATGATTTTGAATTTGAATAGAAGTATGTTTAGAGAACAGAGACCCAACTGTAACTGATGACATATAGAGTTTGTTTCGAGAAAAAACTCTAGATAAACTTTTCGAGCATCCTCATTCAGTTTCTTGAGACAATTCAACATGGGAGATTTCACATCACAATAGGGAAAATCAGTCCTCCCGGAATCCTTCTGAAAACAATCACTGAGATGCCAAGCAAACCTAGACCGCGTTTCTTCACCAGCAAGAATCTCGGAACATCCTGCAAATAGATTTTTATATGCATTCTGCCAGCAAGAATTTGAAGAAACCGTCATTCGCCTAGCGTTCTCGACCAACTTCATTCCCTTTTGGTTATTGAGAGGTTCCATTGAGAATTCAGCCACCAAATCCTTAGGAATTTGATTGGTTTCTGTGCGTTGACGGTCTTCAGTCGAGTCATCTTTTGAAGAGAAAAACCAACCTTCCGACTGGTTGTTTTGTGAAAGCAAGATTAATATCCATAGGAACCCAAAAGCATGACCACCCATATGAGTTTTGTTCCTGTTATTTACGTCACTCGGAAATATGAACGAGTTTGTAAGCAACAAAATTTGGCCAGGGTAAACAATTAATATAAAGATAGAAGCCTGCAGCGTCAAAGCTTGAATAGTTAATATATATATATAGAGAGAGAGAGGGGGGAGGGGGGACTGGAGAGATCGAAGAGAAAGGGTTCAAAACTTGGAGGGCAAGGTTACCGCATGATATATATAAAATAAAGTTGGAAGTAACGTGTAGAATATGGAAAGAAGACAATAGAAAGGGACTGAATAAATATTTAGCAAAAAAAAAAGGGACTGAATATGGACGCAAATGAATAGGTATAAAAAGACGGTATATGGCAACATAATATACCTAGTAAAATTTAATTTCCTTTTCCTCGTTTGTTTGCTTGTTGATATTGTGTACAAAAATAAGATGCACCTGGCCAATTAAAGTGCGACAAAAACTCACTATTAAAGTAACAAACTAAATTTATCGTAATCTTAAGGCAAGTTTGTCAGGTTTTGGAACACATTTAATTAAGTGACCGAGAGAGACGGGCTTTTTCCAAAATTCTGATATTAGTACCCAAAAAATCATCAGATAATTACCGGGGTGAGCCGGCCAAATTTAGAAGGCTCAGAATATAAAAAGAAGAAGAAAATTAACTTCCCCATAATCTGTACTTCAAACACTTTCTAAAAATACACGGAGTAGAAAGTGAATTATATATATATATATATATATATATATATATATATATATATAAATATCTGTCGAAAATCAAAAGGTAAACCTGTTTTCCTTTGAAATTGATTCTTCTTGCATTTTGAACAAATTTAAAACATGATAAAAAAATTCTCATATACAAAACATGAAATAAATTTTGCCAGAGACATGAAAAACAGAACCGACACTGAAAGAAGAAATATATATATACGTGTGTGTGTGTGTGTGTGTATATATATATATATATATATATATATATATATATATGTTTATGATCAAAATTTAGAAAATTACACAAAAGTATAATTAGTTGCAGATGGTTAAAGAGAAAGAGAGATACGTACATACCAGCGGGATATATATGTGGGTTTGGAATGAAGGTTGTGTCTCTCTTGTAAGGGAGACACGAACAGATTCCAAATACATATCCATAACTTATGTATTTATAAGAAGAGATGAAGAAAGCAGTTGGCTCAAGAGTCACGTGACTTTTCGGATCCGGGCTTGTTGGCATCAAATTTCTGTCTGTAATTTGGGCCGAGAACGCCACCCTCTTTGCTCATCCCTTTGTGTCAAATGCTCTCTATTAATAAAGAGACCCACTTATTTTCAAGATTGGAGAAGCTTTTAGATTGAAAGATTATCCAAATTTGTTTTGTGCGTCACAGTTTAAAGGAAAAATTACATCCGTTTGAAAGAAAGTCATTTAAGTAATTTATGGTGTATTAATGCAAAATTAAATAAATTTAATTACATTTATTATGAATTTTAAGATTTGTACATTTTAAGAAAAAAAATCAAACAATATTCTTTTTCTTTTTGTGGAATGAAGGGAGTATATAAATATTTTTCTACCACCATACTTGTACTGGAGTATTAAATTTCACCGCTCCAACAAACAAACCTTAAATAACTAAAAGTTCTTAAAATTCAATAAATTATATATATAGGAAAAGTCAAACTTGGAAAATGATAGTATTTCACATGAAAAATATGTTATTTGCACATGGTTAATGAAAGGAATTTTTATTCATATGAGAAAGAGGCGTGTAAAAACATCATATATTCTGTAATATTTTGGGCCGAGAACGCCACCCTCTTTGTTAATCTGTTGTGGCTGGCTTTTCACTAGTCCTTCCTACCTTTGGAGAGGCATTTCATTTCATGAGTTTCCACTATATATACAATTGTGCTCTAGTTTATTTTGTACTTTATGATCATTAGTAGTAGGAAAATTGAGGAAAGCTGTTGGACCCCGCATCAGTAATGCAGCTCGGTCATAAGCCAAGGCGGCAGCCTTCAAATGTTCCTAGCCATACCTGCCTTCCATTTCTTGTCGGATGCCTTATTTCAGCTGCATTATTAATATTACTCTTGGATAAATCGATTTCTGGCGATTCCACGAATTCTGGATCATGGGAAATATTGGATGCTAGAAGCGTCTCCCACGAGCTTTTAGATCTACGGAAATCCATGTTTGAGTTCATGGATTTTGAAGGTTGATTCATATTGTCGTGGGTATGACAAGTATTTGGGTGCTAATCAAATACTTTGTAAATGTTTTTTTTAGCAAGTGGGAAGATTTAATTACTTGATTTACAATTGGGGAACAGCGGCGGAACCAGAACATTTTTAGAGGGGATCAAAATACATCAGTAAAAAAATTTTATTTATGGACTCTTGGAGCGCTTCTTTCAAATTCATTTTGCTAAATTATAGTATTTCACAACATCCTATTCCAACCCTTGTCAATATTTGAGTTGTGAGTCTAATAGCTTTATATATATATATATATATATATATATATATATATATATATATATATATATATATATATATATATATATATGTGGGACCGCATCTATGGCAACCGGTTACTGGGAGGAACCAAAAAAGTCATGGCACAACAGCTTATAGCGATTGGGACAATTAAAAAAAAAAAATATCCTATTTTAATTGTCTCAACCACTACAAGCTGTAGCGGCTTGTCACTATTTATATTAGTTGTATTAACCGGTTTATGATGACAAGTTAATATAGTTCGTATTATTAAAGTATCATATATCATCATTTAGTACATGTGTTTATCCAATACTTACCTTTCCAAAAGTAATCTTAATAACATTAAAAACCATCATCATCATCTAATAAATTCTGCTTTTAAAATTTTAATAGTGCCTGATTTCTATTATATTCGTAAGAAACCTTTAAAAAAAAAAAAAAAAAAAAAAACGCTTCAAGATATAGCGGCTTGTTTTTTTTTTTTATTATTTGAAGGTGGGGTGCGCGTGTTTATCATTTATGTCCTACCAGCTTTTACAATGGCTTAGTTTTATTTGTTTCTCTTTTTGATAAATGATATATTAAGATTAGGCTTCCTACCAGATTCTTGGAGGGTTAGTGTAAGAAAAAAAAAACCAAACTACTACAAGATGTAGTTGTATGGCTGTATATATAGTAATATTTAATATATATAAATAATAACAAAGTAATGCAAAACAGAATTAGAAAAACAAAATGTATTATACTTACTTGAAAAAATGAAGTCAAATTCTGGAAATATAAAACAGATAAATCTGAGTCCTTTGAATTTTTTCTTGGCCTTGAAAGTATCTTTGTCTTTGCGTTTC
Organism: Panax notoginseng; assembly: GCA_016801055.1. NCBI lineage: Eukaryota > Viridiplantae > Streptophyta > Magnoliopsida > Apiales > Araliaceae > Panax > Panax notoginseng. Next base: position 60,152,402 of record CM029013.1, on the reverse strand, counting down.
CTTTTGTTGTTATTGTTTGGCCTTTGTTCTACCACATTAGTCTTTGCTTCAATGAAATTTTTTCCAATCTTCTTCTCAGATCCTCGATTGTCTTCTTCAATTCTAAGTCGCACAATCAGTTCTTCAAGATTCATCTCTTTGTGTTTATGCTTAAGATAATTCTTGAAGTCTTTCCATAATGGTGGAAGTTTCTCAATCATTACAGCAACTTGGAATGAGTCACTTAAAGACATTCCTTCAGAATGAATATCATGTAGAATTACTTGTAATTCTTGAACTTTAGTGATGACTGCTTTAGAATCTACCATTTTATAGCCAAGAAATCTACCGACAATGAATTTTTTCATGTCAACATCTTCAGTTTTATATTTCTTGTCTAAAGATTCCAAAAGTTCCTTTGCAGTTTGAATTGTACAATACACATTATACAGTGTATTGTCTAATACATAATTTCTACAAAGGAAATCAGCATGTTTCCATGCATCAACCGCAACCACTTTTTTCTTGTCGATCAGTTTCTCCTTCAACAAGAGTAGGACAATCCTCTTGTAGAAACTTTGCCATATTCAATGTTGTGAGATAGAAGAGCATCTTTTGTTGCCAACGCTTGAAATCAGTTCCATTGAACTTTTCAGGCTTTTCTCCATGAGACATGCTCACAGCAAGGATGGTGCTAGTAGATGCCCTTTCTGTTATACAAAGAAGATAACTATGAATAAACAAAAACAAATTTCTGTTGTACAAATTTTAACAGAATTCAAACATCAAATTTTGTTTGTAGAATTTAAATAACAAATTAATTTTGTTTGTTGTAGAAATTTGTTTTACAAATTCTATTTACAAATTTGTTTTGTAGAAAATTCTGTTTATAGAATTTCTGTTTTCCAAAATTATGTTTACAACTTCAGTATACAAACTTCTTTTATAGAAAAATCTGTTTACAGAATTTCTGTTTAACCGATTTCTATACAATAGTTGGACAGGTTTTGTTAAAGTCCAATACAATGCTCATATATATATTTGACATTCAATACTATGTATTAACAAACATAATAAATTTAAACAAACAAATAGAATACTATGTATACTACTCATATATATATTTAAACAAATAGAATACTAACTATTAATATTCAACAAAATTTCCAGAAATTCAATTACCAAATTCTGTTCTTAAAAAACTTGTTTTATAAAACGATTTTCTGTTCAAATAAATAAACAGTAATATCCGATTTTAAAAGAGATACAAATTTAAGAATTATATTAAATAAAACTATAAATACAGAACATTAAATTTTCTTTAAGATTGTATGGTTGTATATATAGTAATATTTAATATATATATATATAATAAAAAAGTTATGCAAAACAGAATTAGAAAACAAAATGTATTATACTTACTTGAAAAAATGAAGTCAGATTCTGGAAATATAAAACAGATAAATCCGAGTCATTTGAATTCACAAAGTCTCCTTAAATCAAATTTATTCCATCACTGGTGCTAAAAGATTTGTTGAATAATTACTTCCCAAGCTAAAACGGATTTACAATTCTTAATTAGTAGCACTTCAAAATTAAGAATTCTGCGAACACAAATTCTATGTTCTATACTCGAACTTTTACTGTGATGATTAATGATATGAATGAAAGAACGATAGTATGCAAACTGCAGAACAGAAATGCAATGCAAATTGGAAAACTGATGAGGGAACGGAAATGAAAGAAACGTATATACTGCAGAATGGGAAAATGTATATCTCGGGAATGTGCACCCAGATGGATTATTTATAGAATAATTTGTGGCATATCAAACGGGATATGACCGTTGGCGCGCAACGTTCGTCAAAACGACGTAGTATCGTGAAATTAAATAAAACAAAATCAAAACGACGTAGTATAATGATAATAAATTAAATGAATTTTGTCCAAGCCTTGGCTAGGTCCTCTCCCTTCCACAAAAGTGG